>CM057458.1:1244872500-1245340000 GCA_016271365.2 Neoceratodus forsteri | reverse complement strand
TCAAGAGAGGAGTAACCTCAGTAACCTTAGGAGGCACTTCTTCTCACAAAAAGTACTGAATCTATGAAAAGCCCACCAGTGAACACAGTGTGCTATGAAGTCAGTGCTGGCATTCAGTAAAAGCCTGGGTACATTTCTGATTACCAAGGGAAATACTGGTGGGCACCATGAGAAGTACTATATAGTGGGCATGAAATCTTTGTAAATTAGTATGTTTGTACATTATATTTATCTACCCTAATTATAAGGCAGGTGGTGTGGAGGGGAGTCCAGATGAATGTTGAGTCCCTTCTGGCCTTAAATTACTATTTTAATGTTACTGATTCTGATTCTGTTAATCCCGGCTTTGCTAGACCTTTCTCTACATTTTCATGCACACAAAGAGTTAATTAAATGAAAAGGCTAGATTGACAAGGTGAACTCTTTCTATACCTTGACAAGTGATACACAAAACAAGCCAATTTAGAATTTTCTTTTATCCAATTCTGGTAATGCACTAATAATTCAACTACAGTAGCAGGATTTTTGTAGCATGAAACTCACTTTAACCATAGGTAAAAAGGAAAGTTAATACCTTGATTGCATATGCTGGAAAAAACATGTTATGGTAAAATAACTTTCTGGGGGATCAAAAAGATCAGAGTGAAAAAAAATGTTTTTTGTAGTATTAGAAATGACATTTTTCTTTGTAGAGCTTTGTATGTCCCTTGGTTACATTCCAGACTGGAAGTGAAGTAGGAAATATACTACTCCTCATGAAACAAGTAAAACCATAAGACTTTCCACCACATACAATTCCATACTCAGTAACAGTAGCAAGTATCCTTCAAGCTATTTGAGCAGAAAATGTCCTTTTAAAATCCAAACTCTCCCAGAGAAAGTATCCTTTCAAACAGTGCCCTCTCACTCACCACCCATTTACAGTATTGTTCTGCTACCCCTAAAGCATAATCTTGGCTAAAGCACAAAAACATTCCATCATAGCCCTAAGAACCCTCCCTGTTCATGTTCATGCCTCTCCTTCCCACACCTTCTTCAGAAACTCCCTCTGAGGCTTCTGGAAACTCGTCTCAACCTGTCATTGTACCTAAAGTATTATGTCCCTTTGTTGCACTGTACTGCACTTTGTGGTCCTGTCCGGTTATCACTTCTTAGATTGGTGTGTTCCTAAGACTATAATTTTGGCTGTCAAATGTTACCTTACTATGTGATGTCAATTGCTTATCATGTCATGTTTCTTTTTTTACATGCCTCCTTAAGTCATGCTGTGTCTGACTATTGTCTTTTCTCTGAAAGTCTGTGATATCTGCTTTTTGATTGTAATCTCCTTGTAATCTCCCGGGTTGCACCTGAAAATAGGCATATGACTGTTTAGAGTGCTTACCAGGTTAACAAAAGCTAAATAAAAAAATAAAAAATGTCATTGAAGTTAACAACCAATTCACCTTGCTATACAAACATTTCAGAGAAAATTGGTGTGCATTTATTTTGAGGCACTAATATTAACAAATCAGCTTTAAACTCCATTATTAACGCTACATGGCAAACTCAGAGGAGATTTATAGTATATTGTTGCCAGCTGTTGTACATGGATTTTGATCCTAACTAAGTATGGAATAATGTATGGCCAACCATACACAACAAGGCTGGGTTTCCACACAGGGGTTAGGATGACAGAATAGGACCTCAAAAGCAAAACCCACAAAGTCTCCAATGTCATTTCAACCTCAAAATGGAAACACATGCCAAGTGGTGTTTTTGTTGCCTTTGTATAATTTTTCATAGTATATGGGTTTTATAGTATATTAGTAAATAAAACAGACCTGGGAGTAGTTATTCTGTTCTTAATACAAAACACAAGGCCAAAATTACTTTTTTAAATCTATAATGTCAAATATGAATGGCAGATTTGTGTTTCTGGAGAGGGTGAGGTGCCAGGGAGGCTTTCAAGGAGAGACTCTTGAGACAAACATCCAAGGAAAAAGTTGTTGTAGTTTAGTAGTGATGCTACAACTATACTACAACTACTCTCTGTGACTTTTGAACTGTCCTACAACAAAGTTTGGTAATCTTTGAGCTGTCCTACAACAATAAATGTGTGTGTATGTAAATCAATACAAAATAGGGACTAATCATATACTATAAAGCTGTTGTACTACAGTTCAAAAACTATAGAATACTGCTGTAGCTCTCTAGGGTACAACTGGTTATTTAATTTTAATGATAACTCATGCCATTTGCAGTTTTACTTTCATTCTGCACACACACACACTGAACCCAGACCCTTCTTAATACAACATCCTTTGTTGTTTCATCATTAAAAAAAAAAACACATCCCTCACCCCGGTGGGTTTTCAAGATATTGGTGATGGTGCTTCTGTTTTCTTTTTAAATAATTACAAAATAAACCAAGAATTTCTTGGAAAGGAAAAAACATCATTTTTTATTTTATGTTTTAAACCATATACTAAACAAAATAACACGTGGGCAAGCATGAACAAATAAACTCTGCTTCCTTTTCAGGGTTCTGATGACATATGGACCTTTTGAGTTTCTCTTGTTGTCACTATGATGTCATCAGAATCACCCGATGGAAACACAGCCTTGTTTGTCATGATTACCCCTGCATTATTCATGATGTATTGCTACTCTTGATGCATCTTTATACCACTGCATGATACCTGTCCCAGCATTATAATTTTTCTTAAAAACAAGGGCCCTATTTTCAAAGAGCCTTTAGATCACACTGCAAATTGTTGTGATCTAGGACTGCAGCAATCTTAGGGTGTATCAGGGACCCTGCACCATGTTTTATAAACCTGAGGGTCCCTGCACCCAAGACCTGAGATTTGCTGCAGCTGCAGTGTTGCATCAAAGAAGTGGTGCACCTGCAGGGTTTGATGGAAGGATCCATCAACCCCCCTGTCTAGCACAACAGTGGCGGCTGTACACCAGGGCCCACCAGGGCACGTGCCCCGGTTAAAAAATGCTGTGCCCCAGTTGGTGCCCCATATGGTGCAGAGCTTCCCCCATAGTAACAATATATCAGTGCCCTGGCTGCCATCTGTTGTGCCCCAGCTGTGCCCTGGTAACCATTTGTGGCTAGAGCTGCTACTATAGCACAACACTCAAGGGGCCGGAAGGTGGAGGTGTGAATATGGTGGCAAGATATGGACTGGGGCAGAAGGAGCATGGGGTGGTATAGGGAGTGATGAGGGCATGACGGCAATGTCAGAGTGCTGAGGTGGCACCCTGCAGCAGTGCCCTGTGAAAGTGTAGGCAGCCAATCAGCCCAGGTACAGGGTTTGGCAGAAAGGGAACAGGACCTGGCATCAGATGCAAGCAACCCTGGCACCTGCCCCATAGGTGCAAATGACCCCAACACCCTAGGTGGGCAGCAGTGTTTGCTGGCAGTGTGGTGCAGGTGGTAGATGGGAACAGTCCCCAGGCACTGCAACAGTGCCCTGGTACTTGGTTCCCCATGTGTAGGCAGACTGCTGCTTGCCTATGTTGTTGGGGTCATTGGAACCTATGGGGAAAGTGCCAGGACTGCATGCACCTGAGGCCGGCTCCCAGTTCCTTCCTTCCAAACCCCCATGCTCACCCTGTTCTCTTATTCTGAACCCATATTACCTTGCTTAATCTTGGAATGGGGTGAGCATTATGGTTCAAATCACCAAGGTACACCCGTCACACTTGTTCCTGCATGCAGGGTGGGGGTGAGGTCTTACCATTGGAAACAGAGGGTGTGGGTGGGGTGTTAGAGTAAGGAAGCTTAAGTTCCCCTCATGCCTGTTCCTGCATGCGCAGTGGGAGTGGGGCCTTATGCTTCAGCACTCTAAGTTTGCATTTCCCTACTTTTAACCATTCAACCCTAATGGTGCATTAAACAAAGTTTTTTGAAATCAGTTTCCTTATTTTTTCACATAAACTGTGCCATTAATTGGAGTTTTTTCACCACATTTTCACCATGACCTTTTTGGGATCCCACCTTATGAACAATGCCACTGTCATTTTGTTCATTGGTCCCCAAAGGTGATTTCACACAGCGACCACACCATTCTGCACCACAGATGCAAAACCACCTTTCAGGAAGGATGTGAAAAATAACAGCTGTAGTATTCATGAGGGGTGTGAAAAACTGTCAACACTGAAAATTTGGAGTCAACATATTGTGAATCACTAAAGGTACGTGCCTGTGTAAAAACTACGCAAAGCAAGCACATAAAGCAAACATTTTTTAGGAATTTTTTCACCAAATTCTCATCATGGGCTTTTTGGGACCCCACCTCATGGACACTGGCACTGTCATTTTGTCAATCAGTCCTGAAAGGTGATTTCGTACAGTAACTGCAAAATCACCTTTTGGGGCTGAGTAATGGAATGACAGTACCAGTGTTCATGAGATGGAGTCCCTAAAAGCCCATGTTGAAAATGTTGTGCAAAAATACCTTAAAAATGACTTAGATATCAACATAAGTTCAAAATGCCCTAGACTGCCATTATACAGAGCATACCTTGATTCTTCAGTTTGTGGTTTGGCTTTGAAGAGAGCAGACATGTCTCAGTCCACAGAAGATGACAGTGCTGGTCTTTGGAGGTAAGTATAGGGTGAGGGCGTGAGGGGAGGTGGGTGCTCAATGAGAAAGTGGGGATGGAAGAGGGAGACTATGGGGACAATGGTGAACTGTTTTCTTTTTTTCAGGTATAAAAAACAAAAAGACATTGGGGATGGTTTTCTTCTTTACAGGGCATTATTAAATGAGTTTTGGAAACAATGGGAGTGGGATCCCCAGTGTCCTTACACTGGCAATGGCACTGGTGGGGAGGCACCTTTCAGTGGGTGACACATATTGGGACACTGGGATTGGGCTCCAAAGAGTCCCTACACTGGCACTGGCATTGGTGGGAGGGGTCACGTTTCAGTGGGAGAGACTTATTGGGACACTGGGAGTGGGCTCCCCAGTGTCCCTACACTGGCTGGGGAGTGAGGTGCATGGGTTTCTAGTATGGACAGGGTTATAGGGTACCCCAATCAGCAAATATTTAAAACATATGTTTGGGGACATGACAGTGGGCTACCCAGTGTCCCACGGTGCCAAGGGGGGAACTTGAACTACTGACAGAGGGACTGGCACCCTGATGTCAGCAAATACAATTAATATTAGAATGGGCTGGGGGGGTGTGACACCACGGTGAGCATCCTGGTGTCAGAAACAACATTTAAAAAGATAATGCTTTTGGTGTACTGGGGGTGAGTTCCCCAGTGTGCCACAGTGGTGGAGGTTCAGTAATTATACCCCTTGTAAAAAGTATACTTCATTTGTTTCTCTCGCTAAGTGGAGAAACAACATGGCTGGCAGTATATTTTGTCAGACCTAGAATCCCACATCACAGCTGCTGCTGCAACATGGGATCCTTTGTTGTGCTAAAAGCCTATTTTTCCCCCATAGGACAGAACTGGAAATGCAAAATTGAATAACTTTGGAACAGATTAATATTTTTCACCAAACCTTCAAAGAGCACATCTGTGAGGCCAAGGCTTTCTACCCTGAAAATTACAGCTGAGAAGCAGTTCAGGCAAGGAACATCATAGGACAAAACATTGTGGATGAAAATAAAGTGACTAATACACCGCCGCTGCAATGCCGCTGGTACAAGACAATGCAGGACATTACAGTGCCGGCCAGCAAACTACAGCGGTGAACACTGCTCACTGCACACACATCCTGACTGGAACAGTACAGCAGTAGGCACCAGTGCCTGTGCAGAGCACTGGGGAGCATAATGAGGGAGCACAACAGGAGCCAGGCACCAGCAGGATGTGTGTAGCACAGGACTCCCACCATCGGTGCCACCAGGCACAGATGCCTACTTGGGGAATGACCCTCACATGGAACAAGATGGCGAGACCACCATGCCACATGGTAGTAGACGCATGATGTGGGACCCAGACTGAGATGTACACCCTGCACCACTCATGGCAGTGCAGGGTACCAGTGTGTGGAAGTGACCGGCATGGCCACTGCCATGGAGGAAGGGGGAATGATGCAGGTGGCCATGGTCCCAGTGCTGTCCCCTATGTGGGCGGGTGGTGGTGTTCCTTTCTGTGGCTCCAGGATGGTGCCCTGTGGCACACCTTGTGCTAAGTTGGGTGTACCTGTTTGTGCCTGCCACCCTGCTGGTGGTATCATGGTGTGAACAGTGTCGGCTACTCCTCACCGCATGGTTCCATGTGCAAGCAGTCACTTTGGCTGTTGTATTGCTGTGCATGGGTTTTCACTTTGTGGCATTGTTGCTGGGCTTTATTGTGTCCATTGCAATGTTTGTATTCATGAGGCTACTTCTGCGTTCTTTTTCCCGCATTATTTTTTCCACGATGTTCCTGGCCTGAGGCTGAGAAGCTAAAGCCATTTCTGAGATAGAGGTGGACACAAAAACAACACCAAAACCTCAAAGATCTGTTTTTTTTCAACATTGTGTATCTCAGAAAGCACAAAAGGGATTCAAACCAAATTTGTCAGATCAAGAGAACTGTGGTCTAGGTTGAGGCATGCCAAATTTCCTGAAAATCCATTGGAGGGTTGCAAAGTTATTAAGGTGCACACTCTCTATGTAAAGGAAGGGATAAAAGCAACTGAACAAAAGAGTAAACAGGGAGGAGATGAGGCACTGTGGGTCAACTTGGAGACTGGAAAGGGCACCGCAATCCTCACAGGGGTTGTGTACAGACCCCCATGTCAGGGGGAGGGAATGGACAAGGATATGATAGAAGGAATTCTTAGGATGGCAGAGAAAGGGGAGATACTGTTGATGGGAGACCTGAATATGCCAGATGTTAACTGAAGCACATTTGCTGCAGCCACATCCAAGAGCAGGGCCATTCTCGATGCCCTACAGGTGGCAGGCCTCAGACAGCTAGTTTTGGAACCCACTCATGAGGGAGCAATCTCAGACCTCATACTCTCAAATGGGGGCAGTGAGACAATCTCAGATCTAGAAGTGGGTTGCCACCTGGGAGCAAGTGACCATCAAACAGTGTGGTTCACGTTAAACTCAGCTACAGTGTCAAGCCATACAAAAGTGATGGTACTGGACTTCAGGAAGGCTGACTTTGGCAAAATGGGAGAGTGCCTCAGGAAAGCACTAGCAAACAGGCTAGAAGGAGGGGTGGAGCAACAATGGGGAATCATCAAAACTGCCATCACAGAGGCAACAAGCCTTTGTGCGAAGTAAATAAACAAATCAAAACAAAAGAAAAAGCCACTATGGTTCTCAAAAGAGGTGGCTGGGAAAGTCAGGGAGAAAAAAGATAGCATTCAGGAAGTATAAGGAAACACAGAAGAAGCAGAACAGAGATCTGTACCAGTTAAGGCAGTAGGAAGCAGGGAGGGAAGTCAGAATAGCAAAGGCCCAAACTGAGAAAAAGATAGCCAACTCGGTTAAGAAGGGGGATATAACCTTTTATAGGTACATCAGAGAGCGTAGAAAGACAAAGGGAGGGATAGTGAGCCTGAATAGAAAGAATGGTGGGTGGGCAGAGGGGGACAGTGAAAAAGCAGGGATACTGAATGAATATTTCTGCTCAGTATTCACAAAAGAGGAGGGGGAAGTGCCTAATCCAATTAACTGAAGCACTCTTGATGGGGGGGTTCGATCCCAGCCCTTTCACAGAAGAAAGGGTTCTGCAAGAACTCCCAAAACTGAAGGTGAATAAAGCAATGGGGCTCGATGGAATTACCCCAGAATTCTAAAAGAATTATGGGGAAACTCAGAAACCACTGACTACTCTTTTAATAAATCATGGGAGGATGGTGTGGTACCCAAGGACTGGAGGAAGGCAGATGTGATTCCCTTCACAAAATTGGGACCAAGACAGAGGCAGAAAACTACAGACCTGTCAGTTTGACCTCTGTGGTAGGAAAAGTGATGGAGTCACTTTTGAAGGAAAGAATTGTTGAGTACCTAGAGGCCAGTGGGGCACAGGACCCAAGGCAGCATGGGTTCACAGCAGAAAGGTCATGTCAGATGAATCTAATAGATTTCTTTGGGTGACCAAAGTAGCAGACCAGGGAGGGGCTGTGGACATGGCCTACCTAGACTTTAGCAAGGCATTTGACACAGTCCTACACAAAAGATTAATAGTCAAATTAACCAGCCTGAGAGTGGGTCCCAGGGTGGTAGCTTGGGTAAAACATTGGCTGGACAACAGGACACAGAAGGTAATTGTAAATGGAGTCCACTCTGAAGAAAGAGGGGTTACTAGTGGGGTACCGCAGGGTTCAGTACTGGGTCCAGTCCTTTTTAATGTCTTTATAAGTGACTTTGAAGAGGGACTGGAAGGAAAAGTATGCCTATTTGCAGATGACACAAAGATCTGCAACAGGGTTGACACACAAGAAGGCATGGAAAGGATGAGAAGGGACTTGGCAAGGTTGGAGGAATGGTCAGAAGTATGGCAGCTAGGATTCAATGCAAAGAAGTGCAAAATAATGCACCTGGGAAATAAGAACCCAGGGGAAGATTACACAATGGGGGGGAGGTAGTAACAACAACAAAAAAGGAAAGGGACCTGGGGGTAATCATATCAGATGACCTTAAGGTTAGCAAGCAATGTGAGAAGGCAGTAGGGAGGGCTGTGGGTATACTGAGATGCATAGGGAGAGGCATCACCAGCAGAAAACAGGAAGTTGTTATCCCTCTGTGCAGACAGATGGTGAGACTCCATCTGGAGTATTGCATCCAGTTCTGGATACCCCATCTCCACAAGCACATAGACAGGATAGAGGCAGTCCAGAGGAGGGCAACTAAAATGGTGCAGGGTCTGCAAGAGAATCCATATGAGGAGAGACTAAAGGAGCTTGAGGATAGAAGGGAGAGGGGGACATGATAGAAACTTTTAAGTACCTCAGTGGAATCAACAAAGTCTAAGAGGTTAGCATCTTTCAGAAAAAGAGATGTTCAAGAACAAGGGAACACAATTTAAAGATAGAGGGGGGGCAGTTCCAGGGCAATGTGAGGAAGTATTTTTTCACAGAGAGAGTAGTGGATGCATGAAACAGCCTTCCTGAGGAGGTTGTGGGGACTAAAACTGTGGGAGAATTCAAGAATGCATGGGACAGACATAAGGCAATTCTTGTGGGGGGTAGGAAGAACTAGGCTGTTGGTTAACTAGGATCTGCAGCCTATCCTGTAGGTAGGGAAATGGGCAGACTAGGTGGGCCAAGCGGTCCTTGTCTGCCATCAAAGTCTATGTTTCTATGCAAAACTGGATAACAGTGCATGAAAATCACTTTCATTTTTACATCTATTTTTTCCCATAGGAAATAATGGGAAATTCAAGATTTAATAAATTTGCAATCAATTAATATTTTTTCATCAAACTTTCAAAAGACACATCTCTGAGGCCAAGGCTGTCTACCCTGAAAAGTTCAGCCTAGAAGCTAAAGCTGTTTCTGAGATACAGGTGGACAAAAAAGTACAAAAAAAAAAAACAAAGCTTTTTCTATTTTTAACACTCTGTACCTTGGAAATGGCTAAAGCTATTGAGGCAAAATTTCCCACATACAAACATCTTCCAGGGTAATTATGCATGCCAAATTTCATGGAAATCACTTCAACCATTACAACATTATTAAGGTCCAAAAACTGCCCTTTAGCATTAAACACAACCAAACAGCAAAAACCTCAAAAGGCAGGTTTTTTTTTCAACACTATGTATCTCGGAAACCACACAAAGGATTCAAATCAAATTTTTCAGATCAAGAGAAATATGTCCTAGGAGGATGCGTGCCAAATTACCTGCAATTCTGTTGGGGGGTTGCAAAGTTATTAAGGTTCAAATTATGCAAAACTAGATGACAGTGTGCAAAAATCACTTTCATTTTTACATCTATTTTTTTTTCCCCTAGGAAATAATGGGAAATTCAAGACTTAATAACTCTGGAATGGAGTAACATTTTTTTCACCAAATCTTCCAAAAGCACATCTCTGAAGCCAAGGCTTTCCACCCTAAACATTTCAGCCCATAAGATAAATCCATTTCCAAGATACAAGTGGGAAAAAAAGCACCAAAACCCCTAAATCTTATTTATTTTTAATCAAGACTCTATATCTTGGAAATGGCTTAAGCTATTGGGACAAAATCTCCCACATACAGACATCTACCCAGGGTGACAATGCACGCCGTATTTCATAGTAAACATTTTAACCATTACAAAGTTATTAAGGTCCAAAAATTGCCCTTTAACATTAAACACTCTTATCAGCCCTGTAAGTATAATTATACTGGCACGGTAGCAGCAGTATATTAGGTTTAAGGGCAAATTTCTATATTAAACACAACATTTTTAACCTTAATATCTTTGGAACCACTTGATGGATTTGCATGACATTTGACATGCATAATCTCCAGGGGTAAGTCCCTTGACATGCAGAATGTTGTGCAAATTTGTTGTGTGGTTTGTGAGATGGAAACTGTCAAAAAATCCAAAATGTACCAATTTTCACATTTCTTTGTCCACTCATTTCAGAAATGCCTTTATGTTATGGTCTGAAATTTTCAGAGTAGAAAGACATTGGGTCACAAATGTTCCTTTTGAAGGTTTGGTGACAAAATATTAATCCATTCTAAAGTTATTAAATTTTTAATTTCCCATTATTTCCTATGGGAAAATTTATACTGTATGTATAATGAAAGTAAAAGCACTTTTCACACACTCTCATCTAGTTATGCATACTTTGCACATTAATAACTTTGCAACCCTTCAATGGATTTGCATGACATTTGGCATGCATAATCTCTGGGGGTAGGTCCACAAAATAGAACAGTATCTTGTGCAAGTTATATAATTCACACAACATACAACATGTTAAAATCAAATGTTTGAATCTTAATAACTTTGGAACTGTTTTACGATGTGCACAACATTTGGTAAAAATAATTTCATGGAGAAGGTCTCTTGAAGTGCCTAATTTTGTGCATATTGGTTTTGTAGTTTTTGAGATACAGAGCATCAAACAGTTCTAACTTTATCAGTTTTTTTTACATTTCTTTGTCCGTCTGTATCTCATAAATGGCTTTTGGTAGTGGTCTGAAATTTTCAGGATAGAAAGCCTTTGCTTCATAGATTTGCCGTTTGAAGGTTTGGTGAAAAATATTAATCCTTTCAAAGTTATTAAACTTTTAATTTCCCATTATTTCCTTTGAGAAAATTTATATGTCAGGTAGGAAAGTTGTAATTTACATAGTTACATAACTTGCACAAGATACTGTCAGGCATGAAAGTTGTAATTTGCCAAGTTACATGACTTTTGCAAGATACTGTTGTATTTTGTGCAAATTATGTAATTTGCACAAAATGCAACAGTATCTTGTGCAAGTTATGTAATTTGCACAAATGAGAGTGCAGGGTCCGAATGGCCCTGTGCTTCCACCATAACATAAGGATGATGTTATAGTGTTTCAATGGTGGAATGGGAGCACAGAGTCCAAAGGACCCTGCAGTCTGCCCATAACATAAGGATAATGTTATACTGTCCCAATAGAGAGATGGTAGCACAGGGTCCAAAGGTCCCTGCTCTCCCACTGTAAAATAATGATACTGTTATAGTGTCTCAAGGATACTGATGTACTATCTCAGTGGAGGGACTCACACTGTAAAATAAGGATACTATTATACTATCTTAAAAAGTAGGGAAATTCATTGCACAAATCTTTGTTAATGCACCATTAGAGTTGAAGCATAAAAAGTAGGGAAATTAGCATTAAGGTTCACAACTCAAAAGCACATCCCTCACACCTGTTCCTACATGCAGGGTGGACGTGGGCCTTAGCGTTGGAAGCAGAGGGTGGGGGCAGGGTCTTATGCTTAAGAATCCTAAGATTGCCTTTCCTTACTTTTTATGCTTCAACCCAAATTGTGCATTAACAGAGTTTTTTGCAATGAATATATATGTATATATATATATATATATATATTTAGAGAGAGAGAGAGAGAACTATCATAATTCACATGCAAACTGTGTTTTGCTGCAAACCTGGTGTATAATACAATTTACACATACAAACACACATGCACACATGCGCAAATGCAAGAATCCTTCCCTCCATGCTCATCTCATCATGATCCCCCAATAATATCAGCTCAGGATCTGGGCTCCCTCCCTACCCCTCCCCAAAGTCCCAACTGAGGTCTAGGTTTACTGATGGGATGTTATTTTCAAGAACATTTAAAGTGAGAACGGTGAATGGCAGGTTGCCAGCTACGTAATGTTTATTGGTAATGGCAATATCAGGATGCCAGATGGGAGGGTCAAGTCTGCAGAATTCTTGCAGAAGTGGAACTTCACACAGGTCCAAGGACATTTCTAAATTAAAATGAGATGTAAATATACAGTATATGACTGAGGAAAGTGTTAGGAAGTGGATACATTTCAAAGAGGATGGTGGAGGGAGAACAGGTGGTTATGTGTTGACAAGAGGCCATATAACACAGTATTTTTCACCAGATGGTGGATACAAATAACCAATAGCACTAAATCTTAAGGTTTGTTTATACTAATTTTCTAAAGCAAGTTCTGCGGTGCTCTTGACTTACTGCTGCCACCACGGACTGTCTCATGTTCAGGCTATACAACCCCTCTGAGCACTGATGCAAGCAGCACTTGAGAGGGGCTGTCAGTCCATGGGCAGTCATACTGCTATCCTCGGAGGCACAAAATGATGCTGAGAGTGCCCTATGTTACATTGGAGCAAGTTGTACAGCCTGTACACATGCAAACAAAACTCACTCTGCCTAGCATCCCCAGAAGTGAAGCAGAGCTCTGAACGGTGCAGTGAGCAAGTTACTGCAGTTCAGTAAGTGTCCATGTGACCACTTTTGCAGAGGCACAGCCTGAATGCATGGGTTGCTCCACTGCAAAACCAGCCATGTAAACACCCCTTTTGCTTTGCCAAATGCAAATGCTTGCCTTTGGCAAATCCAAATTGTGTTATTCACACACCCTTTTAAGATATCTGCCTCTGTTCAGATTGTCAAGAGACATTATGAAAGTGATATGCTGTAGGCTCAGTCTCCTCAGATGGACATGGTGAGTGAGCACATTTTTACCATGGAATGGTTATGATGACAAAAGGAGAGGATTCTGACTTCAGCTACAGAATAAGTAGCAGGATCAACATAAAGATCCTCAACATTGTAAATTGCAATTTGTGATGGTTCTCACTTAAAGTACAGTGTGTTTGCAACAAAAACCTACCAGTAACAACAACCATGTTCATTTGCTTGTATGTAGTTATTGGGTACAGATGGTGTAGCAGTTATGTATGCATTCTGAATGTATGCTGGAAAAGTGTCCCCCTCTTTTTTTGGAGTGGGCATGTATTTTCTGTTCACATTATGGCACTGTAAGTTTTACAGCTGCATTGTGATAGATATGCAGATGTATTGCTATGACATCGTAGAAAAAGGGGACTCTGGAATGTTTCCTAACAAAGCACAGCCTATCTGCTTCCACTAAGTGGTGCTGAATCATGTATCTCCATGTCCTCTCCATTCAGTACAGTGTGGTTTCTTCCTCCCTGACAACTGCATTATTTTCTTACTCCTGACTCCACTGTCTGCTTTAAAGTAATATCACTAAACAGGAAGTTCGTTTTAATCCAGCAAGCTCCAGTGAGCGTTCCAATCTCTCAGACAAAAAACATGTTGAAAATCAGGTGTTTTCACTTTTGATTTTTTAATGCTTAGGTCTGGACTTCCTGGATAACCCTGATTGGCTGCTCTTGGTCAGATGGCTGGTGTCTCCCCCTCCCCGCTTCCCAAATAGCTTCCTGAAACCTCTGCCAGCAACACAGTAGCCCTGAAAAAAGAAAACAAAAAGTTACACAGGGAGTTCTGTTATATGAGCAAGCTCCAGTGAGCATTGCACCTCTGAGCCAAAAAACATGCCAGAATTCAGGTGTTGGTGCTTTCACTTTATAAAGCTCAGGTCATGAGTACACACACATGCTGAGCTGTCAACAGCTCTTTGCCTGAAGTGCTTTCTTTAGGCACTGCTGGTGGTTTTAAAGCTTTGTGTGCAAAGTAAAAACACACTTTTTCAGCAACTTTTGAATGATACACTTCCTATATACAGTAGAATACTGTAAGTAAAACATGAGGTTATAAATGCCATCTTGATATGTTCACTGGACATATGACTGTTGGGGTTTGATAATTGGCTCTGATTCTCACTCTACCCAGGTTTGACATGCCTCTGTCAACTATGAAGTTAGTGTTTTACACCAGAAAGCAGTCTCTCCTGATACTTAAAAGCAACCAGTCTTTTAATTCCATCAGTAGGCAGCCTATGTGAATCACAGACATTTTGAATGTTCCCCCTATCTGTAGCTGTCCACAAATGTCAGTCTTCTGTCTCCAAATAAAAAAAGTCATGTGTGCTAACGGAGGCTTTTCTGTTTCTAGACATGTTGATCACTATTATTTATTGCTGAATTTTGCTGGGATTTCAGATTGGATGTTTTTTCTATGTAAAGAAAGAACTTGATTTTTTTTTCTGTTTCTGATGCATGCAATCCCCCCCACCCTCCAACTACACACTCCTAAACCACCCACAACTATAATACAAAAAAAAATTAAAGGAAAACAAAACACTGGTAATGCAGATGGATGCTGTACTGCAGAGTGTAGTCGAAATGCATGGCTGTATTTAGTAAATATCTACTTGAGTTATTCCGAAGAAATATATAATAACATTTTTATGCCTGTTTTAACATTTTCAAGTTTGGGTGGGTGGGTGGCTTGTGAATATTACTGAATTATGTTTATAATAATTTAATCTTCCCATTCAATTTTACATCAGCTCTCAGCTTTAAAAGGAAAGCAACCTTTTTACATTGTCAGAGTCTCAATTGCATCCTACTGCAGTGTCAGATGAGCTGTCAATTCCATAAGAGCATTGCTACAGCTGCTGCTGCTGGTAGTGTTGTTCCTCCACTGGTATCTCAGAACTTGAAATGTGTCCCTCCAGAGTGGAGCTTAGTATTGTTTAGTATTTCTGGAGATCCCATGAAATACTTATTTTCCCAAGTGTGGTGTCCCTGTTGAATCATGTTGAAAGTCATTAATCTTACACCATTCTCTAAATGGTGCTTCATTTACAAGACATCTGCAAATGTCCCCACTCTTCTTAACTGATCTCAAAGTAGAAGCTAAAAAAAAAAAAATAGCAATTGTATTCTGTCAGAAGTTAATGTGACAGACCTGTACTTTGTCTGTGATCTACGTCCCTCATGTTGCACTCTGTGCCAAAACAGTGAGAATTTAATCTTTGTATATGACCGGAAGATCTGTGCCAAAGTCAGAAGGCTGTGCCTTGTGTATAGGTCACTCATCTCACCACAATAGCTGCTGCCAACCAGGCTATCTCTTCTATGTGCTTCAGACACAGTTAATGCAGTCACCCATTAGGGAGTTCAGAGATGCGTTATGAGGGGCTTAGGGTACTGTTTTGGTACTGAGTGTGGCATTGAGAGATGTAGATCATATCAGGGTGCACTGAGACTTTGACAATGTAGAATGGTTGCTTTCCTTTTCAGGTTGAGAGCTGATATGAAATTAGATGGGATATTAAATTGTCATGTTACAAATATAGGTCAGCAACATTCATGAGCCCCCCCACCCAACACCCAAACCAAAAATTATAAAATGTAAAAAAAGGCATCACAATTTGATCATGAATTTCTTATATGTGTTACAATGTTTCAACTATATATTTACAAAATATAACCACAAATTTAGACTACAGTCCACAGTAGAGCTTGCATATACTGTCCAAACAAAAACCAGCAATAGAATAGTTGATCAACAAGTTGTCTAGAAAAAGAAGAGTTTCAATTAACATACAGAAATCTTTTTCATTTTAGTGACGGAAGATGGCCATTCAAGGACGTCTCTCTGGGGGATTCACGGAAGATGCCTATTGACAGAATAAAATGATCTGTTCCTTTTTAAGTATCAAAAGAGACCGCATTTGGATGCAAAATACTTACTTCATGGTTGACAGAGGCATGTCAAACCTAAGCAGAGTGAGAGAAAAAGCCAATTATCAAACCCCAACAATCATAACTAGACAGTATCAAAATGGCATTTATACCCTCATGCTTTACTTAATCCATTGTAAATAGGTGATGTTTTATTCACAGTTTGTTGAAAAAGTGTTGTTACTTTGCATGCAAAGCTTTAAAACTGCCAGCAGTGCCTAAAAGTAAAGTTGACTTTATTACAATTCAAACAATGTGCTGTTGACAACTCATCATGGGCACACACTCATGGTCAGCTTGTTCTCAGATGACTATTTGATTAAAGAAAGGGCAACCACTGTAACATCACGACCACTATGAAGTCTGTACAGTGAATAAGGTGTGTCTGAGTGGGCAGTGAATGCGCTGAGTTTCAGCTGTGAAAGGACTCACAGAGAAAGCTAAAAAAGTTAATATACTGTAAATAAAAACTCGCAACAGTGAAAGTTGTTTCATTGACTTTATGTACAGACATTTCATGTAAAATGTTTCAACATATCTCACATACACAAAATCATATTTGCTATTGATCTCTAATGCATGCACAATTGTTCAAAATCTTGTATCAATTGATTCTGTAGCCATATTGTCTCTGACAAGAATTTGTTAGTGTTTATCATTGGTCCTTTGTGACCACTGTGCTTGTCAAAGACTAGATGCTTGCTGACTGTATCTAGGCTGCATATGTTTCCTAATTTATTAGTTTGTTGTTATTTTTCAATTAAAATGTGATTTTACTTGGCCCAGGCTTCTTACCTTATAGCACATCTTATGTTCTGCCTGCCCAATGCCTCTTTGCTTTCCTGAGGACAAGAGAACCTGCATCTATGCAAGGTGGCCCCAAACTGACATAAACTCATGCATGCATGAGTTATACATATTTTATGCACTCTGAGAAAACAATTGACTTGAAAGTAGACTTTGTTCCAAACAGGTATATTACTGCATGCCCATTTGTAAACAAAATGTGTCACTCTAAGTTTATATCTTATTAGTACCTCATTTCTAGTAGTTTCTGTTACTGCACTTAATCTTCCCTGTGTCTCCTATTCCCCCATCTCCAGCCATTTGCTCCTGATGACAACTTTGTTTGCCCCGATGACAATGTCAGCTTTAACTGTCACATGATTTATGATGTGTGTAACTGTATTTGTTGTGCAAATTTCATTCCTGTTATGTTGTTATCCACCTTACTGCATGCCCTGTTTGCCCCTGATGACAATGTCAACTTTGGCTGCTACTTGACTTACTCAGTGTGTAACTGCATTTATATTACAAATATTCATACCTGTTACAGTATGTGTTATTCAGACTACTGTAAAACAATGTTGTTTTTTCTTATTGTATTCTCGCACTGTTACTTGTTTCTTGTATTTTCTGTAATCCTGTTCACTTGACGAGGAGCCTTTGTAAATGAGTCCCTGACTCAAAGGTGTTCAATACCATGACTTAAATAAATAAATAAAATAGCACTAGTAAAGTGCGTGGTCCTACTTCCCAACCACTCCACCTCTTAATTCTAATCAATCAAACAGTAACATATTTTGGAGGCATCTTGACCCTTTAAATCCAGCTGTGTGACTTTTCAGTTTGCCCTGACAAAGGCAATCTGTACTGTGTCCTGTCCCCTTTAAAGCGCTGATGCTGCTTTCATTTGTAGGGATCACATCATGACCCTCCAATAATAATAAGGATTCATACAATCACTGTGAATATTAGGGTGACCCTTTACCCCCCCCCATCAGTTTTAGCCTGACCTGCCACTGGTTGCCCTGGCAATCCAGGTTTTATTGGCCATCACAGTTCATCAAAGGTTTAAGCTGACCTGAGAGTAGGGTTATAAAAGAAACCAGGTAGAGGGTGCATACAATAAATGCCAACAATGCAAATACAATACAATAATACTGTACATTAGAAAATGTATTATAAAGTTCAAATTGCGAAAAAAAGCTATTTTAAAATAACTACTGTAGCTGCCAAAGTCTATAAATATTAAGGGATTATACATTTAGCACATACCATCATATTTTGCTCCAATTGAAGTACAGGTGGTACCTTGACTATAGTTGTAGTAATAAGATTATAAATATTTTGTATTGCTTAAGGAGTTTCTGAATTTATTTTCTCCTGTTTCCATGAATATGAAAAACAAACATCTCCGAGCCAGATATTCAAAATTTTGTGCAGGGCAAAAAAAGTTTGCACAGGTTTAGCGTGGGATTAGCGTGGGTCTGCTATATTCCAAAGGCCAAACAGCAGTGGCAAACTGCATTAGCACAGGGCAAAATCATAATGTATGCAAGGGGCAAACTGACATGAATACAGGTGCAATGCTATATTCAGTGACTAGCACTGCACAAAGTGATTTTGCGTGACTTAGCACGACACTTAGCGCAGTGCACATTACCGCCCAGGAAAAGTTAGTCTTAACCTTGGGCAATCAGCTTTGTGCAGTGTTTGTGTGGCTTTATGCGGCTTTGTGCGACCCTAACAAATAAATATGACACATAGACAAAGCTAAACATAGAGGAAACATGCTGCTAACTCATGGCATCACAATGATGCCATCATCTGCCACCAGTCCCAGCCATGCCAGGCAGTAAGTGGTGACCCTGTCACCAGTGGACAGCATGGCAGTGTGGCCCTACGGCACACACCTGTGGACCACTCTTCTGTGGACACCAACAGATGCCAGCACACACATGTAGCACTGTGGATATGGAGGATGTTGAGGGGAGAGTGTATGGGTGGCCAGGCTATGCCACAGACCAGGTGTGACCACAAGGCTGGGACACATCATGCAGTGCACATGGGCCAGTGTTGGGCATACCCTAACACCAGTGTGCCTTTCTGATAATATATACCCCCCTGGCCACATACCACACAGCTGTACAACTGCCACAGCACACAAAGCTGGACATGTATATGTCACTGTGAGCATCCCATGCCAGAGGTGCAGCATCTGTGGGTCACATAACAGCGTAACAGTAATGTCCACTGTCAGTAAACACCTGCAGGTTGGGCCTCTCACTGTGTATAGTGCAGTAATCATAACTACCCTACACACCATAGGCATTGCTGTGTCCACACACTACTGGCCCCCTTGCTACTGTAGTGTCTGCTGTACACTGTAGCATGACCTACAGTGTGACAGTTGCATGCAGCACCACCACCATCTGTGCCTATGCTGTGTTGTCCCAGTACAGCTGCAAGCAGCATCGCATGTGAAAGTATAGTGTTCAAAACTGTAAAATATTCCCCAAACTGTTTGCGCAGCACTAACACATTTGAGCAGGTTTAGGGCAGGGCTAAACCGTTAGCCCGGTGCAAACTGCATGCAAATCAGGGCATAATGAGATGCTAATCTGGATGTTTGCCCAGAGACTACCTAAGTAGACTCATTTGCATGTCAGTTTTGAATATGGCAAAGTTTAGTGCCGGGCAAGCGTGTTTGCAATGGGCTAACGGTTTAGCCAAGTGCTAAACCCGCACAAATGTTTTAGCACTGTGCAAACAGTTTGGGGAATATTTTACAGTTTTGCACACTGTACCTCCACGTACACTGCTCCCTGCAGCTGTCCTGGGTCCACGCATTTGCTGGCATACACAATGGCCACATAGTTCACCTCTACCTACTTTCACATCACTGTGCACTGTGTTGATGTAGTGGTTTGCACTTCCTGGTTGCCATATTCAGAGCTGTCTTATTCCAGGGCTAAGTTTGCCCTGCACTCCCAGCCCACTTTTCCCGGCCTCATTCCCATGCTATATTCGGAAGCTGTTTGCCCTGGGCTATTCCTTTTGAATATGGCTTGCTTTGTGCTCCGGGCTAGGTTTGCCTGCCTGGCAGTGCTAATTTAGCCCCGGGGCAAAGTTTTGAATATCTGGACCTCAGTGTTTTATTTCCTTCCCCTGAGTTATGGCCATCTACTTTAAACATTATACCACACTAACACCCCCTAATTAGGCAATGTTTCTTTTGGGGTACCTTTTCTAGCTAACATTGTTTTGAACATGCCAAAGTAGCAATGCTAGACTTTCTTTTTTTTAAACCACTTCTCTTGGTAGGTGGAATGTCTATCAGCTAGCCAACTTAAGGACCAAGAGAAACTCAAATGACCCAAAATACTCAATCTATGGAAAACTCTTGTGTACTCATCCCTGCTATTTCCACTTCCTCCTACCACTGGAACAGTCAAACAACATGATTTGCTGTAGCAGTACAGTATATTAATGTAATGGCCGTTCCTTCAGAATTTTAACCTGTTATGTTACTATGTTCCTATAAATATATTCCCTTAAAATCTTTATCTGAATGTTCCTGTAGTATACCTGTAGTACCCAGAAACTTCTGTGCAAGCTAGGATAAATGCATTATTTAGGAGAGACAAAAAGAAACACATTACAATCATTTTTTAAATGATAATGGAATGAATGTTTTACTGCACTTCCTAATGTTCTGTGTTGAAAAGTTTACATACATTTATTTATTTATTAGCTTTTGATAACCGGGTAAGTGCGCTAGGCAACAGACCTGCCTATTTTCAGGCACGACCCGGGAGAGCACAGGACATTGGTTACAATATGCAGAAATGCACAGACATAATATAGGTGTACAGGAGCAAAACAAGATATACATTGGGTAGCACAGTAATAGTTACATAAGGGTACATTTTAGGCATAGATCATAATAAGGATGTAAAATAAAGCAATTAGGGTAACCATAAGACAGCTGAGGACAGTAAAGACATCACGGTTCATAGCTACCTAGACAAGCATATTGCTTGGGAGAACATTAGTGTAGTACTCAGGGTCAGACCCACCAGCCTGCAGTGGGACAAAAAAAATTAAGAGCATTTGCATTGGCCAGAGGCTAGAAGGTGGGTGAACAGCGAGTTTTTGAATTCTCAATGGGAGGCTGAAGTTTTCACCATAAGGGGGAGTGAGTTCCAGAATTTGGGAGCAAAATGGGCAAATGCCTGTTCACTCATTTTTGTCATGCAAGGTCTAGTGGAGAGCATGGGGACAGAGGAAGACCTGAGGGTAAGGGTGTGTGAGGCAGGAGTCAGGAGGTTGGCAAGATAGACAGGGCAGGGAGGTCTAGACAGGGAGTCGATAAAGCAGCCCAGGGAGTAGGCTCGAATATCCTTGGGTGACAGCCAATTTAAGCCAGCATAAAGGAGACAATGTTGGGTAAGACGTGGGGCAGTTAAGGCAAATCTACAGATGTTGTTGTAGACAGTGTCCCATTTGTGGAGTGTAGCAGAGTTTGCAGCAAAGAGGAGGGGCAGAGCATATTGGAGCTCGGGTAAGAGAATACCTCTCACAACAGAAAGTCTAGTGGAAGGAGTGAGGGAGTGGCCCACGCGATAAGCTCTGCCAATTTTAGCATTGGCGGCACGGCACACCATATTGACATGTTGAGACAGGTCAAGTGTGGGATCCAAAGTGACCCCAAGGTACTTGAAGGACTCAGTGTTTAAGATGAGGGAGCCATCAAGGCATTGAACCCGGAGCCTGTACGCAGGGGCAGACAGTTTCTTAGAGGATCTGAATAGCATAGCACAGGTTTTTTCTAGGTTCAGGACTTGGTGGTTGCTAGAAAGCCAGGTCTGCAGGAATTGGAAGTCATTAGTGAGAGTGGAGTTGATGGCAGCAACCGATTTTGACCCAGAGTAGAGAACAAGTCATTCAGCGTACATAAGCAGCAGCTATGCCGGACATAGTGGGAATATCATTTAGGAAGAGGGAGAAGAGTAGAGGTCCAAGAGTGGATCCCTGGGGAACCTCCATGGGAGATGTTTGGGGGAGGAAAGGGCCTTGTGAAATGCTACTGCCTGAGTCCGATTGTCAAGATAGCTATGGAACCAGGAGAGGGCTTGTCAGATGCTCCAATGGATTGGAGTTTTTAACATGAGAGGATGGTGTACCATGTCGAAGGCTTTAGACAGGTCGATAAAGACGGCCCCAGTGAGTAGGCTATGGTCCATATTATTTCTGATGTCATTTTGTAAGTTGTGTAAGTGCAGAGGTGGTACTGTGACCGGGCCAGAAACCATGTTGGCACAGGATTTGAAGATTAAACATGTCAAGGTGAGCAGCAAGCTGGCAGGTGGACTTTTTTCAAGCAGCTTACTGAGTGGGCAGAAGAGATATAGGGCAGTAGTTGGACATGAGTTTGACATCTCCCTTTTGTGTATAGGGATGGTTCTGGCAGTTTTCCAGGTGGATGGGACAGTAGGCGTATGAATCAAGAGGTTAAAAGCCAGGTGATAGGTCTGGTCAGCCAAGGTGCATACTGCTTAAGTATGCAAGGATGGATGCCCTCAGGCCCTCTTGACCCCCGCGCCGAAGGGAGTTAAGTAGCTTTAACTTCAAGGTATGTGGTTGGAGCCAGAATGAAAGGGAGGGGTGGGAGGGGGGCAGGGAGGAAGAGGGACAGTCAGGTTGTGGGCTAGTTAGAGTAGCGACTGGTGGAGAAGAAAAAGGGCATTGAAGGCATTGCAATGGTGTCATGGTTGGTGCAGTGAACACCTGGAATGTTCATGTCAGACTGGATTCTGTTGCTTGTCATTGCGAGAATGTCCTTAATTTTGGACCAGTACCTGCGTGGATTTGTAGAGGATGTTATTAGTAGGTTCCTATAGTAGGTGCTTTTGGCAATATGGTTGCCTTTTGCAGTTGTTCACGTAATGCCCGATAGTCTTCAAAGAGAGTCTGCACGGGTGGGAGATCTTCCACCTGGACCAAGTTTGTCCCTAGATTTGAGAAGTTGAAGCAGGGGGCATGTTAGCCACTTGGTTACTTTCCCTGCCAACCTACGTGTGGTGACCGGGATATGAAGGTTTTGAAGAGAGAGGAGGACGGAGTTGAAATATTCTGTGGCTATGTTAATGTCCTCTGTTTGGTAGAGAGGGGACCAGTCAACCTGGTTAAGGTCAGTTAAGAAGTCCTCATGACTTAGGCGGGAGAGATTAGGAAAGGCTACAGTTTTAGCAGAGAGGGGAGGAATGACAGTGTTCCAGACACAGTAGATGGGATAGTGGTCACTAATTGTGTCAGGTAGCACACCGGCTGAGGCAATTTAAATAATTTATTTTCAGCTTACAACAAATGTAATAGCATTATATAATTGTGTTTGTTATTTCCATTTTTGGAACAATTATGCTGGATTGACTGTTAGTGCGCATTTATAAATGCTTTATGAATTTGCACAAAATTGAAAAGTTTTAAGCTGAAAACATTAATTTATATATTCCTACATTTACAAATTAGGGAGTTACTGACAATGTATTAACAAAAAGTAATTTGTGGCATTCACATGTAGAGAAATTTCTAAAAATGAATCAACTTCAGTATCATGGATTAAAATAGTTTTGAAGGCACTGCAAATTTTAAATCAAGAGACTATTACTTACTGTGAACAATCCAACATGGTTATGTTATGATTTGAACTTGACTCTCAATGTCTCCAGGTCTATGCTTAAAACCTAAACTAATGTGTTTGTGGCACTGGCCTGGGAACCTGGAGGTGCCGGTTCAAGTCATATCATAGTTATTGACTCAGTGTGTAATCCTGAACAAATCATTTGACTACCTTTTGCTTTAGTGCATCTTCCTCTATCATTCATTAAAATCATTACCCAATGGAAAACGAGATGTTTCATCTCTAGTTTGTTATCCTGGGTGAAAAAAAAACCTATGAAATGATCAGCATTTTGTTCAGACCCAAGAGGTAATCATCACTGTGTAAGGAAACTGCAATCTTTTTTTTTTTAATAATACACATTTGTTTACATATTGTTTAGGAATTTTGTAGTGCAGATTATAATACTGCTGACTAATGTTTAGAATCCATAACATTGTAAATATCTCCAACATGTGTAACTGTCCTAGTGTGTTTTAGATTGGTTGAATTGCCACTATACATTCTGTATTTCAGGTGTGATATTCATCACTGGATGCAGACAGTGCTTGGCAATGAATACAGTTTTTTGAGAAGGTGTCAAAACAACGTTTTGGTTCACCTTTGCCTGGCTGTTAAGGTGGAATATGGAAATGTCCAAGTATCTTGGAAAAAAAAAATGAATGTCCCATGAGAAATGCTTTTCTCAAGCTTGAGCTATGCTGCCACCCATATGTGAGTAATCAGCCTGAAAAAAGGTCTCTACAAAAAAAGAGTCATCTGAGGGCACAATGGAATAACAGACAACACTGTAATTCTTCTCCAAAATAAACTTTATTCATATTTTTTTAAGGCCCATCTCTCTACGTTTCACCTATACCATGTAGGCTTCATCAGGCGGTGCCTCTTAATATCTTTATCAATGGTTTGGCTTCCCTTTGTACCATAAACATTCCCTCTGAATGAGGATAGGTCAATCCTGGTTGTTATTTTGATAAAGACTTCCCTTTATATTTGCTGTTTCATTTTCCTGTTTTAACCTTTTTACCCTTCAAGGGCTTCTTTCAAAACAAACCCATACTATTTGCTTCAGAACGCCACTCTAACTCTTTTACATGTTCTATCGTAGCTTCTTAGGACATACTATGTGGTGGAATATGGAGACAGAAACCATGTTCTTTGCAAATAGGGTAAGTACTTGTTTTTATACGTTATACTCACATCTGGAATACTAGGTAGGAGAAAAGGTGTGGGCCCTTTTTGGTGTAAATTAGCTGGATAACTAGGCTGTAAGTTTAACATAGTCTAGGTAGGATCTAAAGGTTATTTGACAAGACCTTTCAAAGTAGAGATGCATGCTCCAGCAAAGAAGCATCCGAGTGAATTAATGTAGTTAAAAATGTGTAGGCAGGGGGAGAGTGGCCTAGACAGAGACAGTCTGTGCTCAGAGCTCTATGACATTCCACTGAAAATCTTTGCCATCCTCTAACTTAACTGATTATTTTCTAGTATATCAGTGGAGTGCTCACTCATGTTAAAGACAAAAAAAACTGGCCCATTGACAGACACAAATTGACTTCTACAAGGCGAAAGAGCTGGCAAAGAAGAAGAATGCAGAGACACAATGCTGAATCATGCCATGAGCTGCATTAGAGGAAGTGCCAGAACTGTCTGCACAAATGGTGCCACAGACAACTGATCCTCCCTCCCTCCCCACAAACTCCTAATCCAAAACTTGAAGCAATTTATTTGAGTTAAAGATGGAGATGCAGGCTTTGAAACCAGAATACTCAGCTTGGCCATGTTCAGCAAATCCTTAATGGTTTTGGTTATCAGACTGAGCCCCATAGTAAATGTGTCAATGAACTTGAGTCTGGAGTGCAGTAGCAGAAGGGCTGAGGTATGGAGAAGGCAGCAGAGATAAATGTAGACCTCAGACTGATCATGGAGCTAATGGGCAAGCTCAATGACCATGAAAACACCAAATGTCACACCAATGTTCAAGTGATTGGACCCCCTGAGGGTATCGAAGACATTGCCTGACCCTAGATAATTTTCCTCTACAAGGTTCTCCCAAGTTCTAGGGCTGGAGGAAGTAACAACATTTGACATTCAAAGTGACCCTAGATTCCCAGGTAGAAAACCAGGACTGGGGAATGATCACAGCATTTCCTTATTAAATTTCTTTTTTTCCCTTAGTGAGACCTGGTTCTTCAAGCTGCAAGGAAAAAAGGAACTATCCTCATCAAAAATGAGATTTTAAGCTTTTATTCTGACTACAGCTGTAGGCTGAAATCTCAGAGACAAGAATTTAATCTAGTCAAAAAAAGTTTCTATGAGGCACATTGTCAGTTTGCCCATGTAGACCCATCCCAGCTCATCATCTACATCCAGGCCTCCCACCAAAGGCCTTCACCCACCCAGATGAAGCATTGGCATTTCTGGATACTGAGATGGTGGCAGTGGAGGGACATTCAGGGATAAAGAGAATGGGGCCCTCTACAAACAATAACCGAGATTCCTTTAACCTACTGTAGGCTCTGATTGCATCAAACAGTAAGTGTGGGATGGAGAGTGAGGTTCAAAGGGAATTGCCCAGGTTGTTTAGGAAAGCTACTACTTAACCCTGTGTCTGCTCTGGTGCCAAACCTAATTGCTCCACTAACTGTTTGATATCTTAATCCCCCTCAGTTGCCCACCTTAGCTCCTGTCCCTAAACCTTCCCCTTTCCACGCCTACCTTTCTCAAGCTACTCACCTTAGCTTTTGTTCAGTCCTCTGCCACTCCTCCTGATTATCCTGCACACCTCCCTATGGCTCCTTATCTATCCTAACCGCTTTTCTCTTTCCCTCTTCTAGGACTCCAGTGAGTCCTGAATGGGCTTCTCCTGGCTCAGTGCCCAGCCCAGACCGAAGCTGGTGAGTGCAAGATGTTGCCCCTGAACTCCTCCAAGGTCCGTCTTATCAGCTTCAAGGCCACAGATTTGATCGGCGCTTAAGTAAGGAGCACAGCTCTTGATTGGCTCCAGTCCACCACTGACTTTACAAGACTTTTGATGCTCAAATTTAAATGAATTGAGCCACATTTCAACTGCTCAGCTTACATTAAGCAGAGAGTATAACTTCGGCTGATACAGTGATTGTTATTGACAGCTTGCCAGTGCCTTTGCTGGGCTGCTTGGTTCGTCTCACCATTCACAGCAAAGCCGATAGCTGAGCATGGAGTTTCAGCCCTTAATAAGCCACCAGTTCCACTCTGTTGTGTCTCCCTCAGTGTGATTTTTCTCCTACCTACACACCCATGCACATGACCACTATTAAATTCAGGTAGGCTGCACCCCTTCCCTCTGCCTGCTTCCTCATAGGTCACAACAAAAGGCTCACTGCAGCCTGTAAATCTAAAAAAAATCCCTGTTGTCTTTGTCCCTGTTTCTATTCCTCAGCTTGCCTGTTTCTATTGCTCGGCTTGCCTCCTCCTAATGGAACCCAAATATTGGCAGAAGTTATGCCTAGGACAATGATTATATCACTATTGCTTCTTGCCCTCTCTCCACTGTTGGGCAAATGCCTACTGCCAGCTATGCCTCCTGACCCTTGTCAGAGCACATTTCTTCTCACAGCCTACGTGCAGCTAATAGGCACGTTTCCAAGTGTGACAATAGTTGTACCTCTAGCGCCACCACAATCTCATAAATTACTGTGCTTTGTTAGCAATGGGGCTCTTGTCTTGACTCAATTGACCACATCCCCACTCAAGAACAGATGCTGCACTACTTATAGAGTCCTCAACGAAAAAGCTAAGTCTTTATTGCTCCTTAGTTATGTTACTAGATACATCTTTCTCCTTCTGCTCCTACTTTCCAGGGATGTTCATCCTAGTCCTGGACCCCCTATAACTAGGCCCCTCAATGGTAAAAAGGAATGTGGCCTGAAAATTGTAGCAATGAACATCTGCAGCCTTCTCCCTAAAATAGCACAATTCCAGGCATGGATACTGCTACACTGCCTGGATATTTTATTTCTTTTATTTAGTTTTTGTTGACCAGGTAAGTGCACAAGACAAATCCTGCCTATTTTCAGGCACGACCCAGGGAGAGGGGGATACAGATGAATGCCAACTGATCTTGAACCAGATTAAGCTGTTGGTCGTATTTTTAGTGAATGAGGGAAATTTGGCCAGGACACCGGGGAAATTCCCCTACTGTTTGCCAGTAGGGGGACCCTTTTGGCCGTCGAAGGATGGCTGCCTCAGTTGAGGAGCTGCCACTGGAGGGGATGGACATGCTGCAGGATGAGGGGAAAGTCTCTTCTGAAGTTTCACCGTAGTTCCAGATGGATGTTTCACCTGTAAATTCCGAGCTTGCATAGGCCGGGGAATCCACCTTTTCGTCTGCATTGCCTGAATTGCCTCGTTTGGATGCCGCTGTTCTGCCTACCGATGAATCTCTTTATCCGACCGACGATTCCTTAAAAACAGAGTTGCAACACCTTTTGATGCTGGAAGAACAACACTACTTGTTAAAGAAGAAGGAACTTTTCAACCGTTTCCACTTACAAGGTTTGTCTTCTGCATCTACAGTTCCGGAGCACCCTGTTGTCACTAAGCAGTCGGTGGCTGTAATTACGATCCACACAGTGAGGCTCGGCTGCTTAGGACGTTGTTTTTCCACCATGCTGGCCAGGATCAAGCAGCCGCAATGGTGTTTTCCTTTACTGCTGGGTACAAAGCTTCTTACCCAGACTGAGTCATAAAACATGGAAGTCCTAGTAAACTACGGCAGGATACTCAGCGAGTGAGGATGATAGTTGGATGGTAGTAGATCTGCTATCACGGGCTATTGTAAAAGCGCTCCAGATACAGGTTCCTGATTTCGAGCTTTGCACCCATAAAGATTCCAGGAGTTCACCTTTCCTCTTCTCCTTCTCCTAATCCCACTATAGGGTCCGTGAGTACTGTTCCTGAACCTCTGGATACCGTGTTGACTGATGTGCCCCCTAACCCTGGTTCCCCTAACCCCAACCCATGGCAAGATTCTTCTTTACTTTCTGCAGAACTACAACATTCTCCTCTTCACTTATCTTTATTTATTTATTTATTTATTTGTAAAATCAGTTTACAACCTTTGAGCCAGAGGCTCGTTTCCAAAGGTACTTCGTCACATAAAGACATACATTGCGTTTTTGGTTACATAGCGTAGGTTTGCAAAACAATAGGCATTCAACAGAGGCACCATGTTACACTGTGGTCAGACAAATACATTTGAGTTACAGGGTACATGTAAGTTGAGAACAGGTGTTACACAAGTTGGTATCAATAGTGAGCAATCTAGTAGGTAAACACTGAAACAGCTGGTACTGGGCAGGTTAAACATAGGCACGGTGTACAGGGAAGTGGTGGTGGGGATGGCTAGGTGGAGAGCTGCCCGGAGGGCGTTGTCAAGAAAAAGAGGTGGAGGCTACTTTCAGAGACAGGAACAGTTACGGTGTTGATGATGTGGTTTCAAAGGGTGGTTTTGAACTTAGAGATGGTGGTGGCATTGGAGATGGGGGCAGGAGAGAGTTAAACCAGGTTGGGGCTCTATAGCAGAAGGACCTCTGGCCACGGCTGGTTCTTGATCTGGGGACTCATTAGAGTGGTCTTGTTGGAAGACCGTGTTGCAATAGTGGGAGGGATCTGGTGGATGGATGCCATTACCCCAGGGGAGCCCAGTAGGGTTTTTGTGAGGAGACAGGTTTGGTATTGGAGCCGTTCATCCAGGGTAAGCAAATTAGCCTCAACATACAGCTGACAGGTGTGAGTGAGCCTGGGGGCACCAGCAATCAATCTGCAGGCTTTGTTCAGGGTTAAATGAATTTTTTGAGTGCAGTGGTGTTGGCAGCACCATAGACTGGTAGGCCATAGTCTACAAGGGACAGAACGGATGATGTAACAGCGAGCAGGAGAGCATTTGGGGGAAGGCAGGTGCTATGGCGGAAGAGAATGCCCAGCCGTATGTTAGTGGTGGATGTTAGGGCATCGATGTGGTTGTGAAATGTGAGGGCTGAGTCGAAGGTAACCCCAAGGTATTTGTAGGAGCAGACTTGTTCCAGTGGCTGATTGGTACTTGGAAGGATATAGAGTGGGTGGTTGCTAGCTTTGTTTTGGGGGTGGGAAAAGAGCATAGCTTTGGTCTTTTTAAGATTGATGACGAGTCTGCACTCCTTAAACCAGGCTTCGGCACTGTTGAAAGACTGCTGTAGGGTGTCCTGGAGGGAGACGGGATTGCGGTGGGTGGCAAAAAGGACAGCGTCATCTGCATACAGTAGAATTTTGCCAGGGCATGCACTGGGTAGGGTGTTCGGATAGAGCGAGAAGAGAAGGGGGCCCAGGATGGAGCCTTGGGGGACCCCAGAGTGAATGGGACGGGAATCGGAGACTGTGCTATTGATTTTTACACACTGCGATCGAGCGTCAAGATAGCTTGTGCACCATGCTAAGGAGCCAGCCGAGAGACCAGTGTGGCAGAGTGCATTCAGCAGAAGTGGATGGGAGACGGTGTCGAAGGCCTTTGAGAGGTCAATGAACACTGCACCAGCTAGGGAGCTGGTATCTAAGGAGGAGTGTAGAAAGTTGGAGAATTCAATTAGAGCAGTGCTGGTACTGTGACCTGCACGGAAGCCATGTTGCTCTGGGCATAGAATGTTATGCTTAGCCAGATAATCAGTGATTTGAATGGCCACCACTTTCTCCAGGGCTTTAGAGATGGGGGGGAGGATGGAGATTGGCCGGTAGTTGTTGGCCGATGACCTGTCACCACCTTTGTGAATTGGTGTGATAATGGCTGTTTTCCATGCTGTGGGAAATTGTCCCAGGCAGAGTGACTGGTTAATTAGGCTGGTGAGTGGGGCAAGGACTTCATCTAGCACCAGCCTGAGGATACTGGGGTCCAGTGTGTCACTGCCAGGACTGTTGCCATTCAAAGCTTTGACTAGGATGGGTCTAGCTTCCTGAGTGGAAATCTTGTGCAGGTGGAAGCTGGGGCGCTGGAGGACAGAGGGAGGTTGGTTGGGAGGAGGGTCAAAGAAATTACTAGGGAGGACTGAGCTAAGGTCAGTGAAAGCAGAGTTGAACCAGTTAGCTATGGTGGTGGGCTCGGTGGTGGTAGTGCCATTTCTAGTGAGCTGGGATGGGGCAGGGGAGCGAGCTTTTCTGTTAAGTTGCTTAATATTATCCCAGAAGGTCCAGGCCGAGCCCCAGGAGGAGGTAAGGGAGGCCTGGTAATGGTCGGCCTTGGCTTTCCTGATGGCCCATGAGCACTTATTCCGGGCTGTGTTGTAAGCCTGCCTATCAGACAGACGACCCGTTTCAATGGCAAGGTGCCAGAGGTTATCCCGATTCCTTAGTAATTGTAGAAGGGCCGGGCTAATCCAAGGTGCATTCTGTTTTTGGGACCGGATTTTGGTGAGGGGTGCAAAGAGATCACAGGCCATGTTGAAGGTGTGAGTGAAGAAGGCGAGGGCAGTGTCAATGTCAGTAGCATGATGAATGGGGGACCAGTTTATCTGGGTGAGGAATACTTTAAGTTTTTTCAGCCCACCAGGGCGGAGGTGTCTGCTGAGGGTGGTCTGGGCTTTGGGTTTGGGATTGGAGACTGCCCAATGAAATAGGATAGGAGAGTGGTCACTTAGGGAGTCTGGGAGGACCTGGATGTTTTGGATTTTATGGGGTCGGTTAGTTATAATAACATCCAGAAGGGTGCTGGTACCTCTCTTAGGGTTTATTCTTGTGGGCTGGGTGACGAGTTGCGTCAGGTCTTCGGCGGCAAATGAGTCTCTGATCACAGATGAGGAGGTGCTGAGCCAATTTACATGAAGGTCCCCAACTAGAATTTGCTCCGCCTTATGGTGGAGGGTTGCCAGGTAGTCCGTTAAAGATACCAGGGCCGGGTGTTGGTTCTTTGGAGGAACGTAAGCTGTGGTGAGATAGAGAGGACTCCTAGAGGGGTCCGGGGTGAGTTTGAGGGTAAGAGCCTGGGCCTCATTTACAAGGGCAGGGGTGGGGAGTGCATGTCCGAGTATTGTGTCCCTAGTGTAGATTGCACAGCCACCCCTCGTTTGCCTACTCGGTCCTCCCGGTATAAAGTGATAGCCTGGGAGGAAACAAATGAGTCAGGGGTGGATTTGGACAGCTCATGTTTCAACCGAGGCTATGATGTCTGGTTGATGAGCCAAGGCCCAGCACTGAAGGTATGTCAAATTTCTTCAGCAGGCTGCATGTGTTCATGGAGGCTACTTGAAGACCAATGGGCTGGGTGGGTGGGTGGGAGGGCAGGGCCTGGGTTGGGATGTATGTTCCCTGTTAGGAGCAGAAGGAGGAGAAGTGCTCTGGTCAGAGGGTACCAGATGGAGAGTTTATGGGAGTGATAGGATGAGGAGGGGTTTAGTAGAACAGGGGTGGGTATTGCAGCACTGGCAGAGAAGCTTGTGTGATCAGAGCGCAAGGGAGCTGGGGGAGGAAAGGTAATGTCTGGATGGGGTGAGGTGGAGAGGAGCATATGGGGTGTGTGGAGGAGGAGGGAGGGGGAGGAGCAGTGGTAAAGGAGGAGGCAAAGACAAGAGGGTAGGTAGGAACACTGGAATAGTGAGGCTGAGGGTTAATAGGGACAATAGGGTTGGTGGAAGGCAAAAAAAGGAGGAGGAGAAGAGAGAGGCTGGTGAGCAGGGGGTGCACATGCATAGTTGGTAAGGGTGGGGGAGCTGAAGTGAAGAAAGAATGGGGTACTAGGATGATAGAGGGGAGATAGTAGAAAAGGTCACTTCTAAGCCTAGCTGCTGCTATGGTGTAGTGGCAGGGCAGGTGCCTGAAGTGCACAGGGTACTAGGTTCAAGCTTTGGACTTTGCCCTTTCTCAAACCCCTGATTTTCAACCACGAGGAGTCACAGGAGCTAGTTCTCTACAATGTGAGGTGGAGGCTGCAGCTCTTAGTGATACTTCTGTTTTTTCAGACATCCCTAGATCCATTCCTGCTGAACAACGGAATGCTACTGAGGGCTCTCCTAAGGTGACCCACCAGCCCCCTCCGGTGCCCCTCCTAAACCTTATGCTTCCCTTTTTTCTAATTCTGTTTCTTCAGCAAAACATCATAATGCAGTTTGCATAATTTATAAAGGGGGTTTAGATGTGTTTCCAGATAGGGTTTATGTGGGTCATCAGTTATTGAAGAACAGTTTGAATTTTCAAGTTTCTGAACTGTATGCGCTTATTCATGTATCAGGTGAGACTGTTTTTGATGTTAGCTTTAAACTAGGTAGTGGCCTTGAAAGATTTTGGGTTCGTTATCATCGAGAAAAAGCCACCCCCTTGTGGGCCCCTTTTGAAGTTCTTCCTCTTACTAGGCCTACACATAAAACCATTACAGTTCTCTTTCAAAATGAAGGTGTCAGTGTTACTGATTTGCTGTTTTGGTTGAAACAGCGTTGTACTGTGTCTGGCCATCCAGAGGCTATATTTGATTCCGAGGGGATTTGGACCGGTGGTTGAAAGATTAGGGTACTGCTGCATTCTGAAGGAGTGACTCCCCGCCATCTTCCTAATAGCTTTTTTCTAGGTAGGGATCGAGGTGTTTTATTCTGCCCAGGTCAACCTAGGACTTGTTATAAATGTGGACTCTCAGGACACATTAGTAGTGCGTGTGACCAGCTTAAATGTTCCCTATGCCACAAAACTGGTCATCTTAGTGGTCAATGTTTCAACTCAGTTCGTTGTAACCTTTGTGGGGAAGAAGGGCATGTTTATATGACTTGTCCTAAGGCAGCTCATAGGACATCCTTTTCTGCAGATAGAGATGAACAGCATCTCTTGATTTCCCTGGCTCAAAGGAAGGTTACTAATGCTGCTGGTATACAGTTAGTAAAGGAAGTTCCTTCTTCTGTATTGTCTGTTTCCTCGGCTCCAGATCCTCCCCCCCCACTGAAGTAAGTGTAGTTGGTCCTGTTCCTGATGAACAAGAGCCTTCTTCCTCTCCCTTAGCAGTAATTTCCAAACATCCCCCTGATTTATCTCCGGATTTTGTGCCCGTCAGGGTTTCTGCAATTCTATCTGGCTCTATGCCCCCCCCCCCCGAACTCGAGGGCCCTCCAGCACAGAGACTCTCGACTCAGAAATGGTCCACTGGACCTTTGCCCACCCCTAAAATGCCTAAGACCTCACTTCATGATACTTCTAATAGATTTTCGGTCCTTTTGAATGCTGATCACTCAGACACTGATTCAGTTTGTTCTTCTGCGGATTCTGTTCTGCCTAAGAACACTGCTGAATCCTTCCTGACTGATGAGGGTGGTACTTTTTCCCAACCCTCACATCGGAAGGGTAAATCTCGGGAAAAAAAACATTGATTTCATTTCCTCTACCATTTTTTCCCCAAATGTCTTTATCCCCCCTATTCCTAATCTTGTGGACTAACGTCAATAGTATTAAAAATATAATTAAACGAACCGTGGTGTTTTCTTTTTTATGGTCTTTTTCTCCTGGTATTTTTCTTTTACAAGATATTAGGCTACACTCAACTTTTGACCTTTCTCTTTCCACTAAAGAGTGGTTTTCAGGGATTTCTTACTGGTCCATAGGCCCAGGCCGTTGTACAGGTGTTGGTATACTTTTCCATCATATTCAACCTACAGTGGTTCGGGTGTTGGGCCTCGTACCTGGTAGAGTTTTGCTATTAGACTTTATTTTGAATACTGTTTTCTTTAGAATTATTAACAGATATGCACCACAGACTAAGGCAGAGCGCACGCTTCTTTTTCAACAACTTAGTCCCTTTTTGCATAAAGCTCATTATGTGATTTGGGGAGGGGATTTTAATTGTGGGTTGAGTAAATGGGATAGATGTTCGGTCACCACAACGACAAAAATATTTGGTGATATGGCTGCTCTGAAAAAAGCTGTTTGTGATGCGCATCTCAAGGATGCTGTTTTATCCCATACCGGTGTACGGGAATGTACATTTTTTAAGGATTCATTATCTACCCGTATTGATTTTTTATTTTTATCTATCTCTCTGATGCTTCAGTCAGTTTCTGTCGAACCAACCCCTTATTCAGACCATCATCTGGTGCGGATTTCTTTGGGCGTAGCAGTATCTCCTGTGGGTCCTGGATATTAGAAATTGAATTCTAAATTTTTGCAGAGGGCGGATTTCCTTCAACTCATCTCTACCTTTTTGGCTTGTAGGAAATCATTATATCCCTTATATGATGATCCTGTGGTCTGGTGGATAGAAACGAAATCAGATTTACATTCCCTACTAATTTCCAGTAGTAGATATTTTCGGAAGGGTTCATATTTTTCGTATTTACAGGACAGAAACAGCTCCAACATTTATATTCCCTTTCACAGCTTACCAGACATAATTTCTTGGCCCAGATTGCTCATTTTCAAGAGAAAATGAAGCAATATCATCTAACTTTGTCTATAGACCTCCAGTCCTGACAACAACATGAAACACAAGGACCATTTTTTCATACTTGTCCTATACTTAGCTATCGGGTAAGAGTATAGTCTAAATCAATCCCTGCTCTTTATGACCTGAAGGGTGTGGTTAAAAATGATCAAGGTAGTGTTTTACGTATAGCATCTGATTATGCTGCTTCTTTATTTTCTGTGACCCAAGCGCATCATATAATTTTTTTTTCCTTTTTTAGTTCTATTCGGGTTCCTCAAGCTCCGCAAGACCAACTTTTAGGTTTAATAGCTCCTTTTACCACTCAGGAAGTTGCTACTGCCATTCAATCCTTATCCAAAGGTAAAGCCTCTGGTCTAGATGGCCTTACTACTAATCTTTATCATCTTTTAAAAGGTGAACTACTGGATGAACTAACTTCGATTTATAATACAATTTTGCAGACTCAATCTGTCCCTTTTGATATGTCTACCGGTATTCTTATTTTTCTTTTTAAAGACAAAGGTGATAAATTAGATTTATCTAATTGGAGGCCTATTAGCCTCTTGAATACTGATTTTAAAATTCTTTCCAAACTATTGAACACAAGGTTGTTAACAGTGGCAAAGTTCTTGATTTCTCTGGCTCAGTCTTGTACTGTGCCGGGGAACTCGATTATTGATCAACTGTTTTTATTGAGGGACATATTCTCTCATGATTTGGTTTCACCATTGGCTGGATATGTACTTTCTATAGATCAGAGGCAAGCTTTTGATACGGTGGCACATGGCTTTTTATGGCAAGTATTGCATCATTATGGTATCCCTGCTACTTTTGTAGCCTGGCTCCAAGCCCTTTGTCATACTGCAACTGTCCATCCTTGTATTGATGGTTTTTTTTTTTGGTTTTTTTATTCTTTTTATCCCCTCCTTACACCCCCTGCACTCCCCTCCTTCGGGCTGTCTCAATGCCCTCCAGACTCCCCCACTGAGTCTGCCCCTAGAGTGTCTCTTTTTTCTCAGGTGCTCCTACCTGCCTCCTTAGCACCTTACACAGCGGGGTCTGCCCATGTTGTGTCGTCTGGGTGGCGCTGCCGTCATCCGGAGTGCAGAGGTTTATTTTCGGTTTTCTGTCCCTCCCTCTCACCCCCGGGGCCTTGGCTCGGCGGGCGTTCTCACGCCGCCTGCCAGAATGCCAAAGCGTCCTTCCCCTCGGCTCCCTGCCTAGGAAGCGCAGTTGCCCAGTGGTGCTTCCACGGCTTTCTCGGCGGTTGGTGTATTAAACACCCTGGTCCTCCCTGAAGGAGGGAGAGCATCCGTTGGGACGCTCGATCCTCCTTCCCCCCTGCCGACCCCCGACGGCCCGAGTCCGTTCCCGAACCCAGGTCACCGGTGTGACGTGAGGTGTGGCGTCCAGCACCTCAACCCTCAGTGCCACCGGGCCGGCCTATTGATGGTTTTTTAGGCCCTCATGTTTCTATTAAGAAAGGTTTAGACAAGGGTGTCCGATCAGTCCTCTTTTGTATATCTTTAGTATAGATCCGTTATTACGGCTTCTCAATTCCTCATCAGGTATTGACCCAATCAAGATATCTACTTTTATAGTTCCTTATAAGGCCTTGGCTTATGCAGGCAATGTAGTTCTTTTAGTAGGGAATGCTCAATCTGCTGCATCAGCGTTATCTACTGTATTTGTACCACTTACAGTACTGTCTCTGGTACCAGTTTGAAGTTACTGAAATGTATTGTGAAACCTCTGGGGGGTCAGCTAGCTCCTCAGGGTAATATAGCTTGTCTCCCTTACACATTAGGCCCTATAAAAATCTTAGGTATTGAGTTTGGGTCACCCCAAATGGATATTGATAACTGGTACAAAAAATTGCTCCTTGGATCCCGTATGGTTCAGAACTGGAACAGGACAAAAATTAGTTATTGTAAACGTGTTTATTTGATGCGTAATTATTTGGTACCTCTTTTTTTATTTCTTAGTTCTGTTTTTCCTGTTCCCAAGTTAAGGGAAGTTGAAATTTATAGCTTATTTTTCCAGTCCTTCTGGGGCAGTCGTCTAAATCCCATCAAAAGAAATGTATTTTAGTTATCTCGTAAACAAGGAGGTCAGCAAAAGATTAACCCTGTCTTGTTTTTTTTCTGTCAATTTTTATATGCTAATATGAAACCGTTATTTATTTCCCCAGATAAATATTGGTGTGATCTCTTTGTTTACTCAATATCACCCTGGTTTGCAGCATGGGACTTAGGTAACCTGCATCGTATTGACAAAGGAGCCAAGTCTCCTCAGTATTTAAGAGAAGCCTTTGTTAAGTTAAGGGCTTGGGGGATCATGAGTAGGCAAGTGATCTCCCACTCAAAAAAGCAGTTATATGCTGTTGTTATGGAGAATCATTTTTGTACATTGGATGTCTTTTCCAAATGTCCGGAACCGCATAAAGAAGTCTTATTTCTTTCCCTGAATGAGAAAAGAATCCCAAAAAAATATAATGATCATCACTGGCTTAATTGTCATGAGAAATTGAATGTTAAGGCTAATCAAAAGCATAAGAGGGTGGAAGAACGCATTTGTTCCAGACCTAGGTGCATTACCCAACCTGAAACCCTGCTGCATTTATATTTTACTTGTTCTTATATTGTTGATTTTTGGAAATTCCTTTATGACAAGTCTAATTTGACCTTTTATCTACATCTTACATATCCTTCACTTATATATGGTAGCTATCCCCAAAATTGGGATATCTGGGACAAGAGTACATTGACTGTTATTTTTACTATTATCAAATGGTTTATTTGGCATTCTAGATGTTTGTTTACTCTTCAACAACATGAACTTTCTTACCATGATATGTATGGTAATATTTTTAAATCCATACAAGATGTCTAATTCTCTGAATCTAAGAGTCTCCCTAAGACCCATTTGATGGACCTCTGGAAGAACTTGCCCTGGATTACAGATAATGACTTTCTGATTATGTAATACTAATGTCGGAATCTGTTTCTATTGTAGCCTTTGTTTTCTTGGTCTGCTTCGTATGTGACCTGTTTGTATTTTTGGATGATGTTGGTAATTTTTGATTTGTACTGTATGGTTTCCTTAATAAAATCTTCCCCTACTCTTTTTGATAAGTGCCATGGGATCTTTAACATCCACCTGAACTACCACCAATCCAAACAGATGAGACCTCGGTTTAACATCTCATCTGTAATCTGCCTGACCCAGATATGTCTCACCCCTAAAATTAAGGACCACTGCTTAGGCATACAAGGTTACAAAACTTTTTGGCTAGGTAGAGTAGGTGAAAGGGATGAGGGCTGCCTCATTTATGTTAGGGATCCTATCCAGGGGAATGTTCTATCAATCTAGGCCATCACAGATGACTATGAACTGCTATCAGTAAATCTCCTCATAGGACGACGTAAAAAGGCACTCACCTTAGCCACAGTTTACCTGCTTCCTAATAAGGCCAGGCCAGGGTTTGGCCTCATCATGGATTTGATCTCAAAGGTAAAGGGAAATACTGAAGTCATTGTGGAAGGTGACTTCAACATTAATTGGCTCAGCAGGGACACTGATCTGTTGAAAAACATAGAAGCCAGTGTATACCTCACACAGATGGTAGGGAATTCACTAGATTGAATACAAAGAGTGGGAAAGGCACTCTCCTAAACTGGATCTTATCCAGCTGCCCCTCCAGAATTAGAAACATGGAAGTGCTCCCTGACTACATTAGTGACCATTCACCAGTACTCTACAACTGAGTGATTAACAAAAAAAAGACCCACCCATCACAATACAAAGCCATGTTATTAAGAGAGGTTTCCTCAAAGTCTTTTAAATCACCCTCTCCCAAGTAGACTGGTCACCATTAGACAAACTCCAGGATGTGGACCTGGCATTTTGCTGATAAATTTAACGCCATTGCTGATATATATGCCCCTGTGAGGAAAAGAAAAGTCAATGGTTCACCAAATGGGTATATCACTCAGGATCTCCTAGATCAAATGAGAGCTCGGGATAATCTGTGGAATAAGGCTAGGCTCTCTGGAAGCTCTGCTCATCCCCAGGAGTACAGAGCAGCAAGACATAGGCGTACAACCCTCACCAGGCTAGCCAAAGCTAAATTCTTTAAGGAGACGTTGAATCAGAGCTGGGATAATGACAAAAGGTTTTGGGCTAACATTAAGGATTTACTAGGCAAAGAGGGCAAGAAACACCTATCTATATTGAATATTAATGGCACCCTCTCCCTGGATCCTCCCACAATTGCTGAAGCTTTTAATTCCACCTTCTCTGATCTCAGCTCTGTCCTTCTCTCAGACTACTTTAGCAATGCTGAACTGACACAGCTAACATAAAGATACCCCCCAAACCGGCCAAACTTTTACTTTAAACATGTCACTGTCAGAGAAGCTAAAAAATATGTCCTAAAGGACCTAGATAAAACAAGGTTAGGCGGTGACAATATAGACATGAAGATCATGAGAATGGCCCTCAATGAAATCATAGCTCCAGTCAACAAAATCTTCAATAAATCGCAGGCTTTGGCCAAATTCCCATCTGTGGAAAATTACACTTGTGACCCCAATACTAAAGAGTGGGGACTACGTCTGCAGGGCCAATTATTGGCCAATATCTATTCTCTGGCCCCCCCTCTGAAAAATGCTGGAGAGAATTGTAGCAGAGCAGATCACAGAGTACTTTCAGAAGTATGATTTGGAGTGCTCACAGCAGTATGACATTCGTAAGGGCCACAGCATGGCCACTGTACTACTGGAATTCTCAGACCATGTGCACAAGCCAATGGATGGTAGCAAGTTAGTGGGATCTATTTTTATAGATTTCACAAAAGCCTTTGACACCATCAACCATTCTGTCATGCTGGAGCAGCTGCTGTCTCTCAGGCTTGCCTCTGAAGCTGTCCATTGGTTTAAGGAGTATCTGTTCAACGGATACCAATGTGTCAAAATAGGGTCTACAACATCTACTGCCAGGGAAATAGGTCTCAGGGTCCCACAAGGCTTCATTCTGGGGCCCCTCCTCTTCAGCTTATTCTTCAATAGCCTGCCTGAAGTCTGCTTGAGCAAAATTATACTGTAGGTGGATGAGGCCGTCATATTGGAAAGTGGTGACCCGCTCAATAATATGCAACAGGAGCTACAGTCCACTTTCTATCTTCTGAAGGACTAGTTTAAATCACAGAAACTCCTTCTTAACCACAAGAAGATTAAAACAATGCTGATTTCTAGCCAGCGACTAAAGAAGGTGCACCCTCTCCTTCACATTGTCAACAAAAAGGCAGAGCCCCCTGAGAAGGTACATACATTCAAGTACCTAGGGATTACTATTGACGACACTCTGTTGTTTGCCCAGCACATTGAGGTAGTGGAGAAAGCAGTGAATATCAAACTGGGCATCCTCCATCGGCATAAGCAATATCTGACACCTGCTGCCCTATGGCTCACTGTTGACAGCTCCATTCTATCAATCATTGATTATGGTTTGGTGGTCTATGGGGTGGCATCAGACACTGCACTGAAGTGGATTACAACAGTGCTCAATAAGGCATGTAGATTTACCCTCAGAGTTGATATCTGTACACACTTCTGTCAACTTTATGAGCAAACAGGATGGCTTAACCTTAGTAAGAGGATTAAATATCAGTCGTGCCTTTTGGATAAGGAAAGTCCTTCTTTGAAAATCTCCTCCCTGCATAAAGGATATACTTCATGCTAGTCTTTCCACCAACTAGACTTGTGGTATGGCCAGGGGCTCACTGGCTATCCCTTTTAGGAAAGCCTCACTAGGACAATGATCCTTCAGTTATAGGGTGCTTCACTGGCTGAATGAAATCCTCACACAAATACTCAGCTATAATAGCCTTCTTACCTTCAAAGCTGAGCTGAAGCTACATCTCATTGCCTCTTGTTCCTGTGCGTGTTGATCACTGGCTTGATCAGGGATTCCTGACACTGCCTGAGTGCTGCCTCCATTTTCCCTTTGACTGGCGATGAGGGTGGAGGCTTTGGCCAATATTGCCACTTAACTTAGCATTTTACCTTGTTATGGCACTTCCCCCGTCTTTCCTCCTGGGTCCCACACATTGAGGTCCCATATGCCACCCCCTCCACTGACCCACCAGGTCACACTGTAGCTTTCTGTGCATGTAATGCTTTGCATATCTACCCACGACTCCCTGTCCATCCTCCTCAGCCATTCCACTGCATCTTTACCTCATTAAACCATCCTTCCCAGATTCTTCTTGTCCTCCCAAGCGAAAGCCTCATTTCCTTACTATCACCCTAATTCTCCACCTCCTCTCCCCCCATCCCCCTCTTGTACTACCATTGACAATGCCTACTCCTGGGTGCTTCATCCTGCTTCACTCTTCTTCATTGACTAGCACTTTGTATCCCTACCAGTCTGAATGAAGTACATGAAGTGTGATCTTGGTCAACTGAATATAAAAGGAAGCTGCAATTTATCATCTGTTAAACTTAGTTGTACTAATACTGCCTGTGTGATTGTATATTGAACAAAGGTTATAATGGTCTCTCTGTTGTTATTGTCTACCTGTATCGACATGGAACATTTGAAAAAGAGCTTGGTGCTCAGTGGTCTATTTCCAAATAATGAAATAAATAAAAAAATGAAATAAAACTGCACATTCAAGAGGCAATCTTTAGTGACCACATACCAACTAACTATGGACTTATTTCATGTGGTGGGGCCAGCTCCTGCAACTATATGGAGGTAGATGCCTGACAAACCTCTTTGGCAGTATGGGGAGTCGACCACCCAAAAGGTCTCACTAGCACCACTGAACAATGGTCCCTTATGGGCATTGGCACCCCCCCCCCATTACAGAAACCTGTCCTACATAACTTTCTTATAAACTTGGAACTTTCATTTAATATGTGCCTTTATAATTTGGTAAACTGGGTGGGCAATTGCATAATTCGCTAGACCTACATAGCCTAAATGGTGTAAACTTCAGTTTCAATCCAGTTCTGACTGACGGTTTCATCATAATAGATATACTGTAGTCTATCCAATGAAGCTATCCATTTTCAAGTCCATATACAGTACGAATGACAAATGAACAGGTAATGAAGCATTAACTCTGCTTGCATTTCCTAATGTTCCCTAACAGCTATTTTGCCCATACATATCAAAATGCTATGTCAGCGACAAAGCTGCTGGGGCTTAATCCTTCTTCTGTTAAAGGCAATATAAAAACAGACTAATCAGAATCTCAAAGTGAAAATGAGATAAAAGTGTAGACAGCGGTTATTGTTGAGTCAACCTATATTATCACATCAACTCCTTTATGAAATCCAAATAAATGCTCCCCAACCCACATCTCACTGTTCTTGTTCTATGTATACCTGGGCTTCTCACTATTATTGCCAGATCATTTTTGTTACATTCAGCATATTACTCATAGTGCACACTCTAAGGTGGCATTCATTTACCATGACACCAAAGGAATTTAACAGGGACGGTTATCATAATGTTCAATTTGAATACTACCCACCTCAGTATAAATTTTGCGTACACTTATCATAATGTTCAGTTTTGAATACTAGCCACCATAGTACAAATTTTGTGTGCAAACCATATTCTGTTAAATTAATAGGCAATTTAAATTGAGTTTTTAAAAAAAAAACTGTATTTAGATCTGATATAGACTATTTATAATATGAATGGTAGTGCATAACAAAGTTTACTAAGCAAGAGTCACTTAACAGGCCTGCATCTCCTACTCAGCTTCTTCTGTTTGTAACTGTGCCATGGTCTGTTGTCTGGACACTCCACCTACAAAAGATGAAGACACTATGTGCCCTGCGTTGCTTAAATGGCGCTTCAACTGGGGGTGTGTAGTGAGCTGACAACCAAATTTGAGCTGTTTGCATTCCTGAAAGCCTGATGGCAGCACTGATTGGCCATTGGTTAGCTAGGTGTGAGTGCTAATGAGGAGCACAGACAGATGTCCTGACACCACACCCTCACTCAGAGCCCCTAAAAAAGGCGATAGGTAGAAGTGCTCATTGCACTAGGACAAAGGTCTGCAACGTGAGGCTCGGGAGCCGCATGCGGCTCTTTGCCTGCTTTCATGCGGCTCTGCATTTCCTTAACTCTCAAAAGTCCAACTTTGTTTTTCAGTATTTCTGCTACTTTGCTCCACAATAAAGTATTTTGGAATGGTCTGTAGGGGTCATGCACTGAATATACAATATCACATACACACTGATATCCTTGGAAGAAACATAGAAATGTGTAGGCAGAAAAGGACCACCAGGCCCACCCAGTCTGCCCAGTGTGCCTAATAAGCTGCTTGAACTTTGTAATTTCCTACCACCTCCTCCTCCCCAGATCCAAGAGACCCTCATGTCTATCCCATGCTCCCTTGAATCTCCCACAGTCCCTGCTCCCACCACCTCCTCTAGGAGTTTGTTCCAGTTATCAGTTTTCTTGATGCTGGAACAATATGAGGAAGTCGAGCATAATTACTTATGAGAGGCTATTGGCACTGCAGTGTCCGCTATATTACAAGCCAGTATTGATACTACCATTTGCATTACTGACATCAGTCAATGGGATGTGAGGGAGAAAACTTTCAAAGGTTCATGGCAGGGCTGCCTGATGACATCATAGTGTTACTGCTTACCAAGGTGCTGAACAAGGTTGGTGCCAAAGCCCAGAGTTTTGCATATCAAGTAACAAATCCAGTGATAATCATCTCTGGATGCCTCACAACTGTACAAATGCTCTCTGGTAAGCAAACGTGAGGCATCATGTTGACTGAGAGTTGCAGTTCAGGAAATCTTGCCAGATGTTAGCAGGGCTTGCAGTACTTGACACTGAATGCAGAGGCACCAGGCATGCCATGTGTTTTTATGTATAGCAGGCTGGGCCTGGTAGATGTCCATGACCAGCCACCCATGTCTAATTAAGACATCAGTGACCCAAGTGGGTGGGACAGATGGACTTCTATCCTCAGATACACAGGATGGTCCAGCCAGTTATGTTTTCATCCTTCTCCATCTATTAACAGATGCTGAGCACTTTATGTACTTTACTGTGATAGCCTCATATCATTTGGGATCTAGGTAGGGTGAGAGTTACAACCATCGTTACATCAGGATGCTATGTAGCATTCAGATCATTAGAAAGGCAGTTGTTCCTCAGGCAGGATAGAAAGCTGTGGAGATGGAAGGAAGACCGAGTCAAGTCATGCAAGGTCATACAACTGCATGAAATATTAATGGGACACTGTCAACCTTTTTTGTATTATTTTAGGTAAAAATCTACATTTTATGACTGCTTACTTTCTCTTAAAAATTAATTTATGTTGCTGTTTGTTTTATCTACCTCATTGCTTGTTAGAACTTAAATGCATGGTAATGTATAGCTATGCCCAGCTTTGTTTTGCTTCATATCACTGAACTACTCTTAGCGCACATTTCCTGAACATTAGAAACACCCTCAAAACAGTGCAGCCACTGACGATACAATAGTCTTCTCTACTCCTACTGCATAATCAGTGGCTAGATTGTCTTGTGGGTGTTCCAGAGTCCAGGAAAGATGCAGTATGATATGATCAAAAAATGTAAACAAACATATTTTGGTGTGGTAACGCCAGTATGCTGGGCAGTTAGTTGTTCATTTTTTAAAAGAAAAAAGGGATGCGAATCAAACTGCCAGCTGCATAAACAGTCTGAATATAATGTGAACAATCATAAAATGTGCATTTTAAACTAGGGACACTTTGAGGCGTAAGTAAGTTGACAGTGTTCCTTTAAGCATGTTAAACAAAGCTTTGCCAATATTAAGGTGGCACTGATGCTGTGAATCAGCCATACATTTTATGATAAACTGGCGCGTCCAACAAAGAAAACAACCATAGATGAGAACATAGCCTTTCTAGAAGACTGGGATGCTTTTGGTTTCATCAGCAGGGGTGGATGAATGTTTCAAGTGATTTGCAGCAAACGTTTCCAAAAAATACTAATTCCAGGGCATGTCCCAACCAAACATTCTATATATGCCAATGATAAGTGTAGTAGGCATGGGCAGGCTCACCCCTACCTATGCTGAGACACAGGAAGGTTGCACCAGAGAACAGAGGCTAACAGAGCGGGACTCTTTCAGTGGTTCCAAGAGATTTACCTGAAGCACGTATTAGGAATTAATTTTCAGTTACTAACTATTTGCTTTTTCAGCTACAAAATCATGGCTAAAACTCCTCTGATTCTCTTAGGGAGGATCTGGAGAGGAAACCATCCAGTGTGGCTTTTTTTGTGCAGTGTTCCAATTGATTAACATATGCTTTAGTCAGATAGCATTGTTGGATGAGTTTAAGCTAAATTACGCACTACAAAGGATCTCTACTACGCATACACTCATATGGCTCTCTGATGATTAGACTGGTCATGCCAGGAGGACATGCGGCTCCCAATCCTGAAAAAGTTGCAGACCCCTGCACTAGGAGATACTCACATGAAGACATGCTGTCAAACTGAATACTGTATTATCGTTTCTGCAATTAGAATGCCCTAGAACAAGTTATTTATTTATTTAGCATCTTGAAGTAACACTATTGAGCTAGAAGCTTGTTTACAAGGGTTCCACATCATAGCAAACACAGTTACAGGTCACAAGACAAACATTGCATAAGATAGAAGAAAACACAATATATTAATCAGTTCAGCTATATACAATTTTCTTAGACTGCTCTGCAGAAGCAGTCAGAGGAAAATTTTGTCAGGAGGAGGAGAGGGCTGGAGAAGGAGAGTTTTGTTGTAATACTATAGGATTAGTCAGACCTACTCTGAAATTATTTACTTTAACCTACCCCCACCACATCTTATGTCTAACAAGTACAACTCAATAGTTCTGTTTAGATAGCACCAGCAGTCAAAACTCGCTTTTGTCCTGCTTGAAACAACACTGTAACAGCCTCTGTGAAAGAGCTTAGTTTAATTGCAGTGAGTCATAATCTATAACCCAGTTGTTTACAACTATAAAAAATACTTATATACTTATTGTTGCTTCATGTTTTTGGCTGCCAAAAGGAACAATAGTAATAGTAGTAAGCAGACATTACAGATGTGCTGTAGGCTTCATTACACATGCTGTGATTTTAAAGCAAACTAGCTACCCTGTGAAAACAGCCTTATACATGCATTCAAATGCATTCTAATGCTGTTTATTAAGCATGACACACTGATTTAATTAATCAAATCAAGTGTACTACTTTTAAACTAATTTAGAATCAGATGTTTCTGAACTTTCTGAAGAATATGCTCATGAAATGTTAATTTTACTGGCACATGTTATAATATGAAATTACCCTCAGGAGCATGCCAAAGCAGTATGAGACATGGCACTCTCTATAACTTGGTTTACCTGTACATGACTACATGTAACCAATATTGGTTTGCTGTGAACATGGTTATAAAACACTGCTTTTTAAGGATGTATGTTTTGTTATTGACATGTAGGAATATAATACTATAACAGGTAGTGGGATGAAGAATGTGCTCTGGGATTATACGGGTCCTAGGGAGAGGCCAGATGTGTTTTGTAACCATCGCCAGGGTTCCCAACAGACTGAGTGGGCAGGTAACCAGAGGGGCTGCACTGTCCACCAGTCCTCTGAGGGCAGTGCTTTGCAATGCCAGACCGGTCAGAAACAAGACTGCAATTATAGCAGACTTAGTTTCTTCAGCCGAACTGGCTTGCATCATGGAGACCTGTATCAGTGATGATGCTGGCCTGGTTTTAGAGGCCACTGTCCCACCCAGGTACACTGTAGTGCACTGCTCTAGAGTGGAACGCAGGGGTGGGGGGTAGCCATCTGTTTTAGATCCAAGCTAGGCTTCACCCTGCACCCAGTGAGAGCGCCACATTCATTTGAATCTGTGGCCATCCATGGGGGTCCGGGCGCAGGTTGCCTGATTATCTTGATTTACCACCCTTCTGGGCTGATGGTAGATTTCCTGCAGGAGGTGGCCGATTTCATCATCGGGGAAACATTGGAGGCCCCCAGATGTTTAGTGCTGGGGGACTTCAATGTTTGGGCTGATGACGAATCTTCTCGGCTTGGTTACAACTTCCTACAGATGATGTAATCTCTGGGCCTTTGGCAAGGAGTTTCCTCTGCGACCCATCAGGGTGGCCACATATTGGACCTGGTGTTCTCACTGGGGCTTAAGATCAATAGTCTCAGGATTGATCAGGTCGTTTGGTCTGATCATTGTGCAGTGAAGTTCTTGTTCGGGGTCCCCATTGTCAGCCCTCTTCCTGCAGAGATGGTCAGCTATCACCCTTTGAGGGGGTTGACAGCTGAGTGTTTCTTGGTGGTGGCTGACCTATCTAGTGTGGACAGTGCATGCATTGGGGGTGTGTGCATGGCAGTTGATGCCTATAATAAGGCGCTGTCTGGTGCTCTCGGCTCCCTCGCACCAGTCCATGTATGACCCAGGTCTTCTCATTTGAGGTCCCCTTAGTGTGATGGGGATCTCAAGGCGATGAAGACTTTGGGTCAGAGATTAGAGCACTGCTGGCAGAAGTCTGGCCTGGAGGTAGACAAACTGGCCCTACGTGAGCACTACGGTGCATACCAGGGGGCAATCAACCATAAGAAAGCAGAATTCCTGTCCAGGGAGATTGCTGTTGGGAGGAACTGACCAGTTGTGCTCTTTTGGACTATGGACAGGCTTCTCCATCCTTCCTGTCTATAGCCGAATGCAGCCTTTTTGAATGCATTGTGCAAGGAGTTTGCTCAGTTGTTCTAGAACAGGATGCCTGTCATCAGGCAGGGGTTCTGCCAGTGGGCCAGAATTTGGCCGACAGTGGTCTCCATGGGCAACCGGAGAGCACTCTGCCTGCTTGGGATGAGTTTAGACTGGTGGAGGTGGCTGGGGTCACTGAGATTGCTTCCAAGCTTCGGCACACCTTTTGTGAACTGAACCAGGTGCCAACTCATTTCCTAATGAGATGTGTTGACTCCATTGGCCCGGCATTTGCCTTGATTGTCCGGTGTTCCTTGTCAGAGGGGGTCTTTCCCAATGTATTGAAAGAGGCATTGGTGAGACCCCTTCTGAAAAAAACATCGTTGGACCCTGACATCAAGGCAAATTACCATCACATCTCCAACCTTCCATTTTTGGGTAAGATTGTGGAGAAGGTGGTAGTGCTTCAGCTTGAGGATCATCCCGGGGCCCATGATCTATATGTGCCACTCCAGTCTGGGTTTTGTGCAAGGCATAGCACAGAAACTGCATTAGTTCGGGTGCATAATGACCTCCTATGGGCTAGAGATCGAGGGGAAGGGACAATTCTTGTTCTCCTCGATCTCTCTTCAGCGTTTGACATGGTGGACCATCGAGTGTTACTTGACCATCTAAGGGAATTCTGTGGACTCATTGGCACTGTCATCAGCTAGTTTGAATGTTTTTTATCTAACAGGAGACAGAGGGTAGTGATGGGGAATTTCTCCTCCTCCCTTGGCCACCTGTCATACGGAGATCCCCAGGGTTCGGTCTTGTCGCCGATATTGTTTGCCATGTATATGCTGCCCCTGGGAGAGCTCATTAGGAAGTACAGTCTGGGTTTTCATTGCTATGCTGATGATACCCAGCTGTATCTCTCCTTTGCTCCTGGAATATCTTGCACAGTGGAAGTGCTTAACAGCTGCCTCAGTGAGATCAATGACTGAATGGCCTCCAGCTGGTTGCAACTGAACCTGGATAAGACAGAGGTACTGGTGGTGGAGTCAAACAGAGTGCATGATAGGTTGGCCTCTGGCACAGAGACAGGACTTTTTCTTGGCTTTGTACCACTGAAGTCTTCCTCAAGGGTGCATGATCTGGGCACTATTTTTGACAGCAGATTGACACTTGAGTTTCAGGTGGTGTCCATTGCCGTACCAGTCTTTATCATCTGAGGAATATCGCCAGGATAAAACCTAGTTCCTCCACTGGAACTCCCCACATTGGTGCATGCCTTCATGACATCCAGGCTTGACTACTGTAATGCGCTCTATCTCAGGGTCTCTGAGGGTACCCTACTCTGACTGCAGCTGGTGCAGAATGCGGCAGTGAAGCTGTTGATAGGACAGCCTAAGTATTGTCACATCACTCCAGTGCTGTGTCAACTGCACTGGCTGCCGGTTAGGTGGAGGGTCCTCTTCAAAGTTGGTTTGTTCACCTTTAATGCCCTACATGGCCTGGGCCCTGGTCACCTGAAGGACCTTCTTACATCTGCTGTCTCAGTCCACTCCCTCCGCTCCTCCTCTAAGCGCTCCTCATGATTCCCAGGGCAAGGTTAAAAACTGCTGGCAACAGAGCATTTAGTGTTGCTGCCCCCATCCTGTGGAATTCACTTTCTTCAGCTGTCAGGGAGGCCTCTTCTGTGAAGGTATTTAAAGCCCACCTCAAGGCTTTCCTGTATAATCAGGTCTTCCTGGATTGTGTTTTATAGCCCATACCTGTTTTTAGAATTTTATGCTTAAGTTAGCCTTTGACTATTTTGAGTTTAGTTGCTGCTGTTGAGGGTAGTACTTATAGAAAATCTTGTTTTAATTGCTAGAATATTATATATTTATGTTCACTAGCATGTTGTTTATGTATTTATTATGATTTGTAGTATGAAATTGTAATATGTTCAGCGTCCAGAGCTTCCGGGATGGGCGTTTTCTTAAATAAAATTTGCCTTGCCTTGCCAGATACAAGGATAAACCTAATGTTGTGGAAGTCAAAATATATTTTATTAAGTAAGCACTGCCATTTTTATGTTCTGAATTAGTTATGATTTGGTTGCAATCACTGTATATAGTATAAGTTATCTAGTAAAGATTATTGATTTGTACATAAAATATAATTGAAATTGGGAAACCTGGCTGATATGTTAGTTGGTTTCCCAAATCTATGCCTGCCTTTACTTTTGCTTATTTTTGCAAACAGCTGGACCATATTCTTCCTGATGAGTCCCGACAGTGGGTGACAGAGGGTAAAATGCTGGGTCCTTTATGAATATGGTCATTTGCTTTTGAGACATGAATGCATAAAGATTTTCTGAAAATACTCAGAATGAATATGGAGAAAAGCTAATTTTTTCAAGACTTAGTTTTGAAAAAAAACCTTTTTTAGTGTTCTGAATGTAGTAATACTTCACATTAATTATAAACTGTGTAGTTTTGAACTTAATTTTCGTTTATCTTATACCCTTAATCTTGTTGTGAACATTTCAGTCCCCTCTCTAGCAACTTTTCATGTGAAAAGGTTGGAAGATAATAAGATGTTCAGAGTGTTAACTTGACATGCTGTGACCTCCACTAGGAGGTAAACAACATTACTCACCCACCATTAGTGTTCCATTTAGACACAAGGACGTGAGGCAACAAACATCTACAACAGTATTTCAGGATATCACAAAAATACTGTAAAACCTTACAGTGGTAAAAACAGTCACTAACTAAACTGGGCACCTGAAATTTCTAGCACAAAACTTTAACAGTGACTACTCAAACATTGTTGAAAACCTTTATTTTTAATGCAAGCTACAGACATTACAGGATGGGCAGCTTCTGTTTCTTCAACTAACTGGAAATGCAAAAGAAGTTACGTTTTAATTCTTTGTATGCTTATTTTATGTGGAAAGAGGAGAAGACATTTAAATGTTAATAAAGAAGAACAATACAAATGATGCATGAATGTATTTTTTATCAGGTATGTGAACTAGACCATCAAATGCGTATTTTCAGTAGAACACAAATGTTACAAACAGACTGATACTTCCAATGCATGTGATTTCTGCAACCGAAAATACAATTAAAGACCTCAAACACAGTACAAAGCATCATTGGTATGCATATTCGGGGAGGCTGATTAGGAAATGTCTCAACTGGTATTACATTCTGTTCACCAAGTCACTACGCAAACCTCACTACTGCCTGCTCATGCATAGTTCATGTAAAAATAATCAGGACTATCCAGTACCAAAAGTACATGTCAAATAATGAGTGTAGGCATTCAAGCTATTACTTGTTACCAAAAAACCAAAAACAGGAAGTACTGTATTTCTCTCTCCACTTGGACTGTGATACAAATCTGTATTGTTTTGTACATACATAAATCCACAATGCATTTCACAGCATTTTAACTTTTGCTGTACAAGAGTTGGCCATTACTATAGTATAGTTGCAGCACTGACAGTCAGATATTTCCAGATACAATATATGCAAATATATTATCTCTGGAGTCACTGCAGGGGTACTGCAGGTAGAGGGGGAAAGTTCTCCAGAGATAGCACAGACATTTCAAAAAATATCTTAACATGTTGACTACTGCAGCTGCAACTGCCCATGCACATGCATGTTTGGCAAAGTTGTTGTATACTTTAGAAAGCTGAGACTTGAGTGAACTCAGTGAAGGCATTGTAGATGGAGGGCATCCGAAAATATATGCTACATTAGAGAACCAGTGGACAATTTGCATAATGTGTATGTGTGAACCTGAATGATTTATTCGTGTAGCCCTTCAGAAAAAATATTTGAGCAACATTTTAAGTGAAGATAACAAATTATCATCAAAACAATGCATTTATATTGCATTGCTATAATGGGTTAAACTACAGAGTAAAGAGTGGAATTGCTTCAGCTTTAGACACTCTTCCATTATGTGCTCTTAAGTTTCAAAGCCTAACATGAACAGGGTCCTGGGTACCTAAAAAATAGATTTAGTCTTCTATAATCTGTGTCTCCCCATCAGCTCCATGGAGAAGAATGTTTGCCATCCCAAAATCCTGTCTCAATAGTTGGGTGACAGAGTTTTCTCTGTGGTGGCCTTAATTATCTGAAACACACCACAACACCAACTTAGGAGTTCACATGTGACTGGGGTATTCAAAAAGTGACTAAAGCTCTATATGCTCACACAATCATAAGGAAATAGCTGAGCTTGAAACGTTAGTTTTCCAGGAACTTTGTTTATCTGTTTTAATGTTTTCTAGTTATTTATCATCAATTTATTTTTACTTTGCTTTATTCATGGTATGATGGCTTTATCTGGTATTATTTTTTTCTGCTGTACTTTCGTGAAACACTCAGAGTCCTATGATATGTTGCTTTATAAATAAAAGTCCTTTGCCTTGCCATATCTCTTCAGAGATAACTGTGCCATTTAATTTTTGATAAAGGACAGCTCCCAAAATGTCAGTTTTCATCTTTTTCGACAACATGTCATTCTTCCTCTCAATTGCATCTGAACCACCCTTGATTACAACTGAACTGTGCTTGGTAAGAACCCCATTGTTGATGTAGCATTCCCTTCTTCTGGAGTTTGTAGCTTCAAGTTTGATGTGTGTCATGTAAAATATCTGGATAGATTATGAAACTCCAAAAAGTGTTCCCTATTTTTGAAAATGGTACATTTTAACAACACTAGAGCCACTGTTTTTGAAGTCTATGTGGAAGCAGATAGAGAGCAGTTACTGTGGCACTGACTTGATACAACATTATATATTTATTTATTATGGGGAGAATATATTTTCAAATGTAAAGGGACAATGGATTATTCTTAAAGTCTTAAATGAAAGTTTGATTTATCTATATCATAGTCGGCTGTTCAGAAAAGCATAAATTTACATAACCCCAGTACAATATTTTATGAGTACTTTGTAAAAATTACAGTACCATGAAAGGACATGGCCAACATGACTTTAATAATTACTTCAAGGTTGTAGAAGACCTTGAAGAAAATAACCTTACAAGCAACATGAAAAGCTGAAACAGAAAAACAGACATATGTCTTGCTTTCTTAGGGTTTATCAGTATTGTATAGCCATTGTTTAAATCCTGAAACAGAAGTAAAACAATCAAGTACAATGTGTTTTGGGCCACTGGTAACATAATAGAATGAAAGGAAAACAGTAGATGCAACATCAATAGGCAAAGGTCTTAAAGCATGTTGTCAGTGAAGCCATTCTCTAAAAGCAAGAAGAATCAACCAAAACAGAACAGATTTGATTTTAATCCATGGAAAACAAGGATGTGTTTTGCACACAGTCCCCTTTTGCCCCTGATTATCTACAGTGATCCTTATGTCACTCCTCCATCTGATTGCCTTTAATATTTGGAAAAAAACAGCAGACAGATTGTCTTGTATGTGAAAAGGTAGTACTGGCATAAGGAAAAAGTTTTGTGAAGAAAGAGGCAATCATATCCCTACCCAAACCATTAGTATGTGAGATAAAGGTCATACATTGCCACCAAATAGATAAACAGCCTTTTGTATTCTACATATTCTCTGACCATAAGAGCAAGGAAAAGTTAACTTAGGGTGGACAGCAGTACTGGTTTAGGAGCCTTAGTAATATGCTGTATATGAAATCAATTATTCAAGACAAACTGAAGATAAAATTCTAATTGCACTGTTCTGCTTCACTCATGTCATAAAATTTAATTTGCCCCCAAAATAATCATAATAATGCACTTTAGTTAACAAAGATTGTATATGGCTGAGAAATTAAAAGTTGAAAGTGAAGATTTTTTATTACTTCAGAACCTAGTGGCATAGACAACAGCTTTATAATTTGTATGAAATATATTGGCAAAATGACAGTGTTGTTTATGTAATAAAACAATACATTGTTCAATATTTGTGTAAAGTTATAATTACAAGGGCTAGTCATAATGTTGCTGTAAACACCTGGAAGCCTTAATTATTAGCATGTCATGATTTTATATTAACATTGAGGCTCTGATATTTACAAGGTCATTTAAAAAAAAAGTTATTATATTTAGCAATATAACCTGAAACTTTTCTTCTGCATTTTTAATACTATTATAGTATCAGGTATAATATCAGCCTGCAACTTACACCGAATTATGCTCATCATAAGCAGGATCATTTCATTACTTCAAAAACCATAGACTACAACAGTATTGTTTACCAATATGTCCTATATCTAAAACTACTTAGTTATCACATAGATTTTAATGGGTTGACATTGACTATACACCGATTAATTAAAGGGAGTAACAAATTCTTCTCTGCAGAGGTAGTGTTGTATAAGGTCCTTGGTACAATGTGATCTGCTGCAATCTGTAGAACCCAAACATTCTCTCAATTAAAGTAAGAAAAAAAATAGACACGTTTTTCAGCCACTAATTATATGAAACCCACTGATGACCAAGCAATCTCCCAAAATCAATGCTGCATTTAAAACACATCCTGCTATTTTTTTTTTACAAAAAATAGTCTTGAACAGCGCTTAATGGTTAATTCCACCATGAAGCCAATACAAAATTAGTCTTGCATGAGATGAGAATCAATGCATTTTACTGCCTACACTCCCACACCTCTTTTATAGTATGAGGTAGCTACTTGGCCAAGGTTTTTGTAATACCATGAAGGACAAAAACTTTCAAAGATCAACTGACTCATTTTGGAAACCCATAAAAAAGGAAAAAATTGCCAGCTAAGGCATAAAATAAAATTGGCATATTTTCAGCCTCCCTCTTGTTCTTTATTTATTTATTTATTTGTTTTTGTTCACCAGGTAAGCACACTTGACAACCAAGTGCCTATTTTCAGGTGCAACCCGGGACATTACAGAGATACATTCAAGATTATTGTTAAGGATATTTGCATTAAAGCTAAGTTGTTCTACCCTTCCTGTTTGTTCTTCACTCAAAGTCATAGTTTTCACTTAGTGACATCACAGGCTGCTGCCTTGGAAGTCACTGCAATGTCATAACCTTTGGATTATGACTTCAGTTGATTTTCACCCTGTAATAAAGTAATTCTGTAATTCATCGGTACACAGCCTTTGGTTGATGCCAGGTCTTTCAGACATTTGATACTGATTGCTTTTGGGTGATTAATTGAATGGAATGGGGGGCAGAATTATCACTGATTACTAGTCCAGCCATCTAAACAGCCCAGTTGTAATCTAATCCCCTCAGCTGTAGCCACAAAATCAAAACTAGCCCTCCTCCTGCACCCACCAGCTCAGCACACAATTGAGCATCACCCCTCCCCCCGCCATGCTACCCAAATAAAGGATACAGATGGTTTGGTCATAAAAAGTAGACTTGGAGGAGGAGGAGGAAGAGGGACAGTAACCAGCACAGACCCTCCTCTCCTCAGTCATCTTCTGTCTGAATGAATCAGAGCATGTGCACATAGTAATCAGCTGACCTGCTGAGTGTGTGAGGGGGCTAACTAGATTTTTGGACAGGGCAGAGGCACAAGGTTGGGACTGAAACTAGGTTCTCTGAAGGTTGTGATTTTTATGGGAGTATGTTTATGAAAGGGTTATTTTTTGAATTTTGCTAGGGCTTGTGAGGATGAGGGTAGCATTAGTGTTTTAGACAGTGGATGGAGGAAGGTGATCTTTTCATTGTAACTGTTGAGGACTGGTGGGGGTGGAGTATGGTAAGGATATTCAAGATAGCTAGAGTAAGGGGAACATTAAAAAAAAAGTCAAATAACACATTCCACAAAGTGACACTTTGCAGGCCAAGTGAAACTTAATGGAGCTATTACCAGACAGAGTGCTTCATGAAGCGACACTTTGAATTTAAAATGGCATTTTGAATAATCATTGATAATGTTGGCTCATTACTATCCTGAGTGATGCACAAAGGGCCACATCAAGTAATTACACTTTGCATAGCACTATTCATAACAAATTATGTTTTATTTCTTGCACAGCTAGTTATTTCTGCCATTGTTCATGACATTGCATGTCTTAGCATTGAAGTTCAGTTACCTGATGCTAGACCACTTTTCTAGATTTTACACATTCTTTTTCATTGCTTTGAACCCCCCCATGATGTCCTCTGTCCCACAGATTTGATAGTCATTTGCAAAAAGACTCACCTTATCTTGTAGCACATCACCTATAGTTTGTCAATAATATACATAATGAAGAGGGTTGGAAAAAGTACCAATCCCTATTGAACCCTATTGGTCTCTACCCTTATTCCTGAGAACTCAGCATTTTTGATGACCCTATGAGTGCTACCCTACAATCAGGTTCCTATCCATCTAGTTCATCTAGTCAGTCCTTCTAGAAGCCCCAGGTCACCCACTTGTTACCAGCCTTCTGAGTGGTACAGAATAAAAGACCCTGCTGAAGTCCAGGTTGAAGATATCTACAATCAAGCATTTGTTCACCACCCATGTTACAAAATAAAAGAAGTTTATTAAATCTGTATGACATGATCCACTTCTCGTTAACACATACTGTATTTTATTCCACCCCCCCCCCATGCCTCAAGGAATCCCATTATCTATTTCTTGACTTTGGTTTCTAGCAGACTGCCTACAATGGAAATCAGACTCACTGGTCTGAACTTCCCTGAACTCTCTCTCTCTGTCTCACCCTTGTGGAGAGGGATCACATCTGCAACCCTCCCGATCAGCGACACTTTGCCTGTTTCTAGGAACTTACTGAGCAGTTCTTCTAGGGTATCTGCCTGGGCCGGTCTTGTCTTCCTGAACATCCTTGGTTGTAACCCACCTGGCCAAGGGGAATTGTTTACTTTAAAATTTAGCAGTCCCTTTAATACACTAGCTACATATATTATCCAATGCTGTACTAGTCATTTGTTTTTCCTGACCCCCAAATTTAATTTCTCTGTCTGGTAGGAGGCCTTTGATGTCTACCATAAACACAGAACTGAAATATTCATTCTGAACATCTGCCTTCCCAGTTCATCCATTAAACCCACCCTTATGTATTCTTTTGATGTTTTTTCTTGTCTGCCTTTTTCATGTTATACCTACAATTTCTTATCATTACTCTTCACCCCATCCCTCACTCTGCTATCCTACAGTATATTCTGTGTTACCTTTGGTTTATCTGACTAGTTTCTTGGCACACTGTACTTTTTTCATTTTATTCCTGTCTGTTCAGCTTAATCTGATCTTTATATATTCTAAATGCATTCTTCTTATCCATAATTGTTGTCCTTCCCTGTTTGTTTTAATCAGAGGGCTTTTATTCTTCAGATCTCTTCCAACGTTATGTTTTTCAGCCTATAGTCACTTATAACAATTTCCTGTAGAAGTCTACAGAACTAAAGTTCGGGACCAAGGCACTTGCGTTACTTATTGAACTTGCAGAATAATGTTAAACTTCACAGCACCATGGTCATGCTGACCTAGTGGATCTTGAAACATAATGGCACTTATCCAGATTAGACAATACGAGGTTCAGAATCAGAGTTCCCCCAAGTACTGTAGCCTCACTTATCCACTCACTCGGGAAGCAGTCCTACAGTGCACTTGCAAACCAGCATATTTGTCATTTGGTACTGGAGTTTTACAACAGACTAAAATATGGATAAAAATACAAGATACCACACAAAGCAAAATACATAGTACAATCATGGCGACAAACTATATACATAATGTGCTGTATCATCAAGCAGGTTGTAACAATAATGGCACTGTAGGAACAGATTGCAGCTGTCAGAATGAGCCAAAATAGAGAAACAAAACATTTACTGAACTACAAAATTAAATTACAAGCAAGGGGTCAGGATCCTGTAGAGAAAGGGTCTGTGGAAGGGAGGGGTGTAAAGGGGATTTAAGGGAGAGCACAAAGAGAAGAAATAAAGAAGAAAGTATGGGGCAATAAGGAAATTAGCTACAGGAGGCAAAGGAAGTAAGTGAGCACTGAGAAGAGGTTTCAGGGAAGGCATGAAGGAGAAAAGATGTTCAGAGAGAGGTAGATTGTTCCAGAGATTTGGAAGGGTGACAGAGAAAGCAAATAAACTGACACACATTTTGAAGTGAGTGGTGAAAAAGGAGAGGGCATCTGAGGAGTGGAGGGCAGAGGGGAATGGGAGAGAGGAAACAGGGAGGCCAGACACATAGGAAGGAAAGAGTAGACCTGCCCCAGTACTTAGCAAGAGAGCAGGAACAGAGGTGGAGGTGACAAAAATCAGGATGGGGGCATGACGTTGAGGGACAGGGAACAGTGATGGATAAGGGTGGGGTACTGAACACAAGCTGACAAAAATATTGGAAAAGGGGGTCAACTCTGGCATGGGTAGTTTGAAGATTGCACTATAAGCTAAATCTGTGTAGTGTAACACTAGGGTGATCATCTTCAGAATTATGTCATGGATGACCAACAGTAGAAGGCAGGTTGTGTTGCAATAATGTGCACCAAGCTTGGTGTGGAGTTTTTTATGCATGGCACTAATATGGGTGAAATCCAAGTTCTGATTCAGCCACCCACCAAGGTTTTTCAAGTGGTGCACATCTTCAAGGGGGTGACATCAGTGTCATTGACATCTGATTTTGTTTTAAGCCTGTCTAGCCTCTTCCTAGTGCCAAAAATGTTTAAAACAGTCCTTTTGATGTTAAAAAAGTGCTCTTTTGAATCTGACATATGTTGGTTATTTTAAAGTCATGCAGTGGGGACAAATCCAGCTGAGCAACTGAGATACTAGAGTACATTGTCATACACATACACATGGATGTTGTAGGACACACAGACAGAGAAATGTTCATTTAGAACATTTAAAAAGTAGATGGGACTCAAAATGTCTTCCTGGCAGAATCCAGATCTGATGGAATGGGGAGGAGAGGTGAAGAGAGGAGAGGAGAGAGAGGAGAGAGAGGAGAGGAGAGGAGAGAGGGATGTCACCATCTTGCACTGACTGGTTATGGTCAGAAAGCTAGGCATGGAAATAGAAAACTGCAAAGTCAGAAAAATGGTGTGGACCCAGCACTGGAAGGTCAATGAAAATAGCTGCTATTAACTGCCCCTATTGCATCCCTTTTAGGATATAATTACTGATCTAAAAAAGGAAGGAGCTGGTGGAGTGGGATTTATAAAAGTCAGACAACTAAAGGGAGAAGAAGAAGTAGGAGGACTCAAGAAAGGATGAGAGCTGAGAAACGACAAGCTCCTCTTGTATCTTGGCAAGGGCACAGAGTCAGACTGAATGGAGGCTACCAGGGAAATGTGTGCTCTACCCCTTTTGCAGAAGGTAAGGACTTCAGTTTGCTTCTAGAGTTGGATGACAGCATCAATTAGAAATCAGAGTTTGAGAAGGGTAGCAATAGGAAAAATGAAACATAGAAACATAGAAGCTGATTACAGATAAGGGCTGCATGGCCCATTTAGTCTGCCCTTTTTGTTGCCTTGCTTACATCGTAGACCCCTACTGGTCTCTGGCACTTTCTCTCCCAACCCTTACCTATCCTTTATGAATCATTTGTGCTTATCTCAGGCTTTTCTGAATTGCACCACTGAGTTTGCCCCCACAACCTCTCTTGGAAGACCGTTCCAGGTGCCCTTTCTGTGAAGAAGTATTTCCTCACATCTCTCCTAAACCTACCCCCCCCCCATCTTCATATTTTGGCCCCTTGTTCTGGAGCACCCTTTCCTCAGGAAAAATACCTCACACTTGTGCCTTTTTCACCCCTGCTATTCAATGATAGCAGGGGAAGAAAGAGGAAGGATTTGGGGGTCCAGACCATCAGGGATATTACTTTTAGAAGGATTTGGGGAGACAGATATGTTAGGGCAGTCATTAGAGTAGAGCAGCAGAAATGGAAAAAGGTGATAGAAGGAGAAAGATACTATTGTGTGGCTGACAGTATTGACAGGGAAGAAAAAAGGGTGGCACTGCAGAAGAGGAGAGGAAAGGGAGGATGGAGAAAGCAATGGAGGTAAAGAAATTGTTGAAAGCTGCAACAATTTCAGGAGGTTGAGAGATTAGAGACTCTCTCAACATGAGAGGTGGTGGAGTAAAGTGGATTGCAGGTTCACAAAAGGGAGTGAATAAACTGGCAGAATTGACAAGTGCAATTAAAATAATTCTGTAAGCTTGGAGAGAAGTAATTTGTCTTGGCCTCCCAGAAGACCTTCTTGTTGGTATTTTGAAGTTGTCTGTATCTCTGCAAGTCCTCTGGGAAGACAGCAGTCTTGCAAAGTTGCCAGGCAGTCATGGACTTTAAACTGCTCTATGACATCTGCAGATATCCAGGGAAGGTAAGACCCATGAACATGAAACCTCCCAAGGGGGACATGTTTAAATAAGAACATAAGAAAAGTGAAAGCAGAAGGGGACCTTTTGGTCCATCTAGTCTGCCATTTTTTCTTGCTACACCCCCACCCAGCTAATTATTTCTTGTCAGGTTTCCATAACACCTATCCCATGCTAACTTGAACTCCTTGACTGTCTTAGACCCCACCACTTCTTGCAGCAGACTATTCCAGGGATCCACAACCCATTCTGTGAAGAACTTCCTAGTGTTGCTTTTGAACCTACCTCCTTTTAGCCGCTTGCAGTGCCCTCTGGTGTGAGCAGTCTAATATGAGTGGAAGAGGTCTTCCTTGTGCACTGAGTTTATTCCCTTAATGTATTTAAAGGTTTCTGTCATATCTCCTCTAACCCTCCTTTGTTCCAGTGAGTATAAATGTAGTTGTTTTAGTCTGTTTTCATTAGGGCTCATTATGTAGATCCTGTACCATCTTTGTAGCTCTCCTTTGTACTGTTTCTAAGTGGTTTATGTCTTTTATTAAGTGAGGTCCCCAAAACTGGACACAGTACTCTAGATGTGGCCTCACCAGGGACCTGTACAGTGGGATTATTACTTTGCATTTTTCTACTTGTAATGCCCCTGCCTATACATCCAAGGATACTGCTGGCTTTATAAGCTATTTTTTACAGTGTCTTCCTACTCTTAAGTCATCCAAAATTATAACTCCAAGGTATAATTCCATTTTGGTCTCCGTAATCTGTTCCCCTCCAAGGGTGTTTGTCACCTTTGTTTGTTTTTTTTTTCCCCGGTGCATTACTTTACATTTTTTGGCATTGAATTTCAACTGCCAGTTTCTAGACCATTCTTCCAGTTTTTTGAGGTCAGACACCATTTTCATGGTGCCCTCTTATGTGTCCATCCTGTTGCAGATCTTTGTGTAATCTGCAAACAGGCATACCTTCCCCTCCAGCCTTTTAGTGATTCCACTGATAAATATATTGAGGAGTATCGGCTCCAAGACTGATCCTTGTAGCACCCCACTGATCACCTTGTAGACATCATCCCATTGACCCAAACCCTCTTTGTCCTGTCCTGTAGCCAATTTCTTACCCAACTGACAATTTTAGGCCCCACACCTGTGTGGCCCAGTTTGTTAACTAGCCTTCTATGAGAGGCAGAGTCAAATGCCTTACTAAAATCTAAATATACACTATCCACAGCCCAATCTTGGTCCACTCTTTTGATCACCCTGTTGATGAAATTGATCATATTCTTCTGGTATGGCTGCTCTGCCATGAAACCATGCTCTTTGTGGTCTAATTGCACACTGATTTTTAGATATCCCACTATCCATTCTTTAAGGAATGCTTCCATCAGTTTTCCCACCACTGAGGTTAGACTGAACCTTTCTTTCTGCTACCTATAAAATCAATCAGCTACCACAATCTGCTACCTGTAAAAACAATCAGTGATGTTCTGCCTTTTAAATGTACCACGCCCTTGTTACATCATCTGCACATAAAACTGAAGTATGCACAAAATTGATAGGAAGGAAAGGAAATGTTTAGGGGGCATGGGGTACATGTTCCAACAGCTTCTTATGCTGAAAGATCAGCTCCTGGCTGGGTCTGAGCAGAACAAGTGAAAAGTGAAGCAGCCTCAGCTGAGAAAGGAACCTGGACTGTGCACTCCAAAGGGGATTCACCAAGGTAGAACTGCTATCAAGGAACCCCTGCTTTTATGCCTGTCAGAGTCTGCCTTCCCATGGTGACTGGTCTATCTCCCAGCTGGTGAACATCAGTGAAACTTAGCAGACAGCAAGGCTATGGACTAGACTGCCCTTGGTGTATGCCTCCTAGAGTTGCCCTCTGTGTCTAAGTTATTGCTTCTGACTGAGAGTTTTCTGTTAGCTGACCACTATTACAGTAGTAGGTACAGCAGTTGGTAAAGATCAGTGAAGCTCAGCAAACAGTAAGGCTAGGGGCTGCACCGCTCTTGACGTATGCCTCCTATGGGTGTCCTTTGTGTCTGAGCTGTTGCTTTTGGCTGAGAGCTTTGTGTTAACCAGCCACTATTCCAGTAATTGGTAGAACAGTACAAATGCTGATTTACATACAGCAGCCAGGAATTCTGGGTAAGTGTTCCAACAGCTCCTTATGCTGAAAGAGCAGCGCTTGGCTGGGTCTGAGAAAAGCAAGTGAGGAGAGAAGCAGCCTCATGGAGCAAGGAGCCCAGACTGTGCATTCCAAGTGGGAGTTACCCAGGTAGAACTGCTGTCAAGGAATCCCTGTGTTCGTGCATGTTGGAGTCTGCATTCCCACATTTATTGGTTTCTCTAACAGTTGGGGAAGATCAGTGAAATTCAGCAGACAGCAAGGCTAGGGACTGGACTGCACTTGGCGTATGCCTCCTAGGGTTGCCGTTTGTTCAAGGTTCCAGTAAATTTTGCCTAGAAAAATAATACCACACTATCTTTATCAGAGGATACACAAAGGGGACTAATCAGTGTTATGAAGATCATCCAAAAGGGAGACTAGATAAAGGTACCTGAACAAGTAAGTCCAGATGACCATGTGGGAATTTAAGGTGATGTATCTAATGGACACAGTAGACCATAAGGTGGTCATTGAGCATGACTGTGTTGAGGTATGAAGAGAGGACAAAGTAAATGAGGGAATGATTTGAAGAGTGGGGATTGAGGTGAGTAGCCTTGGAGATAAGTTGAGTAAGGATTTGGGATTCAGTTTTCTGTATGATAGATTTAGAACAGTGGGAAATCCAACTGACCTTAAGTTTATCAAGTATCAGAAGTTTGCTTGTTTAGGTAAAGAAAGAGAAGAAAGATAGAATATCAATAAGAGAGTTAGGCTTAGCTTTTGAGGAGGCATAGATGACACTGGTGAAAAGGAAAAGGGGGACAAGGAAAGTGAGTCTTCAGAGGAGAAGTTCATGGGAAGTGGGGAGAGTGAAGTGAGATACAGCATCATTGCTGAGGCTGATGCACATAAATAGCAAAGATGCTACCTCCATTTCCTATAACCCTGCCTGTGGAATGCAAAGTCTGGGATCCTGACATCCACATCATCTACCCTAGCAGAAAGCCAAGATTTAGTAATAACTAGGATGTCAGGCTGGTACTGCAGGGCCCACAGCCTAAGATGCTCAAGATTAGGACAGAGACCCCCAGTATTGTGATGGAAAATGTGTAACATAGAAACATAGACTTTGATGGCAGATAAGGACCGCTTGGCCCACCTAGTCTGCCCATTTCCCTACCTACAGGATAAACTGTAGATCCTATTTAAACAACAGCCTATTTCTTCCTAGCCCCCACAAAAATGGCTTTTTGTCTGTCCCATGCATTCTTGAATTCTCCCACAGTTTTAGACTCCACAACCTCCTCAGAGAGGCTGTTCTATGCATCCACCACCCTCTCTGTGAAAAAATACTTCCTCACATTGACCCTGAGCTGCTCCCCCATCGTTAAATTGTGTCCCCTTGTTCTTGCACATCTCTTTTTTCTGAAAGATGCTACCCTCTTGGACTTTGTTGATTCCACTGAGGTACTTAAAAGTTTCTATCATGCCCCCCCACCTTTCCTCAAGGGTATACATATTAAGCTCCTTTAGTCTCTCCTCATATGGCTTCTCTTGCAGACCCTGCACCATTTTAGTTGCCCTTCTCTGGCCTGCCTCCATCCTGTCTATCTTCTGTGGAGATGGGTTCTCCAGAACTGGACACAGTACTCCAGATGGGGTCTCACCAACTGTCTGTACAGGGTATAACAACTTCAAGTTTTCTGCTGGCAATGCCTCTCCCTATACATCCCAGTATCCCCCCAGACCTCTCTACTGCCTTCTCACATTACTTGCTAACTTTAAGGTCATCTGATATGATTACCCCCAGGTCCCTTTCCATTTTTGTTGTTGTTACTACCTCCCCCCACATTGTGTAATCTTCCCCTGGGTTTTTGTTTCCCAGGAGCATTATTTTGCACTTCTTTGCATTGAATTCAAGCTGACATACTTCTGACCATTCCTCCAACCTTGCCAAGTCCCTTCTCATCCTTTCCACACCTTCTTGTGTATCAACCCTGTTGCAGATCTTTGTGTCATCTGCAAAAAATGTGTAAACCTTTAGGGGTAGTAAGAACCAGGACTAGGGTATAGCTCCACATCTCCCAACAGCAGAACAAGGGCAATGAACAGCCTGATGGAGTGGGATTTCCATCAACAAAGAAACTGAGATAAAAAACAGCAGGTAGTGTAAAGATAGAGATAACTCTAATGAGGGCTTCCATGTTTAGAGAAGGGAAGAAGAGGAGTTTAGAGAGGATAACATCTGGAAACCAGGACACATCTGGAAACAGTATGTCTTTCCTGATAAAACATTTGAAATAAATAAATCAATAAATAAGAATAAAGTACCAGGGATGTGGATTAGTGGGAGGAGATGGACATTTAAGCGCAGTAGAGAAGGCATTGGGGGGAGGGTACAAATCTGAGTGAGGAAGAGTAGCAAGGGAAGAAGATATATGATAGGTGTGAGGAGGAGAGTTGAAAGAGGCGATCCTGGAGGGGGAAGGGAAGTCTGGAATGGTGGTACAACAAGATGAGGTGCAACAAAGGTGGGTAATAGTAGCCCAATAAAATAAGCATGCATATAACCAAATTAAATAGTAGCAGCAGTCAGTATATCTAGCTGTGTGGAGAGTGCAACTGAGAGAGATAGAACATACTCGCTGAAGACCCCAATCTTGATGCAGTGGAGGACAATGAGGAAGGAAGGAAGGTACTCCAGGAGGAACTGGAAAGACTTGAAAAGTGGTCAAACACATGGCAGGTAGGCTTCAATGCTGGGAAGTACAGTGTACTGCATTTAGGGGCCAGGAACCCAGGATTCAGTTACCATTTGGGGAGGGAGCAGTTATCCGTCTCTGAGGAGAAGGAAAATGATTTGGGACTGGTGATCCCATGGAATATGAATCACTCAGTATAATGTAGGAAAGTAGTGGCAAAGGCAAACAGAATGCTGAGGTGCATTGCTAGGTGGATTACTTCTAGGAAGTAGGAGGTTATCCTGCCACTGTACAAATCCTTGGTGAGGCCGCACTTGGAGTACTGTGTGCAGATCTTAAAGAGGGATGTCAGGCTCCTGGAGGGAGTCCAGATGAGGGCACCCAAGATGGGGGAGAAACCCTATAAGGAGAGACTAAGAGAGCTCAACATGTACTCCCTGGAGGATAGACGGGACAGAAGGGATATGACTGAGACCTTTGAGTACTTGAAGGGCATAAAAAAAGTTAGTACTGAGGATATGTTTAGATTGAAGGAAGAAGGGACCATGAGGGGACATAGCCTGAAACTGGTGGGTGGGGGGGGGGTAGTACTGGAGGGAACTGATGAAGCAATACTTCATGGAAAGAGTGGTGGTGCCTTAGAAAACATCACCTGAGGATGTGATTTTGCTGGAGTTGGTGGAGAGTTTTAAGATGGGATGGGATAGGTTCATGGGCAAGGTACAGGTAGAGAGAGAATTGACCAGAGGGGTGAACTCAGGGACAGAATATTTGGAGGGAGGGAGGGAAAGGGGAAGGGTGCAGCAGCAGTTGTCTGAACTGTGACCAGCATTTTCAAGCAGATGCGATAGACCTTAAGGCCTCAATCTGCTGGTATTGTCCAGTGTTCATATCCAGGTATAATGCAGTGTAAAAATACATATGGAAGTGGTAATAATAGAACTAAGTAACTAAGCTTGAAAATAACCACAATGACATAAATACACAGGCTGATTCTTAGCAGTGGTAGTCAAATGAAATTATACAGCATAGAGTAACATTTAGCGCAATGTGCAACAAGGTCACGTAGAAGGATAAACAACTACTGAAAATACAAAAATGTGGGCATTGTTGAAAAAAAAAAACCTGCAGCAGCAGTGTGTGACAAAGTTGCTAAGCAAGGGATGAGAGGCATGAAATAAGAAAGTAATAATTTACCCAGCATTTGCAGGACAGTGTGCAAAGTTTCATCAAATTAAAAATATTTAAACAAGTAAACAATAACAAATGAAACCTTCTTACAATGTGCATTTGCTGTTCGCATTTTGTGAGATAAAGTGCAGTAATTTCTTCTTTTAAAAAGTGCAGAGTTCAAGGCCTTTACATAATCTCCCTCAAAAATGGGTTATCTACTGCAACACTGCAGTGATAATTTAAGTTGTATCCCGTACTGGCATAAACTGCATGATGCAGTGTTTAAAGTGCTTAAGCTGCCCACCTTCACCTCAATTAACCTTTTTTTCTCCATGGAGTTTACAGCTTAATTACACCAGTGACTGTGTTCTTCTTCATGCTATTTGCGGCACTAATTTTGCAGTCAGCATTTTGACTGAACAGACAACAGAGTACTGAACAGAGAACAGATACTGTGTATCTTGGCACTATTTAAAATAAAGACGCAGGGCTGTCAGCACAGTAATAGTACTACACTAAGATTTGCTGTATAGCTACTATTAATGATTTATACATGACATTTGTTTTACTTTTGTTTCCCAAAATAATGAACAAAGGCTGCATCACTTACCCTAATCCAAAGAGGCTTTATAAAATGTGCACGACAAGCTAAAACAAGTGATGAGTTAAGTGTGATCACATGACTGTGTACAAAAGCATAATTCAGAAGTAATGTCCTGTTGCTCTTTGTGAACCAGAGTAAATTATTTGTTCAAGTGCAGATCCCATGGCAGCACAACAGATGGCTATAAAACAGTGCTGTGCTGCTAGCATTGTTTCACAGCCATCTGTTGGCCTGCCAATGGAACTGCAGGAAAAAAACATGAAAATATACCCTAGCATGGTCCCATCATTCAGTGCAAGCTAAAGCTTGTAATATATGCAGACGAAAATTGAAGTATGTAGCACCAATCCTGGCAGTAAATTAGGAGAAAAGATATCATATTAGTAAATGTAAAGCTAATATGTATAGAATTACTGGTTGAAAATCATTCAGTTTGTACTCACGATATCACAGTTATCAGCAATCACAGCTATCTGTTAGCCTGCCAAGGAACTGCAGAGACAAAACATGAAAATGTACTCTAGCATGGTCCCATCATGCAGTGCAACCCATATCTTGTAATACATGCAGACGAAAATCAAAGTTTCTAGCACTGATCCAGACAGTAAGTTAGTAGAAAAAGTACCATAATAGCAAAAATTATAAAAGCATATTTGGCAACAATAATGCCATGCACTTAAATCAAAATGTTTTAAAGTAATGCCTTACTAAACCCACAATATATGTAAGACAGGCTACATTCAGCAAAATGTGTACCATCAATTCACTGTTAAAGATAAGAAATATAATAACTGTGTGTGTCTTTTTTGCATAACAGGTTAGCAGTACAAATAAATCTGCTTATTTCTGGAAATACTTGCCATGTTACAAGAGCATTACACCACTCCGAAGGAGGATTCTACTGGGGAATTAAAGCCTGGTTGGGTGATTTGAGGCCCCCCTCCCAACCAAGCATTACTTCCCCAGTAGAACCTTCCTTTGTCATGGCTTAATGCTTACATTGTTTACAGTCTGAACATCATTATTCGGTTCTAACACTAAAAGTCAGAGAGCCTTTTTAGAATTTATATTTGGGTTCTTTTTTTGGCTGGCAGTATAGGCTAGAGGTTAGAGCAACAAACTGTGAATAACCTTTGTATGGCCAGCAGCTCTGGGTTTGATTCTTACAATCTCCATTTATTTATTTATTTATTTATTTATTTATTGAAATGTTTCACCAGGAAGGCACACTGAGTGACAAGTAGCTCATCTCCCAGAGTGACCTGGGAGGGAAGGAGTACAATAGGAATGAGACATTAAACATTCACATTACAAGATCAACATTAACATGTAGTTGTAAGGCAGATGTTACAAACAGTGTTACAACAGTGTTGCGCATAAAATGTAGAAGAAGTGGACAATAATATGTGATGGGTTAATAAGTAAACCAGTGCTTACTTGAAAGAAAAGGGGGAAGGAGAGGGAGGGGGAAGAGTCATGTCCCTGAAGACCCCCTCTGGATGCAAGGAATCCTACAAGGCAACTGCAGGGACTAAAGAGAAGTGGATAAGGCAGTGTCCCAGAGAGAGAGATCCCTTTAGGATGGTGGGGTAAGGGAGGAGATGAGAGATACAAGCCGCTTGGAGGGTAGGAGAGGGACTCATGTAGGAGAGGGACCCATGAAGAGCATTCAACATCCTTTACATTTTGTGAGAGATCAAGGGAGGCCAGTAAGGGGAAGCAATTTGGGGGAAGGGGAGAAGAGTTAGAAATTTGGGGGGTGGGTGTGCACAGGGTAAAATGAAAGTGACGGTAGAGGGGTAAGGTTTGTCCAGGGGTTAGAGGAGAAAATTAGGGAGGGACATGGCAGGAGTAGCTAGGTGCAAGGTAATTATTGAGTGCATACTGTGTGCCCCCCTGAGCAAGTCACTTAACCTCCCAAGTGCTCCCAGGTTGCCCCTGTTGCCCTTGTAAATGTGCTGTGTGCCAAGTGGACCTTACTTGGTAACAAAAGAATAACAAAAAAAAAATCACAATAAGGCACTCCAGATTTTGCAGGGTGTTCACAATACATAAAATAATGTGTGGATTGCAGTTTGTAATGCACTATCTATTATATCAATTGTAGAATGCCAATTAAACCATGAGAGTAAGAGTAAGAGAAATGGGCCATTGACAACTGTGGTTTGGCTTCATGTTTAGGCCAATAAATTTAGTCCAGCTTTGAGAATTTGGCATAACCACTTTGACTCACAATGCAGTAATAACTTTGAGGACAAGCAGGTTTCAAACAGGGTGATAAAAAGCCTTGAATTCAGCACTGAATATTGATGACTGCAGCTTACTTGTAGCTGGGGGTGTTGGTGTGCATCGGCTGTGGATTTCTGTTTGTGGTGTTGTGACAGAGTCTGCAAAATCCACTAAGACCACCATGGCCTAGTATAAGTTATAGTAATAGTTAGTTAAAGGGAATGTGTATGGTCCCCTTATGATTATTTCAATAGTTACTATAATAGTCCAGTAATTGGTTTGCTCGCATATATTTAACAAAGGGACTTAGGCAAATCACTGAAAAATGCTTTTTTAACAGGGACATTAAGACATCTGTTTTTTGTAGACAATAAAAAGCTAAGGAAGTTCTAGCTTTTGGGCACAAATGCCTGAGCACTTGATCCCAATGGGAAAAAAAATTCCATGACTATGTTATTTACTTAGTAAAAAACTATGGACTGCCCACACATTTCTCACTGTCATTTGATGGAATAATTGAAGTGTGAACACATGAATATACAAACGTGCTAGCAGAAGAACTTGCCCTCCCCACTCCATTTCCCTGTGACCCCCTCAAATTCCCCCCAACTCCCTATCCTCTACCTGTAACTATCCTCTTCTCTCTGTCCCATCATCTCTTGAAGCTATCCACCATTTTCAGGGAGACCATCTCCTCCGACAACTTGGTCCACTGGGGTACCACCCTCTCAGTGAGAAAGTTCCTTCTCATATCCCTTCTGAATCTTTCCCCCATCAGTTTTAGGCTATGCACCCTAGTGGAATTGTTCCCACTAAAGCTGGAGAAGCCCTCAGAGCTCAACCTGTTTATACCTTTAAGGTACTTGAAGGTCACAATTTTGTCCACTGTCTCCCTTCTGTCCCCAAGAGAGTACATGTTGAGCCCCCTGAGCCTCTCCTTGTAAGTATTGCCATGCTGGTCCCAGATTATCTTGGTTGTCCTTCTCTGGAATGTTTCCAACAAGGAGACATCCTTCTTAAGATACTGGTACTGATATTGCACACTGTATTCTAGGTTCATCCTCACCAGTGAACAGTATAGTGGCAGTATGACATCTGCCTTCCTGCTGGTAATCCCTCTGACTATGCAACCCAGCATCCAATTTGCTTTGGCTGCTGCTCTCCTGCAGTGCAATGAGTGCTTTGAGTCACTCATAATCATTACTCCTAGATCCTTTTCTTTCTCTGACTTGGTTACCTGGCAGCATCTAACTAGCTTCACAATTTTTAATGTTGAACCCTAGTTGTTAAATGCCAGACTACTTCTCTAGCCTAGCCAGGTCTTCCTTGAGTTCCTATCTACCCTCTTCCACGTCTACCCTCCCACAGAGCTTTGTGTCATCTGTGAACAGGCAGATTTTGCCTTTGATCCCATCCTCTATGTCACCGATAAAGATTGATGAAGATGCAAAACAACACCTGACTGAGGAACGAGCCCTGTGGGACCGATTGGTTACTGGCCTAGCTTCTGAGAATCACCCTCCCTGGATTACTACCTTTTGACTTCTGTCCTTCAACCAGTTTTTGACCAATCTAACAAGCCTAGCTCTCACCCCATATTCCTCCAGCTTCCTTACCAGTCTCCTGGGAGATACAGAGTCAAAGGCTTTGCTGAAGTCCAAATACAGGACATTAACTGCTTGGCCCTTGATGACTGTCCTGGCCACCCTGTCAAAGAAGTCAATTAAGTTAGTCTGGTAGGACATCTTGATGCAAACCCATGCAGCCTCTCATCTTAAAGCCCATTTTCTTTCAGAAAGCTCTCTCATTTTTCCTTCAGAATGGTCTTCATCAACTTTCCCACAATTGAGGTCAGACTGATCAGCCTATAGTTCCCTGGTCCATCCTTTGGCCCACTTTTATGGAGATACACCACATGTGCACTTCTATATTCCCAGGGCACACTCCCCAACTCCAGGGAGCTGTTAAACAGGTCTGTCAGGGGACCTGCAAGTATCTACTCCAGTTCCCTTGGGACCCTTGGGTGCTTGCCTTCTGGCCAAGGGGATTTATCCACCTTCAGGGCCCTTAGGTCTTTATGCACCCTGTCAACTTGTATTATGCCATCCATGACTCCCCCTTCCCATTTCCCCCCTCTCCTTCTCCTTAGTGAAGATAGAGCAAAAGTGCTTGTATTCACTACCCTACGCAAATCCCTTCTTTTTTTTAATCTGACAATCACAACTGTAGTGTGCATCTTCTCCTTAATATATGTGATAGTTGAACTTCCCTTGTAGCCTTGGCCTCTCAAACTACTCGGCTCGCCTTTGTTTTGGCACAGAAATCCTCCCTACCATACTTTTTCTGAGTATATTTGTACTTCCAGGAGATTGCCTTCGTGTTCTTTATCATGTTAGCCACCTTCTTGCTGAACCAGCTCAGCTTTTTGGACTTAGATTTCCTGCTTTTGATTTTAGTACATTCACTAGTGGCTTACATCAGTGCCTCCTTTATTACGGCTCATCTCTGTTCCATTTCCATCTCCATTCTGATCTCAGAAAGGTAACCTACTAGAATTTCTCCCATCCTACTATACTCTGTCCTCCTGAATTCCAAAACTGTCATCTTGGTCCTGACCATTCCTCTGCACAGGTAAGGATGCGGCAAAATTAAATTTTTCCAGTGAAATTGCTGTGAAATCAGCAATTTCACCACGTGAAATGTGTCACATAACTGCAGCGGAATTTCACAATTTCACCTGCAGTTTTGCCAGTCTACCAGTCCAGCACAGATGGCGAAATTTCACCCATGGGAGGTGACATGTTGCCTGTGAGTGGTGAAATTCCACCAGTAGTGGCAAAATTTCACCCGAAGGTGAAATTTCGCCAGCTTGGGGGCGAAATTACACTCACAACCGGGGGGCGAAATTTCACATTTCACCAAGCAAAATATTTCACTTAATGCATTAATTACACAAAATATTTAGCTCGGCTAAATATTCCAGTTTCGCACAACACTAAACACAGGTGGAACTACACTACATGGTGATCACTTCCTGCAAGTGGAGCCTTCACTTTTTACATTCTGGACATGCTCACAGTTAGACAGGACCAGGTCCAATACGGCCCTCTCTCTAGTGGGCTCCATGAAACCTTGGGCTGGATTTTAAAAGGCTGGTGCAGGGCTTGCATCCAGCACTGCACCAGGGCACTTAGGTTCTGGCAGTGTGCTGAACCCTTTGCTGCAACTAGTTGTAACAGTTTCCACATATTACAGCAGCTTGTGCCAAATATCTAGCGCAAACTCCATAATAATGGCGGCAGGATTGCCACAAGTTAGACTAGAAAAAGCTGGCCTTACTTGTGGCAGTTGCTGCACAGGATAGAAAATCCCATTAGATCACTGCAAGCCCCATGTCCCATATCATTGGAGAAGTGGGGCTTGCAGTGATCTAGGATTTTGGAAAATCCTACCTCTTGTGTCAGGAACCCAGTCTGAAAAGCATCCAGTACTGCTTGCTCCCTGTGCAGGAGATAGCAGGGGATTTTCCTGTCCACCCCAGGTACAGTAGATTGTAATCCCCCATTATTACTACCTCCCCCTTGCTGAACACTTCCATGATTTGGGACCCCAGTACCTTGTCCAACTCTTCATCCTAGGATGGTGACCTTTAGATCACCCTCTTTCTTAGCTTACTCCCCTTAGTAGATTGTACCTGCACCCACAATGCTTCTTTCCTTCCTTCTGCTTCTTCCTCTCTGGTACAAGTTATCCCATCCTTCACATACAGAGCCACTACCCCATCCTTTCCCCCTCTCCTTCCTACACATTTGATATCCCAGGACTTGAGGTACCAGTCATAGTTCAGTGAGGCCCATGTCTCTGTGATGGCTGCTACGTACACCTCTCCCATGGCCATCAACATCTGCAATTCAGCCATTTTGTTTCTCAAGCTTCTGACAATCAGACACATCATTCTCCATAGTGATTCAAGTTACCCTTCACCTGACCCACCCTTCTCCCCCTCAGTTACCCCTTTCTTCCTTCCTCTACTCCTCTTTTCTTGCTCCTCTTCATACTGTCCTAAATGGGGGGAGGCCTATAGGCCTCCTCCACCAAGTGAGTAAGGGCACTGTGCCCATTGCTGCCCCCCTTGCAGTTTAAATTGAGTTTTCCCTCATTAATTCCTCCAATTTGCACTTCAGGATCCTTGTGCCCTTCCTGATTGGATGTAACCTGTCCAGTGCATACAGGGCTCTGTTACCCGAGGTCCCTCCCAAGTCAACAACTATCCCATGGTATACCATTACCGCAGTGACTCCCCTGCCATGAAGACCATCACAGTGGCAAGAATCAGGCAAAGCCCACACATTGCTGTGATGGTCTGTGCAGTGCCTGAGACTGCCTCTCAGGGTGTCTCATCCCGCCTCTCCCAGTCCAACTCCGACTCGGAGTTGGAATCCTAGAGACCGGGGGTTGTGGGGGGCACAACCCCCTGATAGAAACACAGAGGCATCCCAGACACAGCACTGCTGACAGTCGGCAACATGGCTGTCACTATCGGGGATATCTCCATGTCCGCTGTCACTGCGGCATGGTTAAACCCTATCCCATACCCTTCCACCTCATTCCACCCTCTGCACCACATGTTAAATTCCTCTATTCTTACTTTCCTTGTTATACTAGCCCTCAGGACTGGTAGCACCTCTGAGAATGCTACCGTTCTTGCTGTAAATTTTCTTCACCTCCCTGAACCTCTCCTGCATCTCATCCACCTCACATATAGCAAGGTTGTTCATATGCAGATGAAATATAATATGAGATTTTCCTCCTTCTTGTCCCATTAGTTGAGCTATAAGAGATCACCCTCTTCCTGATGTCATCCTTGGCACACATACTACCTCCTATTGTTTACCCTGGACTGTTTCCCACCATCTCACCCCTTAACTATTGAATCCTGCAAGATCACCACCAATCTGTTCTTACCCCCTTCGAAAAAGAGAGGGAGAGACCATAAAATCACTTTAGAGAAGATGATTCATTATGTCCTCTTATAACTCTCTACATAAATTTCCCAGTGCTGGCCCTACCACAGAAGTGTGCAAGAAGCGTCTTCTGTGGTGTCCTTGGTGTTGTAATGATATCGCTGCCTCTCCAGTCTTAACAATGTACAATTGCAGGAGATGAGAAGATTTGTGCTGTGCTGATTGAGGTCTTATTACACTATGAAAAAGAACCTAGATTTTATATTTGGCAAGACGTAACAAGAGAATGCAGTATTTTCTCTCAGATGTTGGCATGATTCCTGAATGTAGGAGCAGTTTGTTTAATCAGCTTCACTGTACACTGTTATGGCTGGTGAGGCAGTGATATCAAAACATGCTTCCTGTCCATATAATGACTGTGTCCACATCACATTTTTAAAAGTATGTTTCTGTTTTACTGAAAACATGTGCTAATCACTGTACTGTATATCATGGCAGTCTACATAATGGATCTATATGACCTTTCCAATAATCATATAGGAAATGAGGGGAAGTGTACACAATTGGGGGGGGGGATTAACAACAACTAAAATGGAAAGGGACCTGTGGTAGTCATATTAGATGACCTAAAGGTAAGCAAACAATGTGAGAAGGCAGTAAGGAGGGCTGGGGGATGCAGGGATGTATAGGGAGAGGCATCACCAGTAGAAAACAAGAAGTTGTTATCCCTCTGTACAGACAGTTGGTGAGACCCCACCTGGAGTACTGCATGCAGTTCTGGAGACCCCATCTCCGCTAGGACATAGACAGGATGGAGGCAGTCCAGAGGAGGGCAATTACAATGGTGTAAGGTCTGCAACAGATGCCATACAAATAGAGACTAAATGAGCTTAATATGTATACCCTCTAGGAAAGGAGGGAGAGGGGGGACATGATAGAAACTTTCAAGTACTTCAAGGGAATCAACAAAGTCCAACAGGGTAGCATCTTTCAGAAAAAGAGATGCGAAATTACAAGGGGGCACAATTTGAAGATAGAGGGGGGATGGCTCAGGGGCAATGTGAGGAAGTATTTTTTCACAGACAGGGTGGTGGATGCATGGAACAGCCTCCCTGAGAAGACTGTGGGGTCAAAAACAGTGGGGGAATTCAAGAATGCATGGGACAGATATAAGGCAATTCTAGTTGGGGGTAGGAAGAAGTAGGCTGTTGGTTAACTAGGATCTGCAGCTTATCCAATAAGTAGGGAAATGGGAAGACTAGGTGGGCCAAGCAGTCCTTATTTGCCATCAGAGTCTATGTTTTTATGTTTCTATGATATTTTTTCATTCAGATGTTCTAATTACAGATGTTGAAGTGGAATTTTTGGATCCTAGAATTGTGGTAATGGTCTCCACCAATAGAATAGAAAGTGTCACCTTTAGAAATCCCACAACAGGCAACACAATGTTGGGATAGGAAAGCACACACCAACCATCATTAATTAGTCAAATTCCATTCAGGTAGATTATTTGATTAAAAGGAACAGTTAAAATAAGAAAATTATTTGTATCAAGTACACCAGACGACTAAGAGATTATCCGATAGGGGTTGCCTAAAGAAAGTAATTGATGAAGGAAACAAGAAGGCAGAATCCCTAGACAACATATATTAAAGGTGAAGCCCAAACCATAGAAAAGTGGTGATGGAAAACTTACTTTTCTAACTACTGTATGTTGCCCAATAAGGCATTAGTGTTTTATAAAACTATGTTGCTAAATTAGGGCCTAATAGACATGGCTACAGCTACTAAAAATGCTTTAATAAGAAACCAAAATCAAAGATTTCACCTGAACGGATCAGCCAAGCTCCAAGCGTATTCAAGTTTAGGGCAGCAAACATCAGTGACTTAGTCGTAAATAATAATTTCCATAAAGAAAAAAACAGTTGGTTATCTACAATGCCTGTTAGGTACTTCAGATGTCACCACTGCAACATATGAATATATGAACATATGAAAACTTCTAGCAGAACAAGACTCACCAGTCTATCAAGTTTGCTCAAATGTAGAGCCCCTTATCATCAACTACTAAGGGCTCCATCCCTCCCTATCAAACCTGTCCTCCATTTGCCCTTTTCTTCCCCTCTAATTGACCCAGACTCTCCCTTTCACCCTGTCCCATCTCCTCTTGAATCCATTCCCTGTCTCCATTGAGATAATCTCTGGTAGGAGTTTATACCACCCCCATTCATTTTGCAAAGAGTCTCCTGTCTCCCTCTTGAACCTTCCCCCTATTAGCTTATAGTAGTGCCCCCATGTGGTCCTATTCTCATTAAGACTAAAGAGGTCCTCATATTCACCTTGATACACTTTTAGCTACTTGAAGGTTTCAATCATGCCCCCCCCTTCTCTCCATAAGAGAGTACATGTTATGGTTATTTTGTCTATCCTCATGCTCTTTATATGCAGTCCCTGAACCATTTTCATCCCCCTCATCTGGAAACCTCAATCAGGTTTATATCTTTTCTCAGGTAGGGTCACCAGTACTGCACATCATACTTCACGCTGCATTCACAGCAAGGATCTGTACAGTGGTAATATGATCTTCTCCTGCTTGCTCGTGATCCCCCTGGCAATACAGCCAAAAATGTTGTTTGCTTTGGCTGCTGCCTTCCTACAGTGCATCAAATGCTTCATGTCATTGGTGATGACTAGCCCCAAGTCTCCACCAGGTTTAGTGACCAGAACCCTTCCCCCAGCGTATTCGCTACTTCAATTTCTACTTCCTATGTCCATAACTTTGCACTTCTTTGCAGTGATTCCAGGTTTCAGTTTTCCCAACCACTTTTCTAGCTTGAAAAGGTCTTCCCTTAGGTCCTCTATTTTCACAGCCATGTTTACCCTCCCCCAGAACGTGGGGTTTTGAAAAAAAGGCAGATTTTGCACTTAATGCCTTCCCGAGTGCCTCTTACACATTAAACAACACTGGGCCATGATCCAAGCCCTGTGGAACCTTGCTGGTGACTCAGATCTGACAGCTTCACCCCCTCCACTTTCTGTGTCCTTCCCCCCAACCAGTTCACCACTCATCACATAAGTTTTGTTCCTGCCTCTTGGTCCTCCAATTTTCTGATCAAAATCTTGAGGATACTGCATCAAAGGCTTTGCTGAAATCCAGGTGCAATACTGTATGTCAACCATTTGGCCCTTGTCTGCTATTCTTGTTGCCCAGTCAAAAAAGTAAATCAAGTTAGTTTGGCATGATGTTCCTGCCATGATCCCATATTGCCTCTCATCCTGGAGATCAAGCACCACATTAAGCCCTACTAGCCTTTTCTTAAGTATTGTCTCCAAAAGCTTACCAGCAACTGAGGTCAAGTTGAGTGGCCTGTAGTTTCCAAAGTCATCTCTGGGTCCACTCTTGTGGCATGACACCACATGCCCAGTTCCCCACTCCTGTGGCACCTCTCACAAATCCAACAAGCTCTTAAATAGATTTGCCAATGGTCTGCCAGGTCCAGTGCCAGCTCCCTCAACTTTTTCAGGTGGATACCATCCAGACTTGGAGACTTATTAACTCTGAGGGACATTAGCCCTCTTTTCACCCCATCCTCTTGGAACCTTTCTTCTCGCCCATCCCCTACCCTCTTTCCTCACTTACTCCCTTGTGGTACCAGGCCATCCTCTTCTTTCGAAAAGACAGAGCAGAAGTATTCTTTTAATACTTCTGCCTTTTCTGAACTACTTTCCACCAATCCCCTCTTTTTTAGTTTCACTATACCATACTTTGTGTCCCTTTTTTCCCTTATGTACTGGAAAAATGATTTCTCCCATTTCTTCATCATTTCTACTACCTGAAATTCCTTTTTGGCCTTGGTTAGCCTGACTACCCTACCTGCCACCTTTGCCTTCCCTAATTACAGTGAAGCCCACTTACATCGGACATCTTTGAAACAGACAAACATCTATAATGGACAATAAGCATTTGCCAAAAACTGGTTTCTGGTCTCGCCATTGTATTCTATCTGCTTAAAACATACGTTATATTCTGCCTATATCAGACATGCTGTGCTCACATCAGCAGCTGAATTCAGCGCTTAGCTGATTGTTGTCACCTCAATAGGTGACTGGCAGGTGAACAGCAGAAACCTGATCACTTAGCAACGAGAACAGCAGCTGATCAGAGCTGACTTGACAGGTCTTCAAATCCCCTGTTGATCAATGATGAAATCACCTTAGCAGTCCAATTTTGACTTTACTCTGGCAAGTGCTATGGCTTCCAAATAGAGTACTCTAACTTTGGCAGGGAAGGTCAAGATTGTTAAGGAAATTGGGCACCTTTGAAAAATGATTATGCATGACCTGGTTCTGTATTTTTCCATTCTGAAATCTACCCTATCTGATTTTTTAAAAAATAAAGGAAAGTTTAAGCTCAGTTGCATGGTAATCATAACCCTCACAGAAACTTCAGAGGAAGGTTAAGGACAGTGATATCAATGAGGATCTTTTGCACTAGCTCTCCAGTACACGTGAGAGGGAGACAAAGATCAGTGGTACCCTTTTAGTGGAGAAGCCAACACAACTTGATGCTGCAGTGGGGAAAACTGACTTTACACCTTAATTAGTTTGGTTACATCAATCAAAGGTGAAAACTAACATTGGCTACTTAAGGGCCCATGGAGACAAGTTAGATGTCGATGTGGTGAGTGCAGAGCAGTAGCTTTCTGAAGTTTTACATTGCATTCTCAGTGGATACTTGCTACATGATGTTTTTAACAGTGACAAGACCTTTTTTACTAGGTGTATACATTACAGAACTCTCTTCTTTAAGTCAAAAAATCTAATGCAGCAGATAAAAGCAAAGGAGAGAGTCTCAGTGTCGTGCTACATTAATATGGCAGGAGCTAAGAAATCTGAGCTTGTTGTCATTGTCATGTCTGGTAAACCAAGTTGTTTCCATGGGGCACAGCACTTGCTAGTAACCTATTATGCTAACCTATCTGCTTGAATGATGGGGAGGCATTTTTACAGCTTGGTTGAGGAGCTGAGATTGGAAACTAAGATCACAGAAGATTGTACTTATTCTGAACAACTTCACAGGCCATCCCCATGTTCAGGGGCTGAAAAACATCAAGTTGGTTTTCCTACTGCCGAATATAACATACATCTTACAGCCACTGGAAATGGGGATACTCTACACCTGTAAGTGTCACTATGTAACAGCAATGGAATCAAAAATCTTGAACCTGCTTGACAGTGCTGATGATCTCAATAGTGCTGACAATCTCACCTTGCAAGCCTGCACCAAGAAACTCAATCACCTCAACACTGTTCTCAAACCTGGGGTTTAACTGGGCAGGAGACTATTGTCCCTTGTTTCAGTAAAGCATGCTGCATTCAGTGAGCACTGGACTTGGATGTTGATGTAAAAAATGGATGTGGAAGCTGATATCCCCAACCTGCTGATCTGACATCCAGGAGTTCAAAAAACTCTGTCACCTAGGTGACCATTCCAAAGAAATCTGCACCATGTATGACATTGCCAAGGTGGGTGATTCCCCAATCACATTATCTACTGAGCCTGTCCATGATTTGGATTAAGACAAAGATGCTGTGACCCCAGAGGAACTAGAACAGCTGAATGTCATTATACACAATGTCTGTTCAGCTGTCTTGACACTCAGGAGAATGATGGAACAAAGGGCAGACATATAGGTGTAGAGGAAGGAGGAAACCAAGGAAAGAGGGATTTTTAAAATGAGCAGGACACCCTCCTTCTGCATCGATACAAGCCCTGCTATAGCAGAGCCTTGAATTAGAAGAAGGTTCTGACTGGGAGTAAATCCAAGTGAAGACCCTGCCATCCCACCCCTGGAGGACCAATCCAGGGCTCTACTTCTGATCTTCATTGTCTGCCAGGGGGTTTAAATCTCCTGCTGCCACCACTCATAATCAAGGAAGAAGGAGGAAACCAGGGGAAGAGAGGTGCCTAAAATGAGCAGGACTCTCTCCCCCTGCATTGATACAAGCTCAGTTCCAGTGGGGCTTTGAATTGGAAGACAGCTTCAACTGGGAGTCAATCCAAGTGAAGACCGCACCTCCCAGCCCCCCGGTGGTCCAATCCAGGGTGCTGCCTCTAGTCTTCATTGTCTGCCAATGGGTTTAAATCTCCCACTGGTGCCATCATATGATGAGGAATAAGGATGAAACCGGGGAAGGGGTGTGTTTAAAACAATCTGGACACCCTTGCCCTGCATTGATACAAGCTCTATTCCAGAAAAGCTTTGAATTAGAAGAAGACTCCAACTGGGAGACAATCCAAGAGAAGACTGCACCTCCCAGCCCCAGGAGGACAAAACCAGGGTTCTGCCTTAGCTGCCTATCATTTTTCTGCTGTTTCATATGACTTAGGCTACCAATCAGCCACCCGCACTGCAGTCCACCCCGCACTAAGGACCCCCTGAGTCAAGGACATCACAGTGAAGTCTGCCCACCAAAGTCAGCTCAAAGAGACAGCTGGCAGCTGGACACTCTGCACCTTGGTGGTGAGTAAGTGTGTGCAGCAGTGAAGGAGTTTATAGGTGTCTGGTCTCAGGAGACAGCAGCAAAAGGAAGCAGGGAAGCAGGAGGTCTGCTGGACAACAGAGGTAAGAGTCCTGGTCAATCCTGTTGCAGCAACACTGCAAGGGTGAGGGGAAAGTCAAAGGTAGAATAAAACTGAAAGAAATTGAAAAGCCTAATCTAGGGTAAGGATACCAAAATGATACAGAAAGATTAAAAAGTCAGGGGTAGACTAAATGTAACTAAATTTGGGAATAGGTGAATAGCACTATCTACAGTAGGGTTACAAAAGGGTTGTATAACAAAAAAAAATAAAAATAAAAATATCCAGGTCAGTAAGCAAGGGTAGGGGAGGTATACATCCTTGTAAAGCAGAAAGGAATAAGGGATGCTACATTAATACTAAAGGATACTACTAGCTGAGAAGTGTAAACCCTAGGAGGGGAAAGTGGTCCAGGATCAAGGGAAAATGGACCTGCAGGGATAAGGGACCATGCAAGGAAAGTATTTCCAGAGTAGAAATTATGCTGGGAGTGGTAGAGTGCAGTGCCTGTGGAGCAACAGTTTTCAGGGAGACCTTCTGGAGACTGCTGTGCTGCCCGATCTGTGTGCTCCTCTCTGGGCTGAAGGAGGAGGTTGTTAGACTTCAGACTGACTTGGCTAGGATTCAGGAAGCCTCCTTCCCCACCAAGGGATCACCAAGTCTGGCACCGCTACCTCAAAGGATGCCAAGGATGATAAGTGGCTGGACTATGGGGGGCTCAGAAGGGTGAGGGTAGTGGATCAGAGGCAAAATTTAAAAGTGGACAAGGCAATGGGGCCAGATGGAGTGCATCTAGGGATATTGAGGGAGCTCAGAGAGGTACTGGCTGCACCTCTGAGAAGCCTGTTCAACCACTCACTGGAGACAGGAGTGGTTTTGGAGGACTGGAGGAGGTCAGATGTAGTCACACTTCACAAATGTGGTAGCACAGAGGAGGCTGGAAATTACTGACCAGTCAGTGTGGCTTCAGTAGTCGGGAAATTAATGGAATCACTCATGAAGGAAAGGATATCTCATCAATAAGAGTGAGTGAATTACAGTGAATGTTATATTGCTGAACAGTGAATGGTTATGTGAGCGATTTAGGTAGTAGTCTTCAGTGAGGCTGGACACTATAAGTTCACAAATGTGAATTGCTTCTTCATCCTGGCAGTGTGGTCTAGAGATTAGAGTGACAGTCTCTGAATGGTGTTGGTATGTGTAGCTGACACAGGTTCGAGTCTCACTGCAGCATGTATTTTTTTGGGTTGCCATCATGCCCCCGATCCAACTTAGTCCCCTTCCCCGCGTTGTGTTCCCCCTGGGGTGATACATTTAATATGCTCCCTAACTGTGTCCTCTCTCCTTGAGTTAGTGTCCTCTGAGAATGTTCCTCCTTCCAAGTTTCTCCCTCCCTGAGTTACATCCCCGAGAATGTCCCTCCTTCCAAGTTTCTCCCCTTCCCCAAGTTGTGTCCCCCCTCAGTGATGGTTATTTATTTTAACTCATTACCTCCTGGGAAAGTCTGTTGATGGTGGCAAAATCATCTCCTTTGTCTCCCACAATGACTTCAGTTGGCAGACAAAGACTTCCTTTGTGCCCTGGACACTTCTCAGGTCATCAGCATTATTTCTGTGTGTTACTTGAAAACCAAATTTATTAGAATTGACTGCATAGCACCATTAGAAAGGTAAGTTTGTGCTGAACAACTTTGCCACTGATAGTTTGTGTGTATCTTGTATACTTTAGGGGTTATTCACATTTGATTATGGAATGGTGTGTGTGACTGACATTTGTCCCTCAAGCCTCACCTAAGCATCCTGAATAAAATGGGAAAAAATATGTTTTATATTAGAAAAATTTCTTTTTAGTACAACATTACTTTTGTACCTACATCTAATGTATGGATGCTTGATTTGGTGTTTGTATGTTACATATTTTCCTACCAAAAATGGTTAATGTTGATATAGAAAAAGATAAATTGCTTATAACTAATTGCATAGCAACATTAAAAAGGTAATTTTATGCTGAACAACTTTGCCGCTCATTCTTTGTGTGTAGCACTTATGATTCATGAGATATTCGAATTTGTTTGTGGCATGCTGATTATGGCTTGATTTTGCTTAGAAAGGCCCAGGATGCAGTGTTAAGAGTATACAGGACAGAAGTGGTGGAACTCTCAAATAGCTTCTGTAGAGTGAATGAGATAAGGGGGTTCAGGGGGTGGAGCCCCCTGCAGAGTCACTGCAGCACTGTTTTTGCCATTGACAGTGATCACTGTTATTTGTAGTTGCTGTTTGTGGATGCGCTATTTTTGTGTTGCTCTTTTTATCGTTGCAGTTTTATCTGCACTGTTTTGACATGGAACTGAAGGAAGAATTGTAAAATATCTTGAATCTAGTGGCTTACAAGATCAGAGGCAGCATGGATTCACTGGGTTGAGGTAATGTCAAACTAATTTGACAGATTTTGTTGACTGAGTGACCAGGGAATTAGATCAGGGTGAAGTTTTGGATGTGGCCTACCTACATTTCAGTAAAGCCTTTGACACTATTCCACATAGGAGACTCATAAATAAGCTAGGCAGCCTCAGAGTGAGATCAAAGGTAGTAAACTGGGTAAGAAATTGGTTAGGGGGATAGAAGACATAGGGTGGTGGTAAATGGAGTTCACTCTGAGGAAGAGAGAGAGAGAGGGAGGGAGGGTGACCATCGGGGTGGCTAGGGGATCAGTACTGGAACCATTCCTCTTTAATGTCTTTATTAGCAACTTTGCAGAGGGGCTAGAAGAAGGTATGCCTTTTTGCAGATGGCACTAAAATCTGCAGTAGGGTAGACACTCTGGGGCGGGGGGATAAATAGAGATCAAAAAAGCTAGAGGAGTGGTCAAGGGTGTGGCAATAAAGATTCAATGCAAAGAAGTACAAAATCATGCACTTGGGGCACAGAAACACAGGGGTTGAGTACAAAACAGGGGTTGTAGTATTAATGACCACCAAACAGGATAGAAACTTAAAGTAATCATAGCTGATGACCTAAAGGTTGCCAGGTAGTGTGACAAATCAGTGGGGAGAGATGGTGGGATGCTAGGGTGTATAGAGAGGTGTATCACCATCACAAAGAGAGAGGTGGTGTTACTGCTGTATAGGTCACTGGTGAGAACTCACCTAGAGTACTGTGTCCAGTTCAGAAGACAACATCTCCCGAAGGACATAGACAGACGGAGATGGTCTAGAGTGGGGCAACTAAAATGGTACAGGGTCTGCATCAAAAGCTCTATTAGGAGAGACTGCAGGACCTCAATATGTACACACTGGAGGAAAGGAGGAAGATTAGGGGGATATGATAGAGAATTTTGAATTACTCATGGTTATAAATAAGGTTCAAGAGGGAAGCATTTTTCAGAAAAAAAGGTGCTCAAGAACAAGGGGACATACTATGAAGCTGGGTGGGTAGACACAGGAGAGAGGTGAAGAAGTACTTCTTCACAGAAGGAGTGGTGGAAGCCTGGAACAGCTTCCTAGATGAGGTGGTGGGAACAAAAAATGGTAACCGGATTTAAGAATGTATAGAATAGGCATAAGGGAAAATTAGTGGTAAGGAAAGGGGAAGGGAGGAAGCCAGAGATCAAGTAGGGTCTGCAATGCTACAGTACGCAGAGAAAATTGGCAGACTAGGTGGGCCAAGCAGTCCTTATCTGCTGTAAAAAATTTGTCTTTTTTTCACTTAGTACTTTTTGTGGTTTTTCCACGATTTTCTCCTGAAGATACCGGGACCCAGGCAGACACAGCAGTGCATGCGTGTGGAGACGCACACACACTCCGGGTACTGATCAGGCCCTTCTGCCCTACCCCAGCTATCGCTGGGCTCCCCATTGCTTTAATTGCCATCTGTCCTCCACCAGATTGCAGCCAAGGGCCAATGGTAACCCCTCATCCCACCCCGGGAGAGAAGAGCCACCTTATGGCAGCTCAGTCTTGCTCCTCATCCTCCAACCACCATGGCACAAGGTGTGGTGTCCAGCACCGCAACCCTCAGCACCACCGAGCTGGCCCTCTGTCATCAAATTCTATGTTTCTATGTTTAAAGTTGAACTGGGCCAACATAAAGGCAACAGAAAAAATGTGGTCCTGGCACTGCCACTCAGCGACAATCAAACCAGCATAGCTGACTCATTCAAGAATATTGAAAATAAAAATGTACAACTCTTGACCTCGAACACTGTACACAGAGAACAGGGCACAGAGCATGAGAATGGAGGAAAGAAACAAATGTGTATAAACTAATAAAGATTTTTCAGTTTTTAACAGCAAAAGCATAAGAACCATAGCACAATACAGTATAAGCACTACAGCACTCGAGCCACAGTCAAACCTTCAAATTACCACATATCAAATGAAATACAACACAGTAGCTCTGATACAGTACAAACTATAAAAACTGTAAACTTGTAAAATAAAGTGCATTCAAGCACTAACACAGACACTAACACAGTAGCACTACATAGCACTGCATATCACAATTAATGAGATGCTACTGTATACTACCATAAATGAGCTCAGAAAATGAAATCACAGTTACAGCAGACACCAGTTATAATTGACACATTCTGTGATCATGAATCAGTTCATTACAAATAGGTCTCACTGGATTTCTTACTATCTTCTTCCTTATGTGTTTCCATGAATTTTCTATATGTGAACCTCTTTTTCCTAACTGCTTGGGTCATGTCCCTACCTATACCAACTTTGTTTCTTGGCTTTACATTTTTTCCCCTTCAGTCTGACCAGGGCTGGCGTCAGCATCCGGGACACGGGTAACTGTCGAGACTTTTGACAACTTTGGAGTCAACGGGGCCCCTAAAACTAAAAAAAGCAACATAAACCAACAGAGAGCCTGGGTCAATTCTGGAGAAAAGGAAAAGGCTGGAGAGTCAGGGAGGCTGAGCTGGTGTGAGAGCACTGCCGCCGTGCATCTATGATTCAATTAAAATTCTGTTCTTTGACTGGTGCCGGTGCTGCTCGTGTTAGGCGCTCTGCACTCTCCTCCACATGTTTGCTGCAGCTGCAAGTTACAATACAATTTATTTAGCAGGGGACTCACACTAACTGTGTTACTTTTCTTGATGATGATCACTAATTGACCGATGATCACTTGAACTTCTCGGCGTATGTCTGGATGAATCTCTGAATGATCCCCAGGCCCCTCCCTTGCCCCCCAAAAAGTCCTCCCTGACTCCGACTGACACTGCCAACAGACACTGTATGAAAGGAATTATTGAACTGGGAAAGAAATACCTAAAAATGCAAATTAATAATGATGGCATGCAAATACAGTAAATCTGCACCAGGATTTTCACAATCTTTTGCTGGGTGGTGCACGGTGGCACAGTGTGACACAACAATGATTCCAATGCACTGCAACTGGAAAAATGTGACAATCATAGGCTGAAGCATTAGCATCAGTGCCTTCACAAAGACACAACTGTACTACACACTACTTTTTCAGAGTGCTTGGCTAAGTTAGCTTAAAAAAAAAAAAAGCATCTGCCCACTCCTTGCAGGCAGTACTCTCAGTCTCTGGATTGGGATCACCCTCGGCCTCTGTCTCTCTGGGCTTGCTCAGCTGTCCTCCACCAGCTTGTCACTGACACTCAAATGAAACTGCTTAAATGGTGCTGTGCTGCTGGATTAAATTTTTTTTGAAACTTTTAAAGTAAAAATTATTTGGTTTTCTTCTTCTTGTGTCATGTGTGTGACTATCATGATGGAATGTCAGCATGATGGGATCAGATTTGGGATCACGGAGGAAAGGAAGGAAGGAATGTTGCTCATTACTTTACTGTCTCTCACAGTCTCACTCTCATGTCCTTATGTCAATAACTTACAGCAAACAAGAAAAGAATCTAGCAAGAATTCAGTTCATTGTTTTAGCGGGGCTTTTATATTTTTTGTTGTCGAATGTTGACACTCAGAATGACAGGTGACAGCTCAGTAAGCTCAGCCACATATTGTTGCGCAGCATTGCCAGTTGCCATACAAGACACAGATGAATGATCGATCCATCATCAGACACTGCCTCAGTACCTCTCACCACCACTGCCTCCCTATGTGTTAGTTGTTGTATGTCATCAATGATCTCTAGACAGCGTAAAATGATAATCATTCAGAAGGTGCATTTCAGACTCTCTTCCTTGACCCTTTCCCATTTTTTCCTGCCACCACCCACTGTATCCATCATCCAGACTCCAGGCGTTTGTCTTCTTGGGTCGGCAGATCCCCTGTGCCAGTTGATAAGGAGCCCCACCTTCCCCTTAAGCAACACTCAGAAGCATTGCTTTGCTTTTTCTTAATTTTATTAACCATATCGCCAGTACCAGCCACGATCATCAATCATGACAGCACAGGCTAAGCCAGGTCCAAAGGAATTAAATTAAATAAAAGCAGTCTGCCCTGGATTGCCTGTGTCAGAATATAACTATATAGTAATACCAGTCCAGACTGTCCATCCAGTAGATCAGCTAAGCAAGCACCACTTTAGTCACACTCCTGCTAATTAATCACCACTGGCAGCAGTAACAGCCATGATGCTAAGTTAAAATAGTAATTTAATTTTTACCAGACTGGAGTGTGGACAGCAAGTCAAGCAAACTGTAGCTCACAAAGCAAGATGGAGTAGAGGGACTGCCTGAAGCCTCTGAGGGTGCCAGGGTGGCCTATCTTGAAGTAAATATTTTGACATCAGGGCTGGCTCAGGCTGTCACCACCACCACCACCACCAGCCCCCAAGCAAGCAATCACAACTCATGTCTCAGTCAGTCATATTTTGTTTTATTTTTATTTTTTCTTAATATTGCAACCCATGAGCCAGGCATCTGATCCATGACTCACATTCTCATGAGTCACAGTAAGGAAAACAGTCAAGCCCACTGCACTGCCATGCTGTGGCTTCAAGGCAGGCTTGCCATGGGCTCACAGCAGTTCGGTCACTTGCTCAATGATGGTGGGTGATGGTCTTGGAGTCTGGAGATGGAGGAGGGACTGACTCCGCCTGGACAGGACACACTCATCATCAGTGGTCATCATCACACAGATGTGATTGCGATCAGATCATCACTCATCAGCCTGAATTGATGCTGTAGAAATTAATTGAATTGCAGATCGGGACATTTTTGTGGCAGCAGCAGACTTTATGAGGAACGAAAATGGGCTGGCATTGCTGGGCATTCCCATTGCATTCATTCTTTCTTGACATGCATGCAGTAGTGCTCAGCGCTGAGAGGTGCAGGCTGGGCACTGGGCAGCAAGCAGAAGCCAGCCTTTGCTTCCCGCTCACACGATGCGACGGCGACATCCCAGGGTCGGTTGGGTTTACTGTTGACTTGTGTTGCTAAGTTCCAGCCAGTCATGTCAAAGGAACCAGAAAGAAACAGTCAGTGTCAGTGCCCACCTGCACACACCAGGAGAGAAAGGGAAATACTCCTTCAGAAATAATTTAACAACATAGCAGTGCAGCATATATTAGCATGTGCGAGTGCATGCTGCTGCTAAAGTAAGTGAAGAACTGCTAAACAAATGCTATAATAGGCAGCTTAAGTTAATGGTTTTGCTTATTAATAAGAACTTCTTTCTTTACTTCTCGATTGGGTTGGGGAGGGAGCTGAGTCACGGATGGGTGGCTGTGGGGTAGGGTGGCTGGCCTGGCTGCACTCTGCAGCTGAGTTCAATTCGAATTCTGGCTAATTTGTTTGTTTTCTCTCTGTCTGTCCTCACTCAGAAAGGCTAATGTATTTAGCAAAAGTAAAAGATTTTTTTTGTGTTATTTTTCACAAACGCAGCCAAACCCTGACCCGATGTCCTGACTGGCTTCTGGCTTCAGAATGTGATCAGAAACATCAGTGCTGCTGTGCTGTCTATTGTGCAGCCTGTGACTCAGTTCCTCTTGTGTCACTCACTCAGATTGGTGTTAGTGTTGGTTGAGGACTGACTGTCTCTTCTCTCTCTAGTGTTCAGAGTCAGACTTGAGTGGGGAAGACAAGTGGTGTCAATCATCTCTGACCTCTATCTGAAGACTGGTACTGTTTACTGGCATGGGTAGCCCAGCTAGCATACTGTGTGTCTGTGTACATATTAATATACTGGTCCAGTCATAGTGATGATAGTCCGAGTCTCAATCTGTGACTCTGGCACTGATCTGTAACTATTATAATTAAATTAGAACACCACCAGACAGACCTGTGCTGATTCTGCTGAACTTACTTGTGTCTTGTCTAACAGGAAAGAATAATATAATAAGAAAGAAAATAAGAAATAAAAAGTGTGTGAGAGAGTTAGTCAGAGAGTCAGAGAGCACTAAGGCCACACAAGGCAGTGACTGAATGTAAGTGCCATCAGTGTGACTCTCTCTCTGTCTCTGGCTTCTTCCTTCTGATTGAGTGTGTGTCTCTGAGTGTGCCTGCTCCCTGCTGTACCAAAAAAAAAGCATTAGCCTGGTAACGAGTGATCCAGAACCAGAACCTCCAAAGAAAAAGCACAAATCAGGATGTCAGAAGCAGAAGGAAAGGAATACAACTGAAGAAAGCATCCAAAAACTAAAAGCTAGAAACCTGATTCAATGATTTCTGCAGCCAAGTGTCTTCTTTGGCAGCAGCAGTGGCACAGGCGCTTCCCCTGCCAGCACCACTGCTGGCATTTCTACCACAAGTCAGAACACAGAGATTTCTGAAGAAGAGGAAGTTTGGGAAGCGGAAGCTGAAGCCGAAGCAAGTACAGCAGGAATGAACAACAGAGATGGAGGTGAATGTGATGATGAAGCAGGTCACGATGGTGATGAGCTGGGATAGCTGGATAACAACACAGATGGAAATGAGCAGCACCACCACCACCATACCCAATCTCTGAGTTTCTAAATAATTTGCATTGGAATATTTGTTTTAGCCCATTAGTCAAGTTCTTAATCTCAGCCCAGGTCCAGGTGTCACATGGCATGGGAAGCCAGGCCACTGGGCAGTGGAGTCTATGTCATCCTGTTAAATGACATCACATAATGTATCATAGTCATGCACACGTGACTGATGACAGACAAAATGGGATGGGTCATGGAAGGATCACTGTTGGCTCTGTGCATGTGGCGGGTGGGGAAGCCAGGGCAGGGTGGCTGCTTGGCCATTGCCGGTAGCTAAGCACTGCAGTACTCCATGGTCTTGCACTGTTCAAATTAATCAACTGTCTCTGTGTTTGTAATGCATAAAATTCCTGGCTGACTGTGCCTGTCTCTGATTCATGTGTTTTGTTGTTCATGGGATCTCTCTGACTTTAATCTGCTTCTGCTTGCTTGCAAATTCAGAGTAAGTCATTTTAATTCAATCCAGGCAGTCACTGAGATTGTAAGAAGCACATCACATCATGCTGATGCTTGCACATCGTGCTGTGCAGCACTGCACTGCAGCCATTACTCCCGGTACCTCCTGTCACATCCCAACTTATATTATAGGCTTCTGCATGCAGCTTCTAAGTTCTTCTGACTGCATAAATTTCTTACTAGCAGTTGTACCACCTATCCACCTTTCTTTCTATGTGGCTTCTTCTCTTCTTTCTTCTTCTTATTACCTTGTCATGTCACATTTTTAAAATAAAAGTAATATATGAATCATGATAATCATAACAATAACTAATACTCATGAATATTGTGATAGGATCAGTGGGTAGTGACAACACACAACACAGTCTTGTTACTTCCACACACACAGACTTTGTGTGGCTAAGATTTGTTTTCAAGAATAAATTCAAAATAAAGGCAAACAAAATAAATAGTTCTTACTTCAGAAATAAAGAAAAAAAAAAGAGTTCTTTTGCTGAACTTCAACACTCTCACACTGAGTACTGCCACAGACTGGTCTTTTGCTTGGCTCCAGTGTGACCACTATCCTTTGTGCTCTAGAACCTATCTGACTAGCATCAAGCCTGCAAGCCTTTTATAAGACTAAATGAATGACATCACAGGTCATCTGATCAGCCCTCTATTTGTAATACAGAAAATAAACTATCCTAATACATAAAGTGGGGCATCACCAGGGACCAGATATAATATTTTTATTTTATTGATTCAACACATCACTTTTATAAAGGAAAAACATCATATAAACATATATATATATATATATATATATATATATATATATATATATATATATATACACATACACAAGTGTGCATAAGGAAGGGTCACTTAAGGCTGTAGCCCTACCCATAGAATGTGACCTCACAGCATATCTGGACTATAAAACTAGACAGGGGGCATGTGACCCAAAAGGGATGCCATTTTATTCTACACCACAGTTGAAAAGAATACCCCAGTAAGACTAAACATTAAAGTTCATGCCTTTTATGAAACCTCAATGTCCTTAAGTTTGGCTTATTTGGGTTTTTCTTCTAAGCTTCTAACATAAAGGCACAACCCACAGCAATAGGCTACACTGTAACCTAGTTATGCATCCGGGCGTTTGAGAAATTATGGGCTATCAGTAATATTATTGGTTGCCCACAATTTCCAAGACTATGCTCGCAATACTGGTGTAGATGCTTTTAAAGTAATTTTCTGTTAAGTACTTATGCTAGTGCAATTCTCCTGAGCATGCATTTCTATCTTTTTGTTTAGTTTGCAGCGTTTGTAAACAAGCAGGCATGGTTTGTTTCTTTTGGAATGCTATTTGGAGCACTTTTCAACTAAGAAGGCCTGAGGGGTATTTTTCGGCAGCCTGAAAAGGAGTCCCAACTTAACAAATGCAGGAATACAACCTGCCAGGACCACCCGAAGCCCCAAAGTCCAGATAAGATGCACTTTACAAGTCGCACTAGCGCTTGCTTATTTGCAAGGCAAATGACACAAGTGCTCATGTTTTTGGGATTTTAACCTCAAACTGGGGGTCTGGAATTTCATTGAGGAGGAGGATCAGCCTGCATATTTATCCCTCATGAACAATAACATTCCCCAGTAAGCGTTTATATTGCTAGAGGGTAGGGATAGTGTAAAGTTTATTTGGTGCACTGACATAACAGAGGGAAGAAAACAAAAACTTGAAGAATCTACATTCCTTTTAGGACCTCCATCACTAAATCTAAATGAGCTTCAAATTAACCAGCTATTCTCCACAACAGAGAATGAGTAAAACAGGGCATGCTTAGACCTCTGACTGGGTCACGTTTGCTTTATTGTTATTTTATGCCCTTGGCTAAGAAAGCCAAATACCTGCCCACCACATGGACAACAGAGGAAAAACAGAGGGATTAGCAAAGATGAGAATACCATGATAGGAGGCCACCCAATCGCAGTAGAAAAGTGAAAAGGTCAAGAGGAACCAAAAGAAGAATGAGAAATTACTACTGCAGTAGATTTGGAATTGGATTAAAGTAAGAGGAGAGTGTCCAGTGGTGGGGGGAGGGCTACACTATACTGTCACAAATATATATACTATCCTAGAGCCAGATGGACAGTGACACTTGAAAGCAGTCAAGCACAACTGCTGCTTGCACAGTAGCATGGCTGCTGGCTGGGTTGGGGTGGGTAGTACTGGGTCAGCGAAGGGTGGGTGTGATTAGTTGGTCATGGTATGGTCTGTCAGAGGTGATCAGTCACTGTCCTGCTGCTGCCCGACAACCCTCCATACAGTGTCTGACTGACTTCCTTCTTTAGGTTTTCAAGAAGCATGTGTTTGTTTTCTGGCTGTAGTTGTCATGTTTAACAAAAAATGTTGGGGTGAATGGCTGATATTGTATATATGCCAGCAGCAGTAGTCTAAAAGCAACAGCAACTTGGAAGCTATAGCCTATAAGCCCTTTTATTTTTTCCAGACAGACAGTGCCCTTACAGTCTTGTCTACCTCAGTTCTTAGAGTCCAGAAGACCATCCAGGTCCATCTAAGTCTGTGGCTCTGGAAGCTCAACCTACTGGTGAACACCATGACCATGATTCCTTCCGACATAGTTATCGAACACCACAGCTTAGTGAAGATCCTGCTGAGTGGCCAGACAAAATTATTAATTCCTTGCGAAGTCAAGCAGTCTTGAGAGGAGCTACACAACTGATTGGGTCAGATATGTTACAAGGAGACTTTCCAGTGACTGAATACCCTGACAGAAAAAAAGAGATGATTCTCTTCTGCTCACTACTATCGGAAATTAGGCAACAGATCTAAAATCAGAAGAGACTGGCTAGTCTAGTCAAAAGTTGTTAATTCTGTATTCTGCTTCTTCTGTTTGCTAATTGATCATGATGAGAAGAAATCAAGTTTCTCTAGTCGGTCAGGCTTTTGTGACAGGAAACATCTGTGTGGCACTGAAGGATCCTTGCAGGTGCATGAGATTTCTGCTGCTCATGTTGAGAATTACTTGAAGTGGAAAGAATTAGAATTAGCTCTTAAGTCAAATGCAATGATTAACAAAGAACTGCTCAGAAAGTTAGAATCAGAGAATGAAAGATGGCATCAGGTATTGAATTGTTTGTTAGAAGTGATTCGATGGCTAGCTAAAAACAATTTGCCCTTTCATGGATCTTCTGACAGAGTTTTCACAGAGCACAATGGCATTTATCTGCAGCTACACAAACTGATGTCTAAGTATGATCCAGTTTTGATGGAACACTTGTAACAGACTAGAGAGAAGACCAACACACGTTAACTCAGCAAAGATTTGCAGAATGAGTTTCTTCATCTTTTAGCAGATGCTATGCTGGATAACATTATAGCTGCAGTCAAAAAAGCAAAGTATTTCAGCTTGATCATCGATTGTATGTCAGACAATTCTAAACAGGAATAACTGTCGCTAGTACTCCGCTGTGTGGAAATTGATGAGGAAACCAAAAAAGCAGTTGAAATTAAGGAAAGCTTCTTGGAGTTTTTGCATGTCAAAGACACAACTGGGAAAGGGATTGTCGTTGTTGTATTTGATTGGCTAACTACAAATTATGCTGTCATTTACTAATCTTCCAGGCCAGTGTTATGACAATGGCACCAACATGAGGGGATGGTACAATGGTGTGCAAGCCATCGTTGCTGAAAAGAACCCTCTGGCTTTCTTTGTTCCCTGCTCTCCACGCAACTGGAACTTTGTAATTGTACATGCTGCTGAAAGTTCCACTCAGGCAAAGTCTTTTTTTTTTAATTTTGAAGAGAATTTATACATTCTTTTCCACATCCACAAAAATGATGGGAAGTTGCTTCACAGCATTTGACCAATCTCACTCTGAAAGGGCTCTCTGAAACATATTGGAGTGCTCACCTAGATTCAGTTAGATCAATTGTGTCCCAATTTCCTCAGCTTACTGAATCCTTTGAGCAGCATTTGCATGGTGACATTCTTGATGCTGAAGCCTTTTCTGAAGCATAGTCCTGATGGCTCAAATTTCCTCATACAAATTTGTTGTTTCATTACTTATCTGGCATGACATTTTGTCAAAAGTCAACAAAATTAGCATTGTTCTACAATCAAAAAAGATGGACATCTCCATTGCAATTCCCATAGTTCATGCTGTGATTTGAGACTTCCAGGATTATTTGTTGTCTGGACTTCAAAAGGCTGAAACTGAAGCTGGAGAAATCTGTGAGCAACTAGATATTCTAGCTGAATACCCCATTCAGAGAATCTGCAAACGAACCAAAAAATGCTGTGGCCCAAACTGTGGGGAAGCTTTTTATCAAAAAGCAGATGCTGAACTTCTGTACAGTGATCCTAGAAGCGAATTTCAGCAAACATTCTTTAAGCCCCTACTAGAAACAGCCTTGGCTCAGAATGAAACAAGATTTGATCTCCTGCAAAAATTTAGCTCTAATTATGGATTCCTATTTGACATAAAAAACATAGCTTCTTCTTCGCCATCTGAAGTTGTAGAGTTTGAGTAGACATACAAGGATTTCTTGATTCAAGTTGCAACTGGGTACCTGTCTGGGGTGGAAATGTTTCAAGAAATGAAGACATTGTCAACAATGCTGCCTGATCATCTATCACCTCTGGAGACTCTGCAGTATATTGTTTCTCGATCACTGTACCCTGCTTTCCTAAATACTGCTGCTACATTGCAATTGTTGCTGACTCTTCCAGTGTCAGTTGCCTCAGCAGAAAGGAGTTTCAGCAAGTTAAAGCTTATCAAGAAATATCTCCGGTTGCAGATGTCACAAGAATGATTGAATGCCTTAGCCAAGGCCCTGTGTTTTCCTCAATTATGCGGCCATGGAAATTGCCATGGAATTTAGTGTAAACTGCAGAAAAAACACAGAATATTATTTTGTGGTTTACATAAACTGCAGAATAGTATTCCTTGGTTTACCTGAAAAGCAGAATATTATTCCATGATTTACATGAACTGCAGAATATTATTCAACCATTTACATGGACTGTGGAATATTATTACTCAGTTTACATGAACTGCAGAATATTACTCCATGGTTTACATGAAATGCGGAACATTATTCCGCACTTCATACTGAAGTGCAGTATTTAGCTGGCCCACCAGTGAAGTGGTAGCACTACTGCTCATGATGCCCTGGGTTTGGGAAAGAGTCTGGGAAGTTGGAGGGCTGGGTGGGGGCAAGAGGATGGAGCATCCTATGGACTGCTCTCCTCCTCCAGGGAGGAGGTGAGGAAGTCATTGGTGTTCATGTAATCCCATGTGATAGCCTGGGGTATGACAGCCAGGACTGACTATGTTTTGGAGACATGTCAGATGTTCTGTGCGCCACCCCAATGCAATTGCACAACACTCCTCCAAGGGAGAAAATGGGAAAGTGGAGGTTCTGCCACCACATGATAACATCTGCCTCCACGTTGCAGACCCCACGATACTGACGTGGACTCTCGCTCCCGTTCAGCCTCCATTAAGGAGAAGGGGCCGTGCAGCAGCCCCACCCCTGGGGTGTAAGTTGGGGGTGTTTGGAAGTGAGGTGAGTCCCAGAATGTGTGGTGTGGCTGAACTTGTGTAGATCAGACCGATGGGGCCAGTGGATGAGGAGATAAAGCATAATAAAAAAAAAATGAAGAGTCAGTAGAAACTGTTAGTAAAACAAATCTGCAGTTTACATTGACTCTGACCAAGGAAATATATTCCAGTGATCATATAAACTGTGGTTATTCCATGGATCATATAAACCCCGGAAAACTATTCCATGGTTTATATTAAATTCTGCAGAATGCTTTTTTGAATTCTGTGGAATTTAAAAAACAAAAATTTGAAAAGCATTTTGGAACAGCCCCTGCCCATTAGTTTGTCTGCTAAGACTTTACCATAAAAATCAAACAGGACCCCCATCAAACAAGCCCCCACCCTCCCTTCCTCCCCACCCTGAAAACCTCTTTGAGTCCCTTTATTTGAAGTAGAAATATTTTTATCAGGTTCCATACTGTGCAATGATCCTCATCCTTCTGATTTCACCACTGGGCCTGAATTCTGGTTTCTTGTCCCAGAAGTGCTTTGCGTACAGCTGAACAAAGCACTACTGGAATGAGAAAACTGGCATTCTGGCCTAGTGATAAGACTAGAAGGATGAGGATCGCTGTGCAGTGTGGTAGCCAATGAAAATACTACTCATTCAGATTTGGTGGCACTGGGGATTCTCAGGCTGGGGTGGGAAGGTGATGGGGCTAAGATGGATGGGGTGGATATTTTACTTTCTTTTTTTTGTAGACTTTATTTTAGCACCTACTTCATGTTGGGGCACTCAGATGGAGTGCTGCTTCTCCCCTGAAGCTCTCTACTTGTGCACTCCCAGATTCTTCCCCACACCCTCTAACCTCCTCCAGCTGCGTGACCCCCCCCAGGCTCTGAGCCCCCCGGGGTGGGACCACCAGCTCCTCCAGTGCTCTATCTCCAATCAAGTGTCATGACCAGGGAGGAGGGCAACCAGAAGCCCTGTTTGGTAAGGCCCGGCACTGAGCATGAGGCCGCCACCATTTCTTCCCACCATCACCTACCACCATGGTAGGGGGTTTTCCTTGTAGTTTTCTCCCCTCAGGACATGGCATGCAATGGCATTCTGTGCAGCACTCATGCCACTGGTGCCTGCCGATGTTCCACCCCCTTTCTGCTGCCCAATTTCTGCACTGCCCCTGGTCTCCACTAGAGGCTGCTACTGCACCAGATGCCCCCAGAAACCCACCCCAGCAGAGAAGAGCAGTCATTCAGATGCTCAATCCTCTCCATCCCCTGCCAAATCCCAACAGCCCAGGTCTGTTCCCTAACCCAGGTTGCTGGCATGGTGTGAGGTATGGAGGCACCTCAACCCTCAGCACCGCCAGGCCAGCTGGATTTTTTACTTTCTAAAACTAAGAATTTAGGAATTCATTGACAGCCTGCTCTGGTTTGTAGTTACCAGCCCCAAAACTAACATTTTTCCAATACCTGGGTGCTGGGGGGGGGGGTTGCTGACTGGTGCCGCAGAATTTCTGCAGAAAAAGGAAACTAATGCTGCAGAAGTTCTGCGGCAGCAGGAGGTCTTGCTGCAGAAGTGAGACCCAAATTGCCACAGAAAAATCGGGGCCTCAGCCTTTGCTGTTCTGTCAGTTGAGTGTAAAGAAGCTGAATCTGTGAACTTTGACAAAATTATTTTCAAATTTGCCTCTGAAAAATCAAGACAAAAAGTCTTTTGATTTTTGTTTTTGGATTGCTGAATTGACAAGAAAAAAAGTTGAATCTGTGAACTTTCAGAAAACTGGTTCCAAATTTGAGTCTGAATCTAGAGAGAAATCAAGATGGAAAAAGTCTTGTGATAATGTTTTTTTTTTTGGAGTGATGATAGAGTGGAACAAAACTGAATCTGTCATGTGAACTTTGACTGTTGTGTTGCCAAATAATTCCAAGTCCAAGTTTTCAGTTTTGTCTCTCCAAAAATGAAGACGGACACTAAGTCTTTTGATACAGTATTTTTGGTTGATTTAACATGAAAAGATTTACAGGACTGAAATACAAACAAAAGATGAAAAGTGAGGATTAAGACTGAATGAACTCCTTCAGAGAGAATCCTGATGGATTCATAAACTTAATAGTTTGGTATGAAATGGACTCTATGAGATAATAGACTTCACTCTATTTACTTAAAGAAATCTCTCATAGATGGCAAGCATGAGCATATCTGTGGTTCAATAAGTTTTAAAGTTGAATATGTATCACTTTTTAATTTTTAATGCTATATTTTGTTTATTGATGGATTTGTATTAAGTCTGTTTATGATCCACCCATTTACAATGAATTTAGATCTTGATGAATTAGTTTATATAATCCCGGGTGTAGCATTTTTTTTCCAAACAGAAATCATAAAAAATTAAGAGACATTCACAGAAGCACATTTGACACATATATTACTGAAATAATCAAAGTGTCAGAGAGTTGCACTATGAATGAATTTAATGTGAAGTACCTTAACAAGTGAAGAATTTACATTTTCCCATTAAATTGAGAACCCAAGAATTCTTGAGAAAAAGAGCAAGAGGACAACACTGTTTAAATCAGAGAAGACAAAAAATGCTTTATTTTAAGCTTCTATGAATCAATCAATAAACTCCACAGTTTTTGGCACAGTGCTGCCAAGTACCCAAAAATGTATAGATATTTGTATGGTTGTTTTCTTCTTATGTTGTCTTCTGGTTTTGAGTGTGCATGATGGTTCTCACAGCTGCAATGTGAAGGTTTAATGACAGCAGCTGCATGGCTATGATAAGAAGGCTCATGCACAGAAAGTTTGCGGCATCACATCTTCTATAACAACCAGTTATTATGGGAAATAATAACTGGATGAGCCCATGGAAAAAAATGCTCACCAGTTATTATGAAGACTTAATATTTACTGTAAATAATAACTGGTGACCCCTTTATTACACTGCATTTCATTGTGATCAAGTGTCCTAATAACTGGGTATGGCATCATACCCAGATATTATGGCATTTGAAGCCCTCATTCTTCACTTTCCCTTTCTACAGTTCAAAACAGGGAATGGGACACGTGGATCTTCATGATTGTCTTCTTTTTGGGGCATATGTCCTTGCACCAGTTCTTTTACAAAATAAAATATAAGCGACTGTGTGCTTATGAAATTGTTTTACACACCCTTGGTATGTGATGTTCACATAAACCCTTCAAGCCTTACTCGCAAGGTTAATGAGACATCACAAACCTCAGGTTTGCAAAAAATAGTCACAACACACAGTCACATATGCGTTATTCTACATATATTCTCTTTTCATTTAGTAAAGTATGTTATTGTATGCCAGCAGGTTTCTTTTGAATGGATATTTGTTTCTAAAATGTATTAAGGGAGAGTGAAAAAGAGATTCAACATTATTTTGAAGTGCAGGACAGCAATTCAATTCTATCATTTAAACTTGGGGTCTTCATAACCCCCAGTGTAAAAATCCAATAAGATTCTCTCTGTTTAAGCTTGTCATCCAAATCACCTCCCCTCAGTCCATATCCGACCTTTTCAATACCACAGAACTTGAAACTGTGTGTCCAGCTCTGCCGACTACCCTGCAATGATTAGCCAGTGCATTCTGTATATCATTTGCCAAAATTGCGCATAAATGTTCTCCTATGCATGCTTAAAATGCCTGGTGGTTTTGCCAACATAAAATGCGCCACATTCACATGTAGCACGATATACCAGATACGCTATGTTGCAATATACGCCCCTTACACTGACACACACCCCACTGCTCTTCCTCTCACTCCATGTTGCCCCCTCCTCCTGTCCCCTTCCCCACTGCTCCTCTGACCCATCCCCCTCCTCCGAAACCCTTACACCTCCCCCCCATTCTCCTTTTCTCCTGTCACTCCTGACACTACCCTTCATGCTGGCACTCAACCCTACCAAAGGCTCCTCACCTGATGGCCTTGACCCCAGGCTTCTCTACCTCTCTGCTCCTGCCATAGCCTTCCCACTCTCCCCGTTACTAAACCTCTCCTTTGCAACTGCCACTGTGCCCTCTGTCAGGAAACATGCGGTTGTCCTTCCCCTCCCGAAGGGTGGCAACCCCTCCTCTCCTGGGAACTATTGTCCTATCTCTCTACTGCCAACCTTAATTAAATTACAACAACACATAGCCCTAAAACAACTCTCTGTTTCTCTCTGACTCCACTTTTTTCACCCCCTTCCAGTCTGGCTTCAGGAAATTCCACTCTACCACCACCTCTCTCCTAAGGTTAATTGATACCATCACTTCAGGCTTTGACAAAGGGCAAATTACCTCAGCTATCTTTGTAGACCTGGCTAAAGCATTTGACACTGTCTCTCACCCCCTCCTCCTTCACAGCTTTTCAGCTGCTGGACTATCCCCGTCTGCTACAGGAGGGTTCAGTTCCTACCCATCCGACAGGTCGCAATCAGTAAGAATTGCTGATGCTATCTCTAGCCCCCCGCCTATAACCACTGGAGTCCCCAAGTCTCAGTGCTAGTCCCCATTCTGTTCTCCATCTGTTTAAATGACCTCCCCCTGGTTTGCACTGCATACAGCATCCAAATGTATGTGGATGATGCTGTATTGTTTACGTCTGGCAATACTGTTGCTGATGTCACTACCAGGCTCCAGTCTGACTTCACCAAAGTCCAACTCTGGTTTAATTCTCATCAACTCTTTCTAAATGCCAAGAAGATGGTCTCCATGTCCTTTGGCACAAGGCAGAGACTCACTAGGCTAAGTCACCTCCCAACCTTCCACACCCTCAATGGGACTGCTCTTGAGGACTTCTCCTCTTTCAGGTATCTCAGCATCTGGCTGGACAGACACATTGACTTCTCTGTACATAATGATGCCATTCTGAAAAAACTAAAGCCTAAACCTGGGGTACTTTACAGAAACTGCAGCTGCATCCCTCTCACCCCCAGGTGCGATCTGGTATAGAAGATGATCATGAACATTTTCAACTATTGTGACATAGTCTATGATGCTGCCCCACAGTTCCACCTATCCAGACTGGACTCTCTCTTCAACTCCTTCTGTCATTTTGCTCTTGATGCCCCTCCTTGCACCCATCACTGTGACCTCTACCACTCTCTCAACCTCCTTCCCCTACACTCCCAGTTCATGCTTCATGGTGCTAAGTTCATCTCTAAATTCTGGCTTGGATCTCTCCCCTCATATATCTCCTCCTCCTCTCTTGGCACATGTACCCTCTCCCTCTATTCCCTGAGATCCCAAGCTGACACTCATACCCTCTCACTGCCCTGCAGAACCAATTCCTCTGGCCAAAAAGCCTTCTCCTACCACCTGCCTAACATGTGGAATGCACTACCTCAACAAATCCGCCACTCCTCCTCCCTTTATTCCCTTACCGCTGCATTACACAACTACCTTACACCTACCTGCACCTGCTCCTAACCCTCTCCTTGCATACCTGTCTCCCTCTCTCTGTTTTTCTCTCTCCCTCTCCTCTTCTCATCTCCCCACCCTCCCTGCACTTATACTTATACTTCCTCCTATAGACTAGCTCTTAAAAGAGGTGACTGGATCCTATGTGTTCACCCTGCTGCATATTGTATCACTAGTGTACTGCCTGTAATTTATGCATTGCCAACCTTGCATCCTATGCTCGATACCTGTACTGTTTATATTTGTATGTTGCTCCTATGAACTGCCCGCACAGTAACTCTTGCAACAGCCTATATTGTCTCATTTTGCCATGTTCCTGTTTTGCAACTGTATGTATAATTTCACCATCTGTTATGTTGTATCTGAACTTGCACTCTGTACATCCCTTTCCCCTTTCCTCCAGGACATACTGTGAGATGTGCATTAAGTTGCTCAGTGTATATTTCCTGGTGAAACAATTCAATAACAAAAAAACTCTAATATTGTAAATCTTTGTGCTGTAATATATTGTGAATGTGCTAGTTCTCAGGACTGATGGACAGAATTTACAACTGCCACAGTGGAAATTGTCATTTGGTAGTGGCAATAACCAGTTGTCATGGGAAGTGTTAGATGTATCCCCCATCTATATTGTTCACCACATGGTGTGGGTTTCAGCTGGAAGCTAATAAAGTGACATACTGTCTGTCTCCTCTCTAAAAAATATCTGATTGGCTCTTGGTGTCAATAGACATTTTTTCTTTATATACTGCTATTCCACAGGAGGAGGAGGGTCTAGAAGCCCTGCATTACTGGTTGGATTGTGGTGTGGAAATGGATCAGGGAAAAGAGGAATTCTTGCTAGAATGCTCTGAACATGTTCTTACTAAAAATTATTTCCTCTTTAAGGACTCATACTACCTTCAATTAAAGGGGCAGCAATGGGAGGCAACATTTGCCTAACTATGTTAATCTCTTTCTGGGCAAGTGGGAAAAAGAACACATCTATGACAGCCAGGCCAATCCTTTTTATGACAGGACTGACATTTGGCGTTTTTTAATAGATGACATTTTTATGGTGTGGCATGGTAGAAGGGAGGAATCAATAGATTTTATCTCCTATTTGGAAAATAATAGTCTGAACCTCAAATGTTCAGTTCAGTGTGACATTAGCTCTCCTCTTTGGATTTAACCATCACTAAAAAGGAAGATGGTACCTTTAAAAGTAATCTTTTTTAGAAAAGAGACAGACAGGAACTCACTTTTATTAGCTTCCAGCTGCCACCCCCCCACACCATATGATGAAAAACATACCCAAAGCTTAAATGTTGAGGGTATGGAGGAACTGTAGTGAGGATGGTGACTTCATAGTTAATGGGAGGTTTGTTGAAAGATGGTATAATAGGGATATGGTGGCACAGACATACAGCGTAGCACTGGAAATTGACAGGGAGGGTCTGTTGATTAAAAAAAAAAAAAACAAGGACCCCATAGAATGAATTTTCTGACACAATATACCAGATATGCAAATGACATCCAAAAAAGTTCTTAACGATAATTGGAACATACTTGAATCTGTTCCCCTGTTGAAAGAAGCCACAAAGAAAAGACCAAGAATAGTTTATAGATGTGGTAAGAATCTGAAATATAGGCTAGTACATAGCTATCAGGGGGGATACATCTATCACTTCCCATGACAATTGGTTACCACCACTATCAAATGGCAATTTCCTCTGTGGGGACTGTAAATTCCGTCCATCAATCCTGAGAACTAGCACATTCACAAAATGTAAGAGCACAAAAATTTATAATATTAGATTTTTTTTTAATGCAACAGAATATCTGGTATATCTTGCTACATGTGAATGTGATGCTTTTTATGTTGGTAAAACCACCAGGCATTTTAGGACATGTGGAATACACTGGCTAATCAATGCAGGGTGGGTGGCAGAGCTGGAGACAGTTTTAAGTTCTGCAGTATTGAAATAGTTGAATTAGGACCGAGGGGAGGTGATTTGGATGACAAGCTTAAACAGAAAGAATCTTTCTGTATTTTTACACTGGGGGCTATAACACCTCCATATTTAAATGACAGAATTGAATTGCTGTCTTGCATTAGAAAATAATATTATATTTCTTGTTCGCTCTAACTAATTTTCTTTAGCACTTATGATTAATTCATCATGTGGGTACTGATTCTTTTTACTGTCTATGTATCTTAATCCAGATGTTCAAGGAACAAGAAGGGATTTCCTATGCAATAGTAAGATAATGATCTAATTGTTTTAAATTTATGTCTGTGGTTAATAGTCGCATAATTTCACAAAAAAATATTTTAAATGAATGTATTTTGTCTGTTTGGAATCACTATGCATTAGCACTTCTTCAAGCTTTCCCTTACACAAAAGTATATATGATGAAGTATAAAATGAAGCCTTATGTGTACTCTAACATTAGTATTAGCTATAATTAAACATGTGAACACATTGATATGACAGTGATGGTTTAATTGTGAAAGAGTCAGACATTTTTTCAGTTGCTTACTGCACATTTTGAATCTAGTTATGATACTTGTACATGCTATAAACTGTTGGAGTTGTGCACCCAACTCCACCCTGCATGAAGACCTAGAGCACTTTGATACATAAAGGGAGTTGGTGGCACACAGGGCCATATTTGCATTTTCTGGTATAATGCATTTTAATTTACTGAGTTACTTTAAAATATAGCACATGTTGCTTAAGCCAATAAACTGAAATATTATTGGACCTGAAGTGTGCTACTTCTTTTTGTTTGATACTACTATATGCACCTTTTATCTTGGATGTCTCTTTGACAAGTAGTATATTTTATTCATAACCAAGAAAATGGATAATTACTCCATTGAGCTATGCTTATTTCCAAGGAATTGCCATATACATTAATTCCGTTACCATGCATTCATTTCATCATTGACCATACAATAGAAAAATTAATACAGTTCATAAAAGCACAGCTTGGTAGGCCTATACATAGAAATATTAATTAACATAATAAATACAATGTTATAAACATTTTTAAGTCCCATAACATTTTATCGCAGATTAATGCAATCAGGTTACTTCAGTAATGCAGCATGGTTGGGGGATGGTAGCCAGGTCCCTATACCATTGTTTTATGTGACCTATCTTTGCCCTATTGTTACTGCCAAGTAAGCCCACAGGAATTACATTCCATACTATGGTTTCTCTGTACACAATTAATGACCTCCCAATTTCTAAACGGCCCTTTTTCACATAATATTCAATGCCATCCGCTGATAACAGATATTGTTTAATTGGTCTGATCCTAAACAGATCTTGAATATATTTGGGTACATTGCTTTTTGAGACTTTAAGCATAAATAGTGACATATGCAGTTCTCTCCTAAGTTGGAGTTGGAGTCTGAGCCAGTCTAATGCATGTTAAAGGTGATAATGGTGAGCCCTAAATGGGGCATCCAAAACATGTTGTGCTAGTTTATTATACAGTACATTCAACTTATCAAGCCACTTATCAAGCCACATTGTAGGTGCCCCAGAGTATAATATGTCCCCATAATCTAAAAATGGAATAATAGTGGTATTTATTATTCTCAGTTTTACACCCTGAGACACATATTTTTTTATCTGATAAAGGACTCTTAGTTTATTGCTGGTTTTACTTAAGATCATATTAATGTGTTCATCCCATTTTAATGAGCTACCTAGTCACATTCAAAGATATTTATAGCTTGTGACTTATTTAACTACTTTCTCGTCAATTGTCTTTATATCCAGAGTTTGACTACAGTCCACCCCATGTGTTCTGTTAAACAATACAGTTTGGGTTTTTACTGCATTAAGCTTCAAGTGATGGACCCTGAAAAAACTCTGGACATAATCAAATGCAAAATAGAGCTTACTTTGCATAAGTTCAACAGATTTTCCTTCTACATATAACACTGTGTCATCGGCATATAAATGATATTTAACCTCACTATCACTAAAGTATAGGCCATTAACATAAATATTAAATAGCAGTGACCCCAAGATAGAACCTTGGGGCACTCCTAATTTCATATCGGCTGGTAAGGAGCAATAGGGCCCTAACTCCACTGTTTGTCTCCTGTCATGTAGATAGGATGTAAACCATTGCAGAACAGGACCAGACAGGCCAAGACCCGTGAGCCTGGACAAAAGAATGTGATGGCTTGACATACTGAACATTTTTGCAAGATCTATAAATATAACGCCAATCATCATTCTCCTGTCCAGGCTTGTCTGTAAGTTACTAACCACCTTTACCAAGGTGGCTTGGCTACTGGGTGGGATCTGAACCCTGACTGATATAAACTCAGCCTGTCCCTCTACTCTAAATATGCTATAAATTGCCATAATAATTCTATTTTTATTTCTTCCACCGAACATATGTTCAAATTTAAAATCATTAACCTGCTCAGCAATCAGCCTGTCATTCCGTCCCTAAAACATGTCCCTTTGGTATCCACTAAAGTCTGTGTTACAGATCCCTTTACCATTATTCCTATTCCACTGAAATATGCATGAAATACTCCTGCAGCCTCTGTGCCCATTTGGATCTGCTGACCATTTACTTGAAAAATCCCTGTATAGTTTGATTTCTGGTCTCTCATCAGTCCAGCTATGATGTTCCAAAAAGATATGGGACTACTCTTACTGTTGTCATTTTAAAGTGATACTGTTTGGCTTTCCTAATGGCTTGGCAATACCTATTTTGGGCCTGTCTATAGGCTAGCCAGTCAATTTCTTTGGCCATTTTTTTGTTTTTTTTGACTTGTGCCAATTTCTATCCTTTCCCTTTCTAATTTATATAAATCAGGATTGTACCACTTTGATTCTGTTATTTTTTACCTTCATTTTATAATTGGTACAAGCTTATCACAGACCTGCAAGAATTCAGGATGGAAATAACTCCAGGGATCTGTCACATTTGGGATTAATTCTAATCTATCCCAATCTATGTTTTCAATTTCCAGCACAAAATTAATGTAATCAGAATGCCTATAGTTACTCAGATATATAATCTCTGGCTCTTTTCTAAAATTATGCTTTTGATTATGTGTAGCAAAGATTAATTGATGATATGAAAAGGTATTGGGTAATACCCCACTAGAAGAGTAAAGACTGGGAAAGTTAGGAAATATAAGATCTATTGTTGTAGATTTATAATTGTCTTCGTTATTAATTCTTGTAGGCTTGTTTATCAGCTAGGTAAGTCCTATATTAACTTGTAGGTCTATTAAGCTACATGAAATTTCTACCTTAGTCCAATTAACATTAAAATCCCCAGTCAATAATATCTCATGCAAATTTTTATAATCGTGTAAAATCTCTTGCAGAAGTTAAACACTTTAGAATCAATTTTAGGAGGTTTATAGACTCCAGCTAAAATTACTGGCCTGCTGAAGGGTAACAATTTCAGTTGTCACCAACTCTAATTCCCCCATTGCTTAAATTATTATATATTTCCTTAGAAACATATTGTGAAATAACATAAACCAAAATTCCAACCCTCATTTATTTCTATCCTTCCTAAACAAAGTACTTCAGTATCACATTCCTCCTACTGACCCACACTTCTTGCGAATCAAGCCTGTGCCTGTGCCCTAAGGTCCCTAAATCAGGCATTCCTGACAATCACAAAATTGGGGGTATTTTTAATTTTCTATTTTGCCCCCAAATTCTGGAACTCCCTTCTCATCAGAATTTGTTGTACCCCATACTCAACAATTGCTCAACCCTCTGTTAAGAAATAATTTATTACACTTATTGTCTATTATTGTCTATCTTATAGTCTGCCATCTGTGGTCAGAGTCGAAAGCCACCAGCCCCTCAAAGAAGCCTAGGTTGTCTGAGAGCCACAGTCGTGGTTTTCTGATGAACCTGACCTGCCAGACTGCCATCCACAGTCCAGGTCTGAATCCACTAGCTCCTCACAGAAGCACAGGTAGTCCAAGATCCACAGCCATGGTTCTCTGATGAACCTGACCTGCCAGATTGCCATCCGCAGTCTGAGTCTGAAGCCACCAGCCCCTCACAGAAGCCCAGGTAGTCCAAGAGACACAGCTGTGATTCTCTGACATACCTGACCTGCCAGACTGCCATCCACAGTCTGAGTCAGAAGCCACCAGCCCCTCACAGAAGCCCAGGTAGTCCAAGAGCCACAGCCATGGTTTTCTGATGAATCTGTCCTGCCAGACTGCCATCCAAGGTCTGGGTCTGAAGTCACCAGTCCCTCACAGAAGCCCAGGTAGTCCGAGAGCCACAGTCGGGGTTCTCTGATGAACCCAACCTGCCAGACTGCCATCCACAGTCCAGGTCTGAAGCCACCAGCCCCTCACAGAAGCCCAGGTAGTCCAAGAGCCACAGCCATAGTTCTCTGATGAACCCTACCTGCAAGACTGCCATCTGTGGTCCAGGTCTGAAGCCACCAGCCCCTCACAGAAGCCCAGGTAGTCCGAGAGCCACAGCCATGATTCTCTGATGAACCTGAGCTGCAAGACTGCCATCTGTAGTCCAGGTCTGAACCACCAGGCCTTCACAGAAGCCCAGGTAGTCCAAGAGTCACAGCTGTGGTTCTCTGATGAACTCAACCTGCCAGACTGCCATCCCTGGTCCTGGTCAGAAGCCACCAGTCCCTCACAGAAGCCCAGATACAAACTCACCCTTAGGGACTGGTTACTTCCAGGAAGGGAGCCCTAGAAGCCTGATTTTTCCTTTTTACATGAGGAAAGTTGTTTCTGGGTTTCAATCCAGCATCTATTACTGCTGTGATCCATTGGCTGCAGTTAGCTCCAGGAGCACTCCAATTGGCTTCATATAGCTCTGCACTGTTAATGCCTGAATTATATTTTACTGGATTTTGATTTCTGCTAATACTGCCTTGCTAGCATTTTAGAGTTCAAGTTTCACTGATTTAATCTAAGCGCCTGTAGAGTGTTCCCTGAGTGTTTCTGGCAGAAGAGAACTGGTTGCAGAGTAAGAAACAGAAGTCCAGAACTACAGATTTTTTACTAATTGCCCTTCTTCCCACCCCTCCACCCTCCCACCCAAAGCCAGTTCTAGTTTTATAGCCACTGAATTTAACTGACAACAGGAACTTCCTGTTTGGCAGTAGGAAGGGAAGGATCACTGAGACACATTAGTTTCAGCAACCTTCAAGGAACCTAAAAAAAAATAACTCTTTATCCCCATCTGGCTGCTGGAGGTCTGAATCCAAGCATGGATGAAGGAGACTACTGAAGACTACAGGAAGTTCCTGTCCCAGAACAGGAAGGGTGAGAGTAGTAAGGGCACATAGGCAGTAGGAAAGTAAGTGTAAAAATACATAGAGGGAGGAGACAATGAGCATACAAAGCAACAGGAGAAGGGACACAAAATAAGTGAAGATGGGAGTGGTGCAGTGCAATGGCTGTGGAGCAGCAGTGTTCCAGGAGACATTCTGGAGGCTGCGATGCTGCCCTGTTTGCAGGCACCTCTCTGGTTTGAGGAAGAAAGTTGCCCGTCTCCAGGCTGACCTGGATAGGATTCGTGAAACCTCTTCCCCCACCCAGGGACCACCAGGGCCACCACCGTTACCTCAGAGGTTGCCAAGAAAGAGGAGCGGTTGGGCCAAGGTGGGCTCAGGGAGGGAGAGGGTGGTGCAACAGAGGTGCATCCCTCCAGCTGTAGTTCTCCACAATTCATATGCTGTTCTGACAAAGAGTGGTTCCTCCATGGAGGCACCTGCAGTGGAGACCACGGAAGATGCTGGGAACCTCCACAAAGGAGACCCACAGGAGGGTGGCACATGATCCCACAGGGGAAGGAAAAAACTCCTGGTAGGGGACTCAATTATTATGGGGGTAGACGTGGGGGAGGAAGGGGATAGGGAGGTAAAGTGCCTGCCTGGTGCCATGGTTTGGAGGGACAGGAAGCGAATCCTCAGGATGGTGGGAGCAGCTGCACAAGGGAGGGAGCTGAATGTCATTGTCCACCTAGGGACAAATGACCTGGCTGTAAATGGGATCAGAATGGTGCAAGAGGAGTTTGTGGAGTAGGGGAAGGGTCTTAGACAAGTAGCATGTACGGTAACCTTCTCAGAGGTGCTGCCTGTCTATGGCAAGGATGATGCTAGGGTATTCCACACCATGGGATTCAATAAATGGTTGAAAAACTGGTGTGAAGCTCAGGGTTTTGGCTTCATTGGGTACTGGGGAGCCACCTGGAGTGCTACAGGCTTATACTGGCGTGATGGTCTGCATCTGTCCAGGGGGAGATCCAGAATCCTAGGTGACAGGTTTAAATGCTTTGGCAAGCATTTACACTAGCCGGGGGGGGGCACTGAAAAGGAGCAGGGAAATCCCAGCCTCCTCCCCACAAAGCTCAGTAGTTAGAGAGGTAAACACCAAGGCAGAGAAGTCAGTAGGGAGCAGGACAGGGATAAATACAGAAAAAAGTGTTAAGGACAGGGATGGGGCTAAAAGAGGTAAGGCCATCAAAAATAAATGGAAGGTGATGAGTGCCATTGCCCACAGTCTGTGCAACAAGCTCCCTGAACTAGTGGCCTTGATAGAAGAGGGGTGCCTGGATACTGTGGCAGTCACTGAAATATGGTACACAGAGAACCATGAGTGGGAAGTCAACATACCAGGATACACAGTCTATAGGAGGGACAGGGTGGGTAAAAGAGAAGGAGGAGGAGGAGTAGCTCTCTATATAAGGGAAGCGATTAAAGCAATAGAACTAAAGAGTAAACAGGAAGTTGATGAGTTACTATGGGTCACCCTGGAGACAGGAAATGGCACCACAATCCACATGGGAGTTGTGTACAGACCCCCATCACAGGGGGAGGAAATGGACAAGGAAATGATAAAAGGCATCCTTAAAATGGCAGAAAAAGGGGAGATATTGTTGATGGGGGACCTGAATATGCCAGATGTTAACTGGAATACCTTTGTAGCAGGCACATCCAAGAGCAGAGTCATTCTTGATGCCCTACGGGGGCATGCCTCAGACAGTTAGTGTTGGAACCCACTCGGGAGACAGCAATCTTAGACCTGGTACTCTCAAATGGGGAAGGAGAAAGGATCTCAGATTTAGAAGTGGTAGCCATCTGGGAACAATTGACCACCAAACAGTGTGGTTCACAATAAACACAGCCATAGAGTCAAGCCATACAAAAACAAGAGTATTGGACTGTAGGAAGGCTGACTTTGTGAAAATGAAAGAGTGCCTTAGAAAAGCACTAGCAAACAGGCAAGAAGGATGGGTGGAGGAAAAATTGGGAATAATCAAAACAGCCATTGCAGAGGCAACAAGCCTTTGTGTGAAGCAAATTAATAAAACAAAATGAAGGAAAAAAACACTAGGGTTCTCAAAAAAGGTGTCAGGGACGGTTAAGGAGAGAATGATAGCATTCAGGAAAAATAAGGAAACACAGAAGGAGCAGGACAGAGAACTTTATCAGTTAAAGCAGAAGGAGGCAGGGAAGGCAGTCAGAATAGAAAAGGCACAAACTGAGGAAAAGATAGCCAACTCTGTTAAGAAGGGAGATAAAATCTTTTATAGGCACATTAGGGAGTGAATAAAGACCAAGGGAGGGATACAGAGACTTAATAAAGGGGAAGGAATGTGGGCAGAGGGTGACAGTGAAAAAGCAGGGATACTGAATGAAGATTTCTGCTCAGTATTCACAACAGAAGAGGAGAGGGAGGTGCCTAAGCCAAACAAGGGAGAAACCACCCCCTCATCATCTCCAACTCATGAAGTGAGCTGCTGGAACAAGTCCACTTGTTCATGTATCTGGGGGTCATAATAGATGATACCCTCATGTTTGCACATCACATTGACTCTCTAGTCAAGACAGTCAATACCAAGATTGGTGTCCTATACAGGCACAGGCAATACCTCTCTCTCCAGGGGCCCTCTGTCTCTAAGTCCACAGCTCCATCATATCTACTATTGACTATGGATTAGTAGTCTATGGGGTGGCAACAGATACAGCACTCAAGAGGGTTCAGACTGCACTCATCAAAGCCTGTAGACTCACCCTGGATGCTGAGCATGGCACACACACCTGTACTCTGTATGAATGTGCAGATTGCCTGTCATTAAGAAACAGGGTCAAATTCCAGACTTGCAGCCTAGGGAAAAAGGCTCTATTGGGTAAAACACCACCTTGTTAGTATGTAACTAGTTACAGGTCACCAGGGGGAAGACTAGAGGGGCCTTGGTTATCCCCTTCCATCGCACCTCACATGGGCAATGTGCATTTGCCTGCTGGACCCCCCTGTGGATGAATGAACTCCCCGAACACTTCTTGGCCACCAATTGTCTGGCCCAATTCAAAATGGACCTCAAACAGCACTAATAACACTCTCTAAGTGCACCTGCCCCTAAGTCCAGCCACACCCACTCTTTTTACCCCACAGCAAGCACTAGGCAAGCCTCAGGTTTTATCTCCCTCTGTCCCTTCTCATGACTAACCTCAGCAATCAGTTCACACCATGCTCCTTCAGCACTCACCACCCCACCTCCCCAAGTTCCCAGTCCCGTGAGTTTCCTTAACAGTCACTACTATTGCAAGCTGCCTGAACATGCCCCTTCGCACCCCACCATTTACTCTAGCAAGTCTTCTCCATTCAGCCTCCCCTCACCCCCCTATTTCTCCCTATACCTTATCCCCCTTCTTCCCCCACCCTTCACCTCCACCACAGTACCTACCTCTTTCTCGTACCTCCTTTCTTCACCCCACTGCCAGCTATTCTCATTCCTCTGAATCTACTGACAAGGCACTTTGTGGCTGCTTATACCCCCCCACACACAAAGTGTTTTTCTTGTTATTTTAACATGTATCTATGTTTTTGAGTTATTCTGTAAGTTCTGAATCCAAGCTGTATCATTCATTGTGATGTACCTTTGCGTTCTCCTATTGCACTTTGTTTTGCAATCTACGACGTGGCGCCTTTATAAAAGAGCTTGTTCTCAGAGGGCTTTTCTGAATCACTAAATAAATAAAATCAATAAATGAGATTGGTTCATATCTAGGACTTGGTAAGGCTTCCCTAACCCAAACTAGTCTGTTGTAAATCAATGTCTCATCCCTGTACATTTGGTATAAGTTATCACTGGCATTGTATAATTTGTGATTATGTACATATCAATGTGTAATTTTTCTTCTTAAGCATTTAAGTATTGGTAACTTGTAGTGTTGCTAGGTATCACTGCTTTCAACTTACTTGTTCCTATTGCTGTTAGTTGTGCATTTATTGACTGTAAGTTGTAAACTCTCAGGTTGTGTATCCAAATAAGCAATTTCTTGTCTAATATGTATATCTATTTAATAAAAGCAAAATGAAGTAATACATATTGCCCATAACCTGCTACAAAATGAAAGCTTTTGGTTTTTATTTGGACTCTAATTTCTACTTTACTTCCATGAGAGACTCCTATTTCTTCATTGGTTGAAGCCTTTGTGATAAACAGTATATCATCAGGATCTTGAGCAGCACATGTTTTACATTTGTTTATTTTAGTAGTTTGATCAGCAATAAAGAACTAAAGAAACTCTATTTTTTTGAATGGGATCATGGTTATATAGTTTAGAAAATGGGCTTGCAGAGAAAGTACTGTAGCATAAGGATGCAATGCATTCTAGTCAGGAAACATATAAGTTTAAGTTTTGTGTTTGAATGAGGCTATTTATATGTGTTTGTGTTTAAAAATGACTTCTGAGTCTCATCATACAGTACTGCACTAACAACTGTGCTTATGATACGTGAGTATATTTGATAGCCTGTTAGTGTTAAAGCTGGTTACCTTTTGGCATAACTAATATAGACATAAGACAAACTATAAGAAATTTCAATATGCTGGGCAGGATTCACAGAAGGGATGTGACCAGTGCATCCGAGATGCACCGGGGCATCTCCAAAATGTGCCCAAGGATGATTCTAGCAGGGTGCCAATGCACCAGAGCAATCCCAATGTGCCAGCACATCCCCGATGTGCTGCATACCACCAGTAATGCTATGCAGTGCATCTGGAGGGGCTGTGATAGGGGGCATGCCCATGTATGCCGGGCACAACCCCATTTACAGCCCTAGTCTGTGGAGCAACCCCAGGACAAGTCCAGAGATGTGCCACAGAAAGATAAGTCTAGAAAATCTAGACTTAAGTTGGTGGCCACCTACAGGCAGGCTGCCGCACTGCAGGCAGCAGCACAGCAGCCCACCCACCTTGGCAGTCCAGTGTGCCCCCCCAAGCCCTCTTCCAATGCTGCTCCCAGTGGCAGTAAATATAATGATAACAACCTCCCAGCCACTGTCCTATACCACTACCGGTGGCAGTAAATGGAATGATAACACCCACCCAAGACCCCGCACGAAGCTGCTCCCTGTGGCAGTGAATGACAGGATGAACCCCCCTCCCAGCCCCAAGCCCTCGGTAAAGCCACCTTCTACGGCAGTTGGCTGGTGCAGACCGCCCCCCAAGTACCCCCAACCAACACCTCTCCACTCAAGCCCAGCAGGGTCCCACTGATGGCGGGCAGCTCAACCCACCCACATACAGCCATGGCTGCCCACCAACAGAGCTGTCTGAGAATGGCAGCTATCGCACAGCCTGAGAGGCTGTACCATAGCTGTCATTCTCAGATGGCTCTATCAGCAGGTGGACGTGGCAGTATGCAGGTGGGTTGAGCTGCCCACCAACAGTGGGACCCTGCTGGGGTGGGGGAGAGAGGTGGGTTGGGGGTACTTGGGTGGGCAGTCTGCACCAGCTGACTGCCATGGAAGGTGACTTTACTGAGGGCTTGATGCTAGGAGGGGGGTTCATCCTGTCATTCACTGCCACTGGGAGCGGCCTCGTATGGGGGCTTGGGGGGTGTCATCTTTTCTTACACTTCCTCTGGGAGCGGCATCGGACGGGGGCTTGGGAGGTATTATCTTTACATTTATTGCCACCTGGAGTTGCATTAGATGGGGGCTTGGGGGGTATTATCTTACATTTACTGCCACCAGGAGTGGCATCGGACAGGCTGGGGGGTGCATCATTTCATTTACCGCCGGCGGGAGCTGCATGTCTCTTGCTGGGGTTGGCCCAGGGAGGGAAGGTGGAGACAGGTGGTGCATTCTGCTGGGGCCACCCTGCAGGCGCAATGCAAATGAGGCTATAATGGCATTCTAAGGGCCCCATTGCACCATGCATGCCTAATGGCCTCATTTGCATGCCCCTGGCTGTGAATCACATATTTGAGCACAGGGCAGCCTAAGATGCCCTGACCCAATGGGTTCACAGCCTGACATGTGGGATGCACCGGCGCAGCCTGGGATGCTCCGGGGCATCCTGGGCTGGGTGCACCTGTGCTATTCACAAAGGGGATGCACTGGGGGCATCTCCCTGTGCCTCCTCTGTGAATCACCCAATATGCACTCAGTGCATCTCCCCTGTGCCGGGGCAGCCGAGATGCACTGGCCGCATCTTCTTTGTGGATCCTGCCCACTGTATGTCCACTAACAAACTCCAATGACGAAGACAGAAAATTCTGATTGTTATCACACTGGCTATGGAAACCATCCATGGAACTGACAGCTTAAAACTCGAACTGTCAGACTGTATAATTCATAAATAGTGATGTCTTCAGCATGCAGCATATCCTGGCAGGCAACTATGAGGCATACAAGAATGCTTAGAATCATTATTTCTGTACATGGACAGTTAGAGCACAAGAATTAGTACCATAGGCCAAATGAATGTTATTGGTACTGATGCAAATGGAACATATGTTAAACAAGCAAAAATCATTCCCTGCGTCCCTTGAAACTTATCATGTGTTGGGTTGTCAGTGTTTTATGTTTGTTGTGAGCTGGACTGTGAGCAAATGTTACAATACATTGGTCTGTATTTTTAATAAGTTTGAGTTGTTGGTGCTCCATGTTAGCATGTCAGTGGTGAGATCAGGAGCTGAATATCAAGCAAAACAATAGATATTTACTGAAGTTTACTGACTTCCAAGATGAAGTTGCATAGAGAAGTCAGATACAGTAAACCTTTATGGCAAAGTCAGCCAGCCATAAGTACCGTGGAAGGGGATATTTTTGGAAGTGTGTCTCAGGTTAAACTGTGTGCTGTTGTGTTACTGTGTGGGTGTATATTGTCTGTTACTGTGTCTGCAAAGTATGTCTCTTTGAGGTGCCCTGGATCTGAGAAATGTATTAGATAATGTAATATATTTATTATGCAAGTAACCACTGTAGATATAGATGTGCTACTTGTGTGCTACTGTGCCTTTTACTGTGTGTGTGCTTCATTGTGTTTAAGTGTTTGTGAGTGTGACTGTGTGTTTTTGTGTCTGCATTTTTATGTACATGTATGAATGTGTGTCTACGTATTTTTTTTTTCTTTTTACAACTTTTAGCCAGGAAAGATACACTAAGCCAAGGCTTGTTTCCAGGTGCATCCTGGGAGAACAGGGAAGTTAAGTGACTTGCTCAACATCACACAGTATTCAAGCGGTGGTTGTGGGAATCAAACCCAGTTCTCCAGGTTTGCAGCTCAGTGCCCTTAACCACTACACTATATTGCCTCCCTGCAAACACTATGGATCTCATTGTATATGTGCCTCTCTGTGTCACCCTGTGTCTGCATGTATGTAGATGTGTATGTTTAGTTATGTCTATATGCCAAAAGCCAACATATGAAAAGCTCTAGTTCATGTTTCATTAATGTTACAGAAGAGTGGGATACATAACAGAACTTTAAGAGGTAGTATCACTGCAGGTTATAAGACAAAAAGTAACTCTCAAATCCCTAAAAATACTCATACACATCAAAATCACCTCCCTGATTCTATCACTGACCACACTCCTACATATTGTATCTGGAAAGTCTCATCACCTAAAATATCTCATATAATAATCCTTAAGGACTTAACCAAATTAGACCTGGAGTCCTTTCACAGAGACTTTGCACTCTCAAATTGATCCTCTGTCTTATCTGCTGAGGATTCCTCAGTTGCCCTAAATAAATTCCTGTATATCTTCTCCTCCCTATAAGATAAGCGTGCCCCACGTATAAAGCAGAGATTAAGGCGCACTGCCATAAAATGAGTTCACTGTAATCTAGTATCACTTATAAAGGCCAGGGATAAATGCTGGATGAGATTTAAGGCTGCCCAAGCATTGTCTGGCTTTTATGAATACAGACAACTTCAAAATCCCTATAAAAAAGCAATATATGCAGCTAGGAGTGAATTTTGAAAATCTTCACTGTTGGTCTCTGCTAGGATCCTAGATGCTTCTGTCATAATACTAAAAATATAGTGGGTGGCTCCCACTTCATCAAACTGTTGATGTGATTATCGGAGAAGTAAGTTGTAGCAATGTAAAAACAATTGCTAATGCTTTTAACAATCAGTTCACTGGCCTGATGGCCCTCATCTCCTTATTTGCTGCTCCTAAATGACAGGATGAACCTCAGACCTCCCTACCTGCCCTTGCTTCTCATTCCCCTTTTTACCTTAAAGCTGTATCAGTTAGTGCAGTGTGAATACAATTTCTCTAATATTCAGCAGAATAGTCGGTATTCGGGCATCGGATATTCATTATTTGGCCGAATATTTGGGTATTCGGCTTAAAAAGAGAAAAGAAAAGGAAAAGACCCAGACCCTACCATCCTCCCTATCCCAGATGATTTCAAATTGAAGCCCCATCCCCCACCCTCAGGTAGCACCCAAATTGCCCCCCACGGAGCACCTACATTCTGTTAAATAAATATAAGTCAAAGGGTGGCTGGTACAACCCACCTGCCCCCAAGGCCGGCCACTGACTTTCACTACTGCATCTAGCGATCACAAGCACAGACAGGACTCAGTGCCATAGTCACCATTCCTTGCCTTGCCAATCTCCCACATCTTCAATACATCACTAATTACTGGGATTATCCCTGACCTATGGAAGATTGACAGAGTTGACCAGCATTCAAGGAAGGGCACTCAAAATGTCTTGAAAATGATCATCCTATAGGAATACTGTCTGCCATTAGCAAATTATTAAAGAAAGTAGTGGAGTCCCAATTGACAGAGTACATCCAGAAATATGACCTGCTATCCCTGGAACAACATGGCTTCCATAAGGGGCACAGTACCTCTACTGCCAGTACTACTACTGCCCTTACTAAAGTTACCTCAGAGATTAGGGTCACCATGGATCATAGTAAGCCGATAGGAGCTGTCTTTGTAATCCATCTAAGGCTTTTGGCCTGGTAGACCACAAACTCCATTGCATTAACCTTTATTCTCTTGGCTTGTCAGTCCCTGCTCTACTCTGGTTTGCAAACTACCTACAGGGACATCAGCAAACTAGCTAGGTATAACAGGATGCTGTCTGAGCTAATCCTGTCAAGGTTGGTGTCCCACATGGATTCTTCCTGGGATCCATCTTATTTTCTCTATTTATAATTGACTTACCCCAGATGCCAGCCCATTGTATTTTTATCCTTAATGCTGATGAACTGGGGCTACTAACCAGTTCTCAGAACAGCAACATCATTAACTCTCAATTCAAGCTAATTTCAGCCAAATAAAATCTTGACTTTTGTCAAATTAATTATTCCTTAATCTTAAGAAAACACAAGCTATGCTTTTTGGCTATCAGGCCAACATCAGAGCTTGTTTTGAACCCCTGGATATCACTCGTGTTGATGGAACCTCTGTGATGTTTTCTGACTCTTTTAAATATCTGAGAGTCATTCTTGAACCTCAGCTAAATTTCTCCTATTTAATCCACAATGTATGTAAGGCAATAAATTGCAAGTTGGGCGTGGCCTTTAAGGCCAGATGCTTTTTTATGCTAGCTGCATGTCTTGTGCTAGTGATAGGCATGCTCCACCCTACCGTTTGTTAAGGGTTTCTTACATTTCTTCTGCAGCTAAGTCCACTCTATCTAAGTGGCATTTTGCCTATAACAATGTACTGTATGTTGGTTTGCCCTCTCTGCTGCATGACATATTCATCATTGTGATCTATATAATAAATTAGACAGGTTGTCTCCAGGGAACTATCATACTTTTGCTTTGCTCTCCTGTACTGATAAAGTTGCCAGAACTGCCACTCCTCTATTCCTAGCAGAGCAAATAAGTATGGTTAATTTGACTTACCCCCTCAGGTCTAATGATTCATGTATGTTCTTTGTTCCAAAAACCTACATGGCTATGAGGGACTGGGTCTTTGCTGCCTATCCACCTAGATTATGGAACTCTGTCCCAGTGCCTATTCCTTATGCCTCCTCCCAATACATTTTTAGAAGATCCCTAAGGGATCACTTGTAAACTAACTCTGCCTGTAATTGCACTTAATTCTGGTATCTCCTTCCCCTAATGAATGATGTACCTCACTGCTTAGTCTGGTTTGTTCAGGTATGTGCTTGTGTATAACTATCCTATGTATACAGTGCTTCCTCTTTTATCCACCCACTTTGGTACAATGGAAAATAGGTGGATAATAAAGGGTGGTGGACAAATGATGGTGCATTAATAAAGTGCCCATCTCTATGCTGATGTTATTAAAAAACCTATTACAGTGCTTCATATTGAACTAATGAACATAAAAGGCATACAACAACTGTTTGAGATTTAATTGTTTTACTTCATTACTTCATTTCTTTAAATTTTTGCATTTTATAAATGTAAAAAATCTTAAAAATGCTTTTTAAAGCATAAATCAGCATAAATAGCAACAGCAATACAGGGTTAGAGAGGTAGCAGAGCAGTATGATAAATATCAATTAACACACTGCACAATGCACATTAGGCCAACTTAAAATAATCAGTTATAATCCTTTGTTTTGCTTTAGTGGATGCAAGCTGTTTAATTTTGTTATCAAGTGTTAAGCACTTGTGAGTATTAGACTCCTCTGTGAACTCATAAGATTCAAGGAACCTGAGGACTGTGTTAATTGCCTCTTTGGCCTCCTGCACAGAGGGGATTTTTTGTTCTGGGGTGTCGTCATCATCAGGTGTCTCATCAACTGTTTCATATGTTTCATTTTCATTTTTGACCATACTGACAATGTCCTCATCAGTTAAGTTTTCAAAAAGCTCAAAGTCATTCACAAAAGTAACATAATCACATGCCCTCATGTCATGCAGACACGTGCCCGTACTTTCATTTACTTTGATATATTCTCTGCCATGACATTTCCTGCTGTTATTCTGCCTCTCAATACCGTTATGTATCTTGTTGACATACTGCCAAATCTCTGCCATGATGTTACCTGTTGTTACTCTACCTCTCAGTGCTGTAATGTAACCTGTTGACATACTGCCTACTTTACCATTTTATAGCCATGTGTACCATTTGCTGTTCCACCCACTTGTTCGTGGGCCTGTATGTTACCTTGACTCGGTATTATATTTCTTAAATACTCTGTAACTTCCCGGGTCGTACCTGAAAATAGGCACTTGTTGTCTAGTGTGCTTACCTGGGAAACAAAAGCAAATAAATAAATAAATAATCTTCAGCAGAAATTCTTGTTTCAGAATGAATTGAAAGGGCATCACTCACTGTCCTGATAAAGGCATTAAGCTCAATGTCATCCTGCACATGTGGGTGTGGTATGTTGCCAGTGTGGACCCAGCAATTTTTGATTGTGTCTGCTGGAACACAGTCCCAGGCAACCTTTATGAAATGGACAGCATCACTTATGAGTAGTACTTGGTCTTTACCACTGTCTATGCAGTCAATAAAATGTGCCAGATGTTGCCTCCTATTTTGACCCTTAAAGGACTGGATGATTCATGCATCTAATGGCTGCAAATGACTTGCTGTGGTGGGTGGTAGGAAGTTAATTTTCACATTGTTAAATGCTTTAGGGACAATATGGGTGGGTGCAATGCCCAGCATTAAAATAATTGTTCTTTTTTTTCTCATACTGGTCTTAAGATCTTGCAGCCACTGAGCAAAAATGGCAGAATCCATCCATGCTTTTCTATTTGATTTACAGTAAACATAAAGTGTACGATTAAAGTTAAGGAAGCATCTGGGATTGGCAGCCTTCTCAATAACAAGGGGTTTTAATTTGTCACTTCCATCAGCATTACAACAGAGAACTACAGTGATACAGTCCTTGCACCTTTTTACTCCCTTTGTAAATTCATTGGTGGTCAGTGACCTATCTGGCAGCATTTTGAAAAATAGGCCAGTCTCGTCCATATCGAAGCAATTTTTTTCATCATACTCCTCTGCTATCCTTCTAGCACTCAGCATGCATTCATTTATCAGTTATCTGTTAACACCAGCCCCTGAAATGATATGACATGCAATATTGTTTCTGCTTTTAAACATTTGCAGCCACCCATTTGAGTATGAAAAGTCAGTAACATGAAACTGAGCCCCAAAATACTTAGCTTTCTGTCTTATGTCTTATGAGCTCCTCAGTAACTGGGATATTGTTTGCCCTTGCATTTGAAAACCATAGAAAAAGTGCCTACTCCAGTTCAGCATGCTTGGATGATCATTTGGCTTTGGCTTGTGACATTTCATGCCTCATCAAGTCTTCTTTCCTTGCCAGGATGTCACCGATGGTCCATCTAGCCATCACACGATTTCACAGTGTGGAAAAATGTCATGCTACCTGGCTAGCACTCAGGTTCTCTGTGGCAGATTTCACAATCAGGGTTTTCTGTGCCATGGTAAAGATGAGTCAAGACTGTCAGGGAACCATTGATTTCACCATGCTTACAGCTTCCACATTTGCTGTAACCCACCACGCCATAATCATGCACCAAGCCCAACCACTTTTATACCATGCAACTCATACTTAACTGTTACTTTAAGAAATGAAACTGATATCCACATTATTTTTTTAGTTTCAAACTTAAAGCTAGGCTGGAATATATAGATTAACACTCACCACTGATGTTCTGGAGTTTTTGAACATGGCATCCTGCTTCCTGAGTCGGCAATGAAAGGACGCCACATTTAGCAAACCGCTGCTTTATTGCAAAATTACTAATATTATTTGAGTCCCCCGTTACTTAATTTTTATACATAATCCTTATAGTAATGAAAAATAACTTAATTTTGGATCCTTTGTGGTCTGCTGTTTTCTGGACCATGATGCCATGCAGCGCAACTGCAAGGACGGGGGGGGGAGGGCAATCAGAAGCAAGCATGAACACAACATGAAATACAATTTAATACAGCCTAATAAAACTTATAATATGGACAGACTGAAATTAGATGTTAAGCTGTGGTTTGGGGGGTATTTAAAAATTAAAAAATACTCAGACAGCTTATACCATGCAAGCAATTCCGATGACACCGATGATGTTGATGCTGACATAAACACAGTCGATGCCATGGAAATGGATGGCAGACAGCAGAGGGAGGTTAACATGAGAGGGATACACACAGAGCCAGCTGAAAGACCTGGCAGATGGTGGACATAGAGGGTGGCAGATAAATGAGGTAATTAACATGGAAGATGATTGGTTCAAACAGTAAAGCTGAGAGCAATGGAGGATGGTGGATAATCAAGGGAACACTGTATATTGTTTGAATTACTGTGATCTTTATCCATTGTTACCTTATCTATTATATTGCTGTCTTCTCACTCTTAAAGTTTTTTGTACTGCCTGCATATTTTTGTAACCAGGTTGTACCTAAAAATAGACATATATTTGTCTAATGTGCTCACCTTGTCAATAAATGCTAAATAAATTAATAAAATAATATGACAAATAAATTAAATCCATACACAGGGACATTTAACCTAAAGTTTTTAGCTCTCTACTTTGTTAGGCAGTGCATGTCTGCTGTCTTAGATTCATTAATAAAAATAATTTCAATTTATTTAAAAAGGTATATATAACAACTAATAACTTTAGATTTATGTGTGCTGGTACCTGGACCATTTCAGTTTAATTTATTTTAGTTACTTTTTGTTGACAGGTAAAGGAGGGCTAGGCAACTCTTGCCTATTTTCAGCCTTGTCTATGGGAGGGAGGCTACAGCTGGAAGCCAACTGACATTGAACCAGATTAAGCTGTTCATGATATTTTTAGTGATTCCTGGGTCATATGTGCCCTTCATGAAGCAGCATACCTGTTGGACACAGTGCAAGACCTTTGGCTTGCTTCACACAAGTTTTGTGGACTCAGCATGAAGCAGTGGTGCTAACCCAACATTGGAGGAGGAGGAACCTGAGTGTTGTGCTAAACATGTGCAGAGACTGACACAGAGAGAGGATCCTTGATATGAGAGAGAGAGAGTGAGAGAGAGAGAGAAAGAGAGAGAGACAGACAGACAGACAGAGAGAAGCAGGGTCAACACCAACCAATCTTCACTTTTTGCTGTGGAGGAACTCAGAGGAGCAAGTGTACTGAAGTGCTGAAAAGCTTCCCCTTATTTTTGAAAAGGTATGCCATCGTTGCCTTACCAAATATAGGGTTCAGCATTCTTTTTCATTTTGAAGATTAAGGCTGATGACACACTTTAGGGACCTTCCCTCTGAAAAATGCAGCTTAAATATAGAAGCTACATAGGTGCTACATAGAGCATAAAATGCTTTCAAATACTGAAAAGCTGAAGTACTGGCTTTGGGGGTTGACAGCCTCGAACTCTGAGCCAGAACCTCAAGAACAAGAAGTCAAAACAAGTCCACTTAGGGTGAGGATATCTGAGTGTTAAAAAATAATTTTGAAAGGGGTTTAGCTTTAAGTTCTGTAAGTGTACCCCTATTTTCAATTTTAAGAGCCTGATGAAGCCTTTAAAACTTTGGAGATGCTGATTGTATTGACTGTTCTTTCCATTACTAAGGTCCAGAAATTTTTAATGTTTTAAAGATTTCTGGGCACTTTGTTTCAGTATTTAACTTTGTTTTAGGTTTACAAAGTTCATGAGACCATAATTTATTTTTAAAAAAAGGTGCACACGCACTTTATATTGTATAATTAACCTAAGGCACCCAAACACTTAAGTGATACAGAGTTTATTGTTACCTACTTAGAGGAGACTTGATGGAAACTATTATTTACTTAGTCAATTAGTAATAAATCAAGAGACACAGATTTGGCTGTCAGGCTGCTAATATTGTTCTGGTAATTGGCTATTCAATAGAGAAGAGGTGGCAACACCTCAAGTGGAGACACCCAGAGTGCTTTGCATGTATTGTTTTTTTGTCAGAGCAGAGCTATTTCTGAAATTACACTAAGTGACAACAGGTGATAGCTTAGTTAGAAACTCTTTGGGTGCAAGGGCAGAATCACTGCAGTGTTTCTCTAAAGTGGAGAATCTAGAAGAAGGCTGCAAGCACTTGCAAAGAGCCATAATAACTTGAACTAAAGTTAAACTTAAATCCTTTTTTCAAACTGGGGGCCTTAAACTAAAGGTGTGTGTGGCACTGAAACAAAAATCTGAGTATTTTGTTAAATGCTTCAAAGAACCACGAGGCAGCTTTCAGGAAGACTTGGGTCTTTTTCTGATATTGACTAAATTAAATGGCGCTTCCATACAAGTTAAAATTAAATGTACTATAAACATAGTAAAAAAAAACTATATACAAGCATTTTAATTAAAGCTGCTCTTAGACTAGATTTTAAACATTGTAGTGTTTAGCCTCTAGCTTTCTGGAAAAAAATATATTGGCTAAATGCTAAAGAGTTTATACATGTATAATTTATAAGTCACATGATAATATACTACATATATTGCTAAGTTTAATATATCGTATGATACTTTATGATACTTGGAGGTTTTAAAAATCTTTTTATATACCAGAGGAATCAGCTCAAAGAAGCAAAGGGATACAAAGAGAAGCAAAGGAGAAGGCCTTATTTATTCAAAGTTGTTTTATATTTACTTGCTGGGAAGCCAAGAAATTGATTTCAGTAATGACAACGCTGTGTCTTCTGGAAACTGAGTATGTGCCCTTGGAAGAAACAGAAAAATTGAAACAGAAGGGAAAGGCTATAAGGATACTGCATTTTCATTTCCAGATGAATCCATATCATGGAACTCACAAAGGACTAGTGGTAAATTTTGTATTCTGCATTTTGACCTTCTCTTGCAATATACTGTATTTACCTTCTAATGGCTCATGTAGTTAACACTGTTACTAGATTACCTAAGCCAGGATACTTGTATATAAGCATGGCACTTTGCAATTTCCTAATTCATCTTCAATTGTTTATAGTTGAATTAAAAACACTTTGCATATTATAGAGTTTAATAGAGGGTATATTGGAGTAACTTGATCCAAGATTGTTACATCATGATTTCAACAAGAAGTGGTCAAAATAGTTCCCTGAACATAAGTACCCTAGAGGAACCAGTGCTATGGAAGGGGAAGAAAACTAAAAGAATGGAGACAACTATAATAGAAGGGGGAAATATGCCACTTAAAGTGCCTCAAGAGAAGAAAGCAAACAAGTTAACATAATTGCTTTTTTTCCTGAATGCGTAGATGGCACCATAAATTTATCGATACCTTAGTCTGATCCAAAACCCTTTACAAATGGTGACATAATTAATCTGGTTTCTCAAGAAAACCCCATAGTGAGGAATATTAGTGCAACTTATGAAACTCAAGATGGGGATAATTCTTTACTTACATATGGCTAGGAAACACCAGAATTTCAAAATTCTGAGGAAGATAATTTAGACTTAGATTCCTATGAGGATTTTCCCCCAGAATACTCTACTTATGGAGCAACTATAACCAACCAAACAATGAATAACTGCTATATTCCCCCCCCCCATACACACACATACTCTCATAGAGGGAAGAAGGACTAGAAAAGTTTAGAAAGAAGTAGAGGCAATAAATTGGCTTCAGTTATACAAGAACTGAGTGTTACTACAGATGACTTGAAGAAATTAGAAATGGAGCAGGGAGAACAATATTCAAGGGACGATCAAATAAGAGGAGGGTTTAGCACAGAAAACCTGAGATCAAAAAAATCAAATATCAAATCAAATCAGACCATGCATTCAATACTGTATAATAAGAAATACTTCATGAATGAAGGAGATTTTACATCCAGCTCTGTTTTGTCTAGGCAGATGCTTGAGATGATTAAAAATCCATATTATGTAAATGTACTAAATCTGGAAAATCATGCAACCCTTAAGGAAGAGGTCTCTTCCCTGAAAATCAATGTATTTAGGAATAAGATTTTGCTGTAACATACAGGAAATCTGAGGGGAGAGTAATGAGCTTAGCTCAAGCATGGAGATCAGAGTTACACAGCAAGTTCAGCAGCAAGGAATGCATCATGGAATACAGGTGAATTTACCCCCACTTTTTGTCAAAGAACAGTCTACCTCTCCCTTTTCAGATGGTACCCTGTTTAATGGAAGGACCCAAGGCAAAGGAAAGAAGAAAGGAAGGAAAAATAAAAATAAAAGCAAACATAATCAGACTAATAACAAAAATAAGAATAAAAACCAAAATAGAAATAAAGACAAAATTCAAATAATTGCTAAGTTGACATTATGGAAAACAAAGAGGAAGAAAACATTGAAATAGGGGAAAGGATACAATCAACTTTGATGGAAGTGAAAAAGACTAGGCGTATGGGATCCGTGATGCCAGTATGACAACAAAGTTGTCAACCAACATGATAGTGATTGATTTATTTTGAACACAATTGCGGTTGGCATAAAACTATCCAAACAAAGGCATTTTTCTTTTGGGGGCTTTGCCCCCTTAATACAGATAATCAACTCTAAGTCGGAGTTGATTCTGGGACAGGCTGCAAGACCCCCAGACAACAGTGCCAGGTCTCATGGCGACATTACAGCAGCAACAGTGAATTGTCTCTGTAATGTCATTCAATCTCGAATTGTCGCTCTTCAAACAGCATACCGGCATATGGATCCAATAAATGAAGGGAATAAAGAAATTAAGAACTTAAACTACAATGTTGTCATAAGAAAAGATCTTGATACTGAATGAGCTGATGCAAGTAATGAAATTTTAACTGGAGAATGGGCCGTGAGGAAGGCCTGGACATCAAATGTTATAACTCCAGAAGGAAATTTGGGAGAATTAAGAGGGAAAATTGGTAATAATACTAAAGGGAATAAGCATGAACATACCTCCTTCATCCTTTTTGAAGAGAGAGAGAGAGAGAGAGGATCATGAAACAGAATTTCTAGTGGAAATGTATGGGGTTGAGGTACTGGGAAAAGAGACACCAGAAGATTTGGATAAACATATTAGGGAACTACTAAATATAGATTACCAGGAGAAGGAAATATAAATAATGAGACTTCCCAACCCTACTATTCCAGATTGTGTTTGAATATGCTCTCAGTCCTGGATACTGATGTAGAGGATATGGGCAAAGGCAGAGGTACTTAGAGCAAAAAGGCTTTAATATAAACCAACCACAGAGGGTTCCCATTATTCCAGATAATACATCAGAGGAAAACTCAAAGTATAAAGCACAGCAGAATAAAAGCAAAAGAGATAAAAAAATACAGAGTCTTATTCAAATTATAACAGACTATGAAAAGAAAAAATATTCAGAATGGGAGAGTAAAGTTATCTTGATTTTTGGGTGGAATACACTAGGAGAAAGGTCTAAGGGGAAAACTGGGAAATAAATTATTGCATTTATAATATACTCTCTTAATATTGAAATTCCAACTTATGTAATTGGTAATATAGGAATTCATGACAAAACATCAATAACAACACAAATAGATATACTATTCAAAAATGCTTGCATGGTGGATACAATTCTCAAAAAGCTACATTACTGGATAAATTCAGTATTCTTATAACATTTCCAAAAGTCTTCATAGAAACTATAAATAGAACAGGAAAGGGAAATAGTGAAAAACATAAAAATGAAAGCATAAATAATGTTTTGATGTCTAAAATATCTAAGGGACAAGCAATGAATGATTGCCAAAAGAAGAACAAATTCCAGTTATACAGACTCAGGAATCAAAAATAAAATGACAGGAACTTAATGATGGGGAGAATGCCATGGACCTAAACATATTATCATGGAACATAGTGGGTTAAAACATAAATTGGATGACAAAAAAAAATAGGATTGTCTTGGGACCTTTGATGTGCTGTGTTTACAAGAGACCTGGAGCAATCACTTTGAATGATGTTTGATTCCTGGATTTACTGTGTATGGGGTCCCCTCAGTAAAAGAAAGAAAAAAAGCAGGGCTGCCTGAAAACTGGACTTATTACTAATGTGAAGATCTACTTGAACTTTAGAATAACTACAATGAAGTGCCCTAGTAATTATGTACTCCAATTAAAGATGGAAAATGACAAAATCAAACTATTAATAATCTGTATATACCTCCAAAAAAAAAAACAGAAAAAAAAAACAGTGGCTGTGTGGAAAAACACCAAAGAAACCCTGGAAAATTTAATAAAGGAACAAGATGTCAGACCAATTTTGATAATAGGAGACTTTAACGCCCTAGTCCCAGATGGAAAATATACAAGGAATCTGTATTAAGATCTCCTGCAGTGTCACCCAGCAATTAACCATAAAATATGTTATTTTTTTTTTATTTAACCAGGTATAGCACACTAAGCTGAAAGCTTTTTTACAGGAGTGACCTGGGAGAACAAAGCGGTTAAGTGACTTGCTCAGGGTCACACAGTATGCAAGTGGAAGCTGTAGGATTCAAACCCAGGTCTGGTCTGCTGGATGTCACCAAATTTGCAGCTCAGAGCCTTAGACCACTGCGCTATACTGCCTCCTCATTTTATGAAACTTAAAGATAAAAAATATAATAAAAGAAGGAAGGAATTAATAACCTTCATCTCAGAGAATAACTTCATATTAATGAATGGAAAATCAACTGGAGAGCAGGAAGAACGTTTGCTGTTATATTTATTCTTCTCTTGTTCCAACAACTGCTTATAAGTCTTCCTTGTTCTGTTTTAGTCTTTGATATTCTTTCTTGTTCTCCTTAGTTTTATTGCTCTAGCCATCTGATTTAATTTTTGTTTAGCTTTTTTGCAGGTATTGTTGAACCATGTTTTCTGACCCCAAATCTGTCTTTCATTTGTCTTGCAAAGAGGCCCTATATAAAGATTTATTTTTTGTCATTCTTGTATTATATTGGTAAAGTTGGCAGTTTCTAACAGATGCTGTCACTGCTTTTCCAGGCTACTTTCCATGAAAAGTTCCTGAAATATATTTATAGTATCTCTCTGCCACTTAATCATTTTAAGATTCAGGATTTCCATGTCACCCTCCTGGGTGAAAATGTCTACTTGTTCACCATTAGAATTTTGTATCTGCATCAAAGTTAATATTGGATAATGAGAAGAATCTGGTAGGTCCAGGACAGTTAAATTTTGTATTATACTAAGTGCTTCCACATTGACCCAAACTAGATTAATTGTGGAAGAACCCATATGTTACAGTTAAAAAAGTAAGTTATTTTGTTGTTTCATAGATCTATCAGCAGCATTTGATAGTAAACATAGGGTGTTTCTATAGGAAAAATTGCAGAACTTGGGTCTTGATTATACCCTTCTGGACATTCTTATTAGACTGCATAAAGACACATGGACCCAAATGCAATATAACCAAAAGGGACTGACAACAGCAAAAATTAATATGAGCCTAGGGGTTCATCAGGGATGCATACTGGCCCCAGCTTTGTTCAATTTATACAGTAATCCTATTTTGAAGAATCTTGATAATTCTGAATATCATTCACCAAAAAGTGGAAATAATAGAGTTTTGCTCTTGGCATATACAGATGATTTGGTTTTGATTTCTGTATCTTTTCTTTGTCTTCAATAAAAGTTGGATAGCTTCACAGAAATGTGCAAAGCTGATGGCTTGAATATAAACAAAGAAAAAACAATGGTAGTGATACTTGATAATAAATCAAAACTAATGCCTAAAGTAGTCATAAATCATGAAAGAATTGTAACCAATGAATATTATGATTATCTAGGATTACGTTTTGTGCAAAATAACGCATGGAAGTGTCAAATTTTGCTTACAGTCTAAAATGAAGTTGGCATCTAATGCTTTAAGGCTGCTTAACTCCAGACGGGCAAAGGTACAGTTAATGGAATTTTTTGGGTTCTTAATGCTAAAGTGAAGCCTAGTATTTTGTATACATCAGAAGTATGGGATGATTCAAATTTAAAAGAGCTTGAGTGCATCATTAACAAATATATATCCTTATATTCTTATGGTACCACAATCATTTCCTGCAGAATTTCTCAGGATGGAACTTGAACAATTTTCTCTGGAAACTATGATAATGGAAAAATGAATACTGTTTATGCTTGGACTTTTTCATCTCCCAGAGATCAGGATGCCTAAATGGTGTCTGGAAGAAGACAATTTTTGCAAGTTTGGGTTGTATTTCCCCAAATATTAAACTGATTCAGAAAGAACTTTACCCAATGAGATTAGATCACCTTCTACATGAAATTTACAAAAGACCGAAAGAAGAAATTTCATGTATAGTAAAACTGAGGGTTAGTGATTTGGCAATTATGAAAGATCTAAGAACAATCCAAAATCTAAAATTGTACAGATGGTATAAAGAAATTAAAGCAATACATCAATTAGAACCATATTTGCTTAAAATCTCAAAACCTCAGATTAGGGGATTGATCAAGAAGTTTTGACTAGAGCTTTATGCAGCTAAATATATACATTTTAGACAAAAGAGAGAAGAGGTAATGGATCCCCCTTGTGGTTGTGGGAACGGAGTAGAACATGACTTAAAACATGTTATTTTACTGTTCCCTATCCACACAAAAGCTAAAAAAAGTGGCATGGAGAAATCCTGGCAAGTCTTGGCCTTCCTCCTGATATTATGCTAAGTTATCTCTTTGTTGCTGTTGATGTTGTTATGTTAAACAGACGTTTAGTATATTTATCAGCAATACATTTGTAAATATTTTAAGGAATAGAAAGAAAACTGATGACGCTGGAAATCATTTTAGGAATGAGCATTTTTGTATCGAGTATAGGAAATGGATCTATTCACATTTTACAACATTTATTACAAAGAAATCATAAATGTCAAAATAATTGATGTGACTTGTATATTTTAATGAGATTTGCATTGGATTGTTGTATGTTTGTATGTTCTGTAAAGACTTGTTGCTGATCAAATAAAATCTTTTTGACTTTGACTGCATGAAGCAGCACACCTGACAAGCATGGCACCTGATCTGTATCTTGCTTTGCAGAGGTCTCTGCTGGCCCTATGCAAAACAGCAGGGGCATGCACTTGTATCTTTTTTCACACAGGACACTGTGTATCACATATGAAGCAGCAGACCCACTGGGCACAGAACCAATACTGTAGCTTTCTTTCCTCAGGATTCTGTGTGCCCTATGTGAAGTAGCTGACTCATCGAGCATGGCACCAAAGCTATGGATTGCACTGCACAGAGCTCTGCAGGCCACATTCAAAGTAGCAGATCCATGTGGAAAGACACTGGGTCTGCAGCATATTTTGCAGAGTGCCCCATGGTCCCTGCATGAAGCAAAAGACCCATCGGGCAGGTCTGAAACATACTATTTGGGAGATCATGAGATGGATTGTAAGTGGCCCATCCCCCAAAATCTGAGCAGAAAACATTAAAAAAATTTATGGGTTAAGGAAAAAAAATGTGAAAAAAATTTCAGTCTCAGCACATCTGCAGTTCATGTTTTATTTTAAGACAATGTTTTGTGTGTTTGTTTTTAATCAGCTATAGCTTTTTTTTAATTTTTAACTTTGTTTTTTATGTATGAGGGTCAGACAGTTTACCTCCAGACCACCCTGCATGCAATTGTGTGGTTTGAATTTGGCCCTAAATACATTTTTGGGGACTCCACATTCATCCATCTTTTTGACAAAAAGAAATCAAAATCCTTGTGCATGTGCAGTAGGATTTCTTTTCAGGCATTGTTATGTTTTGGTTACCATCCGTGACATAGGACCTGTGCAGAAGATGACAATGACTGGCAGAGGTAGAGGGATGGCTGTGTTACTTATCTACCATGGGGACTTTATACAACAGTATATACCAGGATGGCTATGGGAGAAGAAGGGTAGCATGGGTGTCAGAAGGTATGAGAAGGTGGAGTTTTAATGTTCCAGAGGTGGGTTGAGTAGGGTGAGGGTAAGGGAGTAGGGGATGATTCATTTAGAGGGTGTGGAAGGGATTTATATCACAGTGGGGGGAAGGGTGGCTCGGGTGGCAGGGGGTACAGGATTACTTTAACTTGTGGTAGGGGGTTGTGTAAGAGAGTCACTAGTGTTGGGCACCTGGTGGCTGAAAAAATAAAAAGCTTTGGCCAGAGCCTATATGGCTGCTAATACATTGGTCTGATAACAAATATAGAATAACATGTGGCTAAATTGTAATTTACTTGTTGTGTTATTGTGATATAAAATCCCAATTTTTATGGACAACAGGGAAAATGCTTATGGGGCATGGATTCAATTACCCTCTATGAATTACTTGAAATGGGGGAGAGGGGTCAAGCAGCTGGTATGCAATGGTATACTGTACATTCCTATGCAAACTATTACAATACAATACAGCACTGTTGTGGTCAATGTTCCACTGACTTTTTCTTTCAAAGGGGTTAAAACAGCAAAGTTCACCAGCCTGGGCAATCCTCTGCAGAACATTAACAAGATGTCTGTTTTCAGTGACGGAAGTGGCAAGGATTTGCTAAGGCAACACATCACCTATGATCTAGTAGCCACCATATCTGATAGGGGTCTGGGGATAGTAGTTCTTCCTAATTTACTTCTGGAACTGAGTCAGACTTTTAATTTCACTCCCAGAACTGAGTTTATTTATTTGTTGACCAGGTGGGTACACTGGTGCCCAGTGCCTTTTTCAGGCATGGCCAGGGTATTAAAAAGTACATTACATGATACAATGGAACACGATGTACAAAATAAAAGGTATAATATACACAGTATACAAAGCATGGTATTAAAATATGGGGACTGTGAACTAGCAAAATATTTGTATAATAAAATAAGACTACATAAGAAATGAGTAGATATTAACTTTTTGTAGAAGAACTTTCAGTTTAAGAGAGAACATTTTAGGTGGTTAAGACAGTCGGACAGAAGATGTAATGATGTTCCAAAAAGAAGTTGCTTGATAGTTGAATGCCCCATGCCAGTGCACATGAGCTGACTTTTTAGTAAGTTTATTTTTGTTTGTTTGCTTTTTGCTGTAGAGTGGGATGATGGTTTATTAATGAACATGAACATCACATAGCGACACTGGGGTTTATTTTGATGAATCATTTTGTTCCACTGGGTTACATTCTATTTCCACTTCTGTCTTCTTTAACCTTCATTAAGTAGACTTAAAATGTGACCAAGGGGAAGCATTATGGTCTAGTGCTTAGCTCACAGAGTTGGGAACCAGCAAGTTCAGGTTCAAATTCCACTATAGTCTCTTGCTCACTTTTATTCCAAGCAAGCTGCAGAACCTAAGTGTAAAGGCAAACTTCATGAGATATCAAAATTTAGTACAGTGTTTTGCAACAGATTAAGCTGGGGTTTACTCTGCCTCTGTTAAGTGTGCTAAAGCCATCCCTCCAGTGCAGTGGTTGGATTTCTGCTTGCAATACCAATGATCCAAGTTCAGACACAAGCCCAGGGAGTCAGAGGGCTGGCTGGGGGGAGGAGAATTGAGCATCTGATGGACTTCTCTTCTCCTCCTCCAGGGGGAGTTTGGGGTAGCACTCAGTGCTTGACTGGCCCCTGACGAAAGCTGGAGGAAGTATCACAGTTGATGCTTGCAGGATCCTGGGAGGTGTGCTAGATGTAGATGCTTGTGCTCTTACATCATTGCAGACCACACCTCCTCAGATCAACAGGGGAAAAATTCCGGCCGTGGCAGGGATGACATTTGTCCAAACAAATCCCCACACAGATAACTGACACACACTGCCACTGGATCATCCATGTGGCACCATTCAGGGAGATGCAGGGCTGTCTCCCTAATGGCTGCACCCTGGGGGACAATCCAGGGTGTACTGCGGTTGGCAGCAGGTAAGTCCCAGGGGATGGGGCAAGGCTGTGGTGGACCGATTGAAACAAAGCTGGAGAAAAAAAAGAAGCAGGTGCTGAAGTTCATCCCCCCCCAAAAAAAACTATTGCACTCACTTTTTTATCCTTTTTGCACCCCCACCCACCACTGATTTCTGCAGAAGATATTGTGCATATCAAATGGATCTAGTTCGGTCCATTCTTATAGAGAAATGGGCAGCCATGTTAGTCCAGTCTATGATGTAGAAGAAACAAAATATGTTGCAGTTGATGTCTTTTATTGGACTAACAAAATTGCTCTTGAAGCTAGTCTTCAAGAGCCAAAAATCCAATAAAGGCTATCATGCACCTGTAGCATATGTGTTCCTTTTTTATCTATTTTGATGCAAAGCAGTGTAATTACTTGTTTTATGGTCTTGGACTGGTACATTTCCTTGATGATTAGGATCTGACATACCTCTAAAGGGCAGAGTTCCTTGGTGCTCAGACAGGCAGCAGAGGAAGTCAAACCAGAGCTCAGATTTCATTTTGCATTACCACTCTCTGCATACCTATGTAAACTGGAGTAATTATCAACATATTGTCTGACTGTCTTTCGTGTTACTCTCTCCACCATTGCCTGTTATCTCAGTATAGTAATACTGTGGAGTTAAAAAAAATGTTTCTGTTATGCCAGATCTACATTAATTGATGATAAAGAAGTTCTTTAGTCACTGACACTTATTCCTGCTACAGTATGTTAAGTATTGTGCGTGCTCAGTGGCATTCTTCCCACTGAAGAGGTGGCAAAGAAAACAGAAAATAAGTGCCACAAACACAGATTCATGAATAAAATAGATCTGGGTGAAGAAGGGAAAGGTGTAGGGGATGGGGACACAGACAGATGTAGAAGAGCAAGGATGTCATGCATAATAATAAGGTGATAAAACTCCATTGTGGAAGTAGAAAGTAATATCGCATACATAATTTCCTTTTCCTGTCTGCCCTACTTCCTCTCCTATTGTAATCAATTTGCTGCAAAGCAATCGCTATGCAGTCATAAAAAGAGTTAATAATAAGATACACACCACACTGGGGTTGGATACTCTGTCTGGAAGAGGGGGTTAGTGATAATCCAGTACCGGGCTATGACACCCATGTCGGATAATACAACAGGAAGTGGTGCACACTGCAGAGGGCACAAAACACACATCCATTGTTTTTTATTTTCATCCATAGTGGACTTCCTGTTGAGTCAATTACAAATGGAAAAAGAGGCTCATGATTTTTCCTACATGTTCCCTGTTGCATTTTCATTTGTGGATGCACACCCTCTTCAAATGTAAACTAGCACATAACTTTTTATTTTTCCCATCTTAATCACCAAACAACATGCCTAACTTTGGGTCAACATTTGAAAAACGTGAAAGTTTCACATTTTAAATCAGTGAACGTTTTTCATTATATGTGAGGAAATGTGTCCTGTGTCCTCCCCCCATACAAGTCGTACCCCTGATCAATTAGGCCACCGGTGAGAAGGTACGCTACCATCGCTGCTGTTTCTGTACATAGAGCATAATACTACCATTGCTGCTGCAGTAACGCCGGCTGGTTGTGCGCACAGATCTAACTAGAGCCCCACTGGTGCCACCACCACCCTAGGTGAACTCAGTCCTATATAGGCCAGGTCACATAAGTTGTGTAGCCTATGAGCCCACGTTACTGTTAGCAGCTTATCTGCTCTTACCTTTAGTGGCTGCCCTTCATGCTTCCTGCTGCTTTTGGATGCATTTATCTTTGTACATTTTACCTTACAGGAATCACAGTTCTGTGTTTCTCCAGGGATATATCGTGTAGGTACTCGCTGCTATGCTAATCAATTCTGTCATTAGTAACGACTCCTGCTGCTGCATCCAGTCCTGGAACCTGACCTAGGTGTTGCCACTTGCTTCTGGCCTCCTATGTGCATAGCTTAATCCCTGCTTACCCCGGCTCACTGCACCGTTCCTTTGGGAACCTCATTGCACCCTACCACTCTTGACTGCCAGATTGGCCCTGCCTGTGGACTCGGTGCTAATCCCTGGACCCTTCCATCACCACACCCTTGTTCACGTTCCCCCCCGCCTGGCTCACCTAAATACACACAGCATTTTGCCTAACCTAGCAGAGCTAACAGCCTGGGTGGCACACTACGACCCTGATATTATGGGGGTCTCAGAAATCTGGCGGAAGCCTCAGACCCCTGACTCAGCATGTGCCCTTCCGGGTTACAGCCTCATCAGAAAAGATAGACCAGGTAAAAACTCGTGGGTGATGTGCTCTTCTACTACAAAGTGCACCTGAATGTGTCTGTCATTGCACACACCCTCCCACCTCCCCTGCCTGTGAATTCCTACATGTCCTTCTCATGCTAGGAAACTCTAAAAAGGTTAACTTGGTCTGTGCCTACAATCCTCCAAAAGTAGGAGTGCCTGAGCTCTCCTCACTTCTTGGCAGCCTTAGCAACAAGGTTGGCTCAAATGAGGTACTCTTCTTTGGGGACTTTAACTTAAATTGGTTGGGTCCCAATGCCAAACTTTATGAGCATCTGCTCTCTGGACTTGCCCTCAACCAGATCATAATGGTACCCACTAGGCTCTCTCCCAGTGGAAATAAAGGATCCCTCATTGACTGGGTACTGTGTAATAGGCTGGATAGGATGGTCTCCTCAGGTATCCTCCCTGATGTCATCTCAGATCATTCCCCTACCTCCTGAACATGGGGCCTCTCCCCACCCAAAATCCCCTGTAAAGTTATCCAGATGAGGGACTATTCAAAATTCAATGTCTAAGACTTCCTAGAGGACCTTCAACACGCGGACTGGTCCAGGGTCACTGCAACCAGCGACCCCTCGGAAGCTCTTGACCTTTTTCTTGCTGTGTTCACTCCCCTACAAATTAAACATGCCCCCTCACAAAAAGGAGAGTCCTGTGCCCTCCCCCCATGCAAGTCGCACCGCTGATCAATTAGGCCACCGGTGAGAAGGTATGCTACCATCGCGTACAAAAGGGACAAAAGTTGGGCAAAGTACAAGGCCTCCCTTAACAATACTGACCTCATTGAATATCGGCAGCTGAGAAACACTTGCAAGAGAGCCATCCACACTACCAAGAGCGTATATTGTAAATCTGCTCTGCTATTCTCCACCCGAAACCTGAGGAGCTTCTGGCAGAATATCAAAAACACCATCGGTGGGTCCGCTAGAGTCCAGGTCATGGATATGCATATTGGTGGGGTTAACTGCAACAACCCACTCACCATTGCCAATGCATTTAATTCCATGTTGTTTGACCCACCTCCTCCCCCCTACCAGTCCCCTGACCCCATGGGACCCGGCCCCTCCCAGAGTGGGCACACCCCCAAACCACCCTTCTACTTAAAATGGGTCTCCATCAAGGAGTCCCAGAAGCTCCTCAAAGTAATCTCCCCTCATAATGGGGCAGGGCATGACAAGCCTTGAGCCAAATCTGCTCCAGCTGGGGGCAGCACACCTTGCCAGGCCTATCTCTCACATATTTAACACTTCTCTTATCTCAGGTACCATCCCCATTGTATAGAAAGTGGCCAAGGTCATCCCTGTCCTCAAACAAGGAGATCCAAAGGTTCGAAACAACTACCACCCTATTGCCATCTTGTCTGCGTTCGGTAAGCTTCTCAAAAAGGCAGTTGCTGCCCAGCTCTCCCATCACCATCAGACCTATGGACTTCTCTCCCCAGCACAACATGGCTTTAGAAAATGGCACAGTACATCCACTGCCCTTGCCGTAGCTACCTCTGAGTTTAGGTCTGCTACTGATCAAGGCAAACTGACAGGTGCCATTTTCATGGATCTCTCGAAAGCCTTTGATCAGGTTGACCACTCGCTTCTCTGTGCCACCCTATGCTCCCTTGGTTTCTCCCCCCTCACCCATGCCTGGTCCTCTAACTATCTCTCAAGCAGGCAACAATACGCTAACTTCAATAGAGCACTCTCCGACCCCTCCCCAGCGTACTGCAGGATCCCCCAGGGATCTGTCCTTGGAACCCTCCTGTTTTCCCTATTTATAAATGAACTGCCCTCTGTCACAGCCCACAGGCGTTCCACCCTATTTGCAGAAGACCTTGTTCTCCTGACCTGCACTCAGGACCTCACTACCATTAATGCCAGGCTAAATTCAGATTTCAACCTTATTCAGACCTGGCTCATGGGCCACAAGCTGACCATCAACCTCATTAAAAATCAGGTCATGCTCTTTGGCTCTAGAGCCAAGACCTCATCCTGCCTAGCTCCCCTAAACATCCTTGGAGCCAATGCCCCCCCCCGAGGGCTGTCAGCTCTGTCAAGTACCAAGGCGTAACACTTGACCAACAACTTGACCTCACCCTGCATATACAGAACATATGTAAGGCATCAAACAGAAAACTGGGACTGGCTTATAGAGCTAAAAGCTGTCTCACCCAGGCTTCAAGACTCACACTTGCTAAGGGGATCCTTCTTCCCATGCTCTGTTATGGGCTTGTTAACTTTGCTCCTGTTCTAAAAATCAATCCCACAGCATGGGACACTGCATATAACAACATATGCCAATTCGCACTCTCTGCCACCCGCCTTACCCATCTCTGTGAGCTTTACTCACAGCTGGAATGGCTCCCTCTCGAAAAGCACCGCACATTTGTCTTTGGCAACTTTATCAACAACATTGCCTGAACTGCCATCCCTTCTGCTCTCTCCCAATGCCTCCTACACGGAACCTCCTCCTACCACTTAAGATCCAGTGATTCACAGGCTCTACTGGTCCCAAAATCCCATACCCTTGTGGGTGATTGGGCTTTCGCCACTTATGCGCCCAGAGTGTGGAACTCTCTTCCTTCCATCACCCGGTCTGCCACCTCACATTCTTGCTTTAAAACCTCCATATGGAGCTTCCTTAAATTGGCCTCTGACTGTTTCTGTGTGAACTACACCCAGGGCTGAGGCTTTTTATTCCCAGCTCAACCTGCTGGGGGGCGAGAATCCTGTTTTACCAAATTGTACTTCCTCTGCTGAGGTTTCTTGATTCAGTTAGCTGTGTTAACTGTATCCCCAAGTACTGGGTCCACTCTCTGCCCTGACTGCTCTCTGATGGTTTACTTAGTAAAATCCCTTCCCATTTTCCCCGTCTCTCTCCTCCCCACTCCTCCTAATCTCCCTATCCCTCCTGCATGCCTAAGATTTATGGCTGAATCCCTGATTGAACAATAATGACCATGCCTGTATATATGTTGTCATTTATCTATCAATTGAATCTGTCAATGCTTGATGTTATTGTATGTTACCTTGTCTCTGCCTAAATGCTGATGGTATTGTTCCCTGTAATGTTTATATCTGTTACCTTTGTAACCTCCTGGGTCGCTCCTGAAAATAGGCACTTGGCTGTCTAGTGTGCTTACCTGGTAAACAAAAGCAAAATAAAAAAAAAAATAATTGCAATATTGCTACTTATTATTGTTGCTTAATACCTGTACTTTAATACCAAGATTACTGGATGTATTGTTTGGAAAATCCCCACGCTCTTAACTCCTCGGACTGATAGGGAGCATTACATATTTCAAAACCCTAAGCCATAGGATGGGCAAATAAAAGCTGTCGAAAATAGAGGTTGACAAAATCACTGGCCTGGATTCACAAACATTTTTGGGACCAAGGGCTGGATTCACAAATGTTTTGGGGTCTAAATCCCACACCACAATTCCAGTTGCAGACTGATCTCTGCAGCTGCAGGGGTTGCCATTCACAGCCACAGCAGTTGTGGAAGATGTTATGGCTGGTCTCACAGGCCGTAACAGTTTTCTGTAGCTGTGATTTCCCTGACACCACCACCAGCAAGCTGCCATAAATCGTGGAGCTGTTCGTAATCTGGCTCCACCTTTGTGAGTATGTACAGCTGCAAGAAAACTTCACATCAACAAGTGGCAAACCACTTGTGATGAGCTTTTCCCACAGCTGCAGGAATTTCAAGAGTTTTGTGAATCCTGCCCTCTAGCTCAACCCTAATATACTGGTGTGGAATATATATTCCTGTCCAAGCTACTGTAAATGCAGTATTCTAAACACTTATTTATGTCACGTAGTGTTCTGAATATTGTACTATTCTAAGTACTAAGACCATGCAACTACACTGCAATTCACTTAACCACTCGGTGCTTCTGTATACCCACTTGCAAAAATCCACTAGAAATTAGATAGTGCATCCTGGGTAAATGCATTGTAAAAAATGTATTTATAAAAGCCATTTGCCAAATAAACATTTTAAAAACACACTACTTACAGCAGAAAAAAATGTTGTAATAAAGAGATTTACTTATCTTCAGGAACGTATTTTTATCTGATTTTAGTATTTTAAATGAGCTATTGCCTAAATGATAGCACAATCATAACCTCAGCCCAATGACAGAAATAATTTGCAATGACTGAATGAATCTTTTCCATGCTATGTGTTTTCAGTCAGCAGGTCTAAGCACATTTGATGAAATTAAATACAACCTTGGAAATAGGCTAATAGATGAGGTTACTCATCTGAAGATTTTAATACCTGTAGATTTAAAGCAAAAGGATTGTTAGGTCGTAGATTCATAAATTATTCCTGGAATATATTGCCCCAAGGAGCTCTAGGACAAAGATGGATATTACTCACATTATTAAAGCTAGTACTGCTCCAAACATTATATGGTTTTTAATTTGACCGTAGGTGTGTGAAAAGATTTCTGTTGCCACATCAGTAAAATATGACAGCCTGACATTTTCTTTAATTACAAGACCTGATGTGCTTAATAGGACAGAATTGGCCTCCAGTCTGACAGCTCTCCCATTTAAAATCAATAGTTAGACTCCAGGGCTCCAGCTTGGTCATTAAGATCAATATAAGAAAAAATATAGCCTGTCAAGACCTCTCGGCCTCTCATTGATCCATGTAGAGAACAGCTGGCAGATTGAATAATGATATTAAGGTAGAGATTCAACAGGCCTAGTCTCTCCTATTGATTTTAGTATAGGCAGATGAAGCCATGATGAATACCACAAGAAAAGAAGAATTACCAATGGTACTAAAGTCATTGCATGCTAGTACTGCAAAGCAGGTAAATAATCTATGCATTATATTATATTATATTATATTATATTATATTATATTATATTATATTATATTATATTATATGTAATAGGGAATTGTTTAACCAAGAAAGGCACACTAAGCCAGATCATGTTCCCACCAATGACCTGGAAGCCCAAGGAAGTTAAGTGACTTGCTCAGGGTCACATAGTATGCAAGTGAGGGCTGATGGGATTCAAACCCAGGTCTCCAGTTTTGCAGCTCAGAACCCCTAACTACTACACTATACTGCCTCTTTATATATAATCATATATGATATGATATAAGTTATGTTATGTTATTTAAGCAATAATGCACTCCAGGGTGTGGTATATCATGGGATATCATCATGCCTCAGGTGTGTCATAAGGCACAAGGCCACAGGCTGAGTGCCTCATGTGCCCAAGAAGTGATAATATTCTATGATATACTACACCCTGGAGTGCATTATTGCTATTATGAATGGATTAAAAGGTTTACAAAAATAAAAACTTTTAAAACGTTTTGAAAATTACTTTTCTGGGGTGTTGGAGGAGAATGTTTTAAGAAAATAGTTCCTGGAGGGCTATGACCAGTCACTTTCCCAGCACCTCATAGTGTGGTCAATAGCCAGGTTAGCTATGTGTACTAAGGTGACCTTTTTTATGTTGATTGCACGCATGCACAAGAAACATATTGCAGCAGCTTGCTGCAGAGGCAGGTTGTGGAGGTGTGGCACTGTTGCAGCCAATGCCCCCACAGCCTTTGAAGGCTTGGTCTGCTGTTGCCAGTGGGGTGGCACTCTGCTGCTGACACTAGTTCAGCCAGCGGGCCACAACCTTGTAAGGTTTCAGCCACTGCAATTAGGGGCCGCCTTGTCATTGGAGCATAAGACATTCCGCTGCAGTGAGGGAGTGACCCGTCATTGCTGGGCGGAACCTTGATACTGTGATATTGTTTGTGAACATGGCGGTGGCTTGCCACTGTGTTCAAAAACAATATAACATACCCCCACTGCCGAGGGGGTGCCAATTCCCCTTGGCAGCATGTGCCCCCCAACACAGTGTTTGTTTGCTGATGGGGGCCCCAATCACCATCGGCTTCAGTGCCCTGAGTTCATGTTGCCAACGCTGAAGCCCACTCCCCATTAGCATTATTTCCCCCTTCACAGTTCAATTTGTTGACAGGAGAGCCCACTCCCCATTGGCATAACCCCCCCCCTAAACACCAAGTGCAGTTGTGCCGAGAGGGTGCCCAATACCCCTCGGCTCTTGAGCCCATCCTTTTGTGCTGATGGGGTGCTCAATCCCCCATCAGCTAGAGCTGCCCCCAAAAGAAACACTATGTTGGCACTCTGGAAGCCTACCCCAGTGTGCCAAATAGCCCTGTAAAAAAAGAAAACCATCCTGCAATGTTTTTTTTAAACCTGTAGAGAAAGAAAATGGTCCCTTGCCATCTCCCTGCCCCCCTCCCACAACCTGCGCCCTGTCTCCCCACACCCCTCCTCAACCCATACTTGCCTGTGGAGTCTGGCAGGAAAATCTTCAGTGGACCGGGAACATGTCTGCACTCTTCAAAGCTGACCATAAACTGAGGAAATGCTGGTAAACTGTATAATGGCATAAATAGAGTTTTTTCAAATTTGATGCATATCTCAGGCATTTTTTGAACTTTTGGCACCAAATTTTCAACATGGTGTTTTTGGAACATCTCCTCATGAATTCAGCCTCTGTCATGGCTTTATTCAGCCCCGAAAGGTGATTTCGCTGTCACTGCACAGAATCAACTTGAGGGACTGATTAGTGAAATGACAGTGCCAGTGTTCATGAGGTGGGCTCTCAAAAGGTCTATGTTGCAAATTTGGTGGAAAAAATCCAAGAAATTACTGTTTTGCGAGTGTGCAATGCACAGTTGCTACGCATGCTCATAACTTCACAAATTTGCAATATTTTCACTCCAGATTTTCGGCATTGACATTTTCCCACACCTCCTTATGAACAGTACAGCTGTCATTTTCCATATCATGGCCAAAATGTGTTTTTGCACTTCCGGTACAGAATAGCATGGTTGCTGTGGGAAATTAGTGTTTGGAACAATTACAAAAATCACAGTGACACTGTTCATTCGAAGAGGTCCTTAAATGCCTATGTTGAAAATTTGGTAACAAAAGTCCACAAAAGGACTGTGTTATGAGTGTGTGTTGTGCAGTTTCCATGCACGTTCATAACTTTGCCAATTTGCAATATTTTCAGTCCAGATTTTCAACACTGCCATTGTTCCACACCTCCTTATGAACAGGGTGGCTGTCATTTTTCATATCCAGGACTAAATGTGTTTTCACACTTCTGGCACAGAATAGTGCGGGCACTGTGGGAAATCTGTGTTCGGGATGCATTATGAAAATCACAGTGACACTATTCGGGAGCAGAGGTCCTAAAATGCCTATGTTGAAAATTTTGTGATGAAACTCCATAAAATGACTGTGTTACAAGTGTGCATTGTGCAGTTTCCACGCACCCTTGTAACTTCGCAAATTAGTAATATTTTCACACCAGATTTTTAACACTGGCATTTTTTCACACCTCCTTATGAACAGTATGGTTGTCATTTTTCACATCCTGGACAAAATGTGTTTTCACGTTTCCAGTGCAGAATGCCGCAGTCGCTTTCAGAAATCAGTGTTTGGGACAGATTAGGATTGAGCGAATGTGAGAGGGGGAGTGACCGAGCTCAACTGAGCTCTGTCTGGACTGCTGCAGATTTTTTTCTGGGCAGAAAAAGGCAGCAATGCAGGCAGGAGCCCAGTACAAAAGGGTAGCCTGCAGTGCCAGGACAAACAGAACAAGCAGATGAGGGAGGGGAACTGAGCGAGTTCAATGGAACAAAGCAATCAACATTCGGCATTGACAAATGCTTGTTTTATCTTGTTGCCTGTTTCAGGAATGAGAAAGTTCCTGCAATGAGGTACCTAAAACAACACAGGATTTACAGGTTTACATGTTACTGGAGCCACAAGTCGGGTAGAAGTTGCAATTTGAAACAGAGCTGACTAAATAGCAGGGACATCTCTGATAATTCGGACTAGTTCATGAGTTACCCAGTCTCACTGTTTACCTTGGCCTTGGCCTTGGCAGCTGATACATACTTGAATATGTTAGATAAAGAGTAAAAATTGGATGCTGGAAGTATCTTTGTAAGCATCTCCATGTGTGGCAAACAGCGGCTGAGCACGGGGCTCTGAGGAGAGAGATAGAGAGAGAGGGAGACTGTAAAACTGCATGCAGCAGTGCTAAGTTTAAAAAAAATGTAGTGGTATGTGTTGCAGCAGGTAATTTCAGTTCCTTCCATCTTATGGCTTTTTCCAGTCCTGCCCAACCTGTATATTTTGAGTCAAGCAATTGCATAATTAATTTATACAACATCAGTTTATAAGATGTATCATTTTGGTCAGCTGTTAACTTTGAATTCTAAAGCTGGTTTCAAAGTGGACCAGGGATATTGTGATGTCATCAGCATGTGGAAACTGCTCTTTGATTGTTTCCTCGGTGGAGGATTGTCTTTGTGACGTATCTAGCCTCCAGAAAATATTTATCTCAGGGTTAGACAATGTGATTAACAATGCTTTTGAGGGAAATGCATCACCACTGGTGTGTAAATCATGGTAAATATTGTGTAGCAGAAGATGTGCACACCATTTAAAGTTTGCGCTGTCTTGTAGACAAACATATTCATGGCATTCAACTTTTAAACACAAGTGAAAATTTATGTAACCACTCCTCATTTGCTTACATCTAATTCTTTCACTAGACTATTTGCTAATGCTCTCACATTGTCTACCAAAAATGTTCATCCCAAAATGGGTAAACACCAAGAAGGATGTCAATTGTGAGTACCCAGTAGATGTATCCAAAATAAATGATGAGCAGCTAGCAAACTGCTTTGGTGTAGGTGCATCTGTGGTAGTCACCAGAGTGAAGGAGTTGCCTGGCTGCATTCCCCCACCAATTGACGGCTATCTTCATTCACCTCATATTCAGCAGGGATCCGATTTGAGCTGGGTTGTTATGCCATGGAGAATGGTGTCTTAGTAGCTATTCATTTCTATCAAAGTAAGCATCACACCACTATTAACAAGAGTACAGTGCAGAAGCTCAGTAGAGATTACAGGGCCCAGCTACTCCAAACAACAGACCACACAGTTGTCTCCCTCATAGCCGACCAAGCCCAGAGTCAGACCAGCATCATTATTGGAGGACTTGGAGGAGAAACTATGACAAATCATTCATAGTCCATCAGTGGAGGGGGCTGGTATTTATGGGAGGATGTTACACATCAGTTAATTTTACACTCATATTCAGTTATTAAAGGCAGATTCTCAGTGTCACACCTCTGGCGGTGTCCAAGGAAAGAACAGGAAATGAGTGATCCAGCATGACAGTGCAAGAACAAGATAAAAGGCTTTACCCAATTTTAGCAAAGAGGATTTTCTAATCCTGACTTATTGCTGTCACGTGTTTTTTCACAATAAAATAAAAATTCACAGTTTTCACTATAGACTGCAGTAGTCTGCACCTTTTTTCGCAGTGTTTTTAATTTAGCTCTTGTTTTAAGTCACCAAACATTACACGACAGTGAACAATAGTTGCTGCAGAGTGATTGTTTTGCAAACCAAGTTGTTTTCATTTTGCTTCATACAACCTCCCTATTAGTGGTTCCTTAACTGGCAATCACATTGTCATTCAAAAGAGGCAACAGAAGAAATGCCACTGATGATGTCTCTACAGACAATGCAGTGGAGGGTTACCAAGATGGTACAGGGTCTACATAAAATGTCCTATGAAGAGAGGTTAAAGGATTTAAACATGTACACCCTTTAGAAGAGATGGGGGTATGACTGAGACCTTCAAATATGTAAAGGGTGAATAAGGTACAAGTCAGAGGTTTTTTCAGTGGAAAGGGTGCTCCAGAACAAGTGGCAATGATATGAAGCTGGAGGGGGTAGTTTTTTTTTTTTATCTTTTGTAACCAGGTAAGGCCCACTAGGTACAAGTGCCTGTTTTCATTGGTGATCCGGGAGCACTGGGTAGTTAAGTGACTTGCTTAGAGTCACACAGTATGCAAGTGGAGGTTGAGGGAATCAAACCCATGTCTGCTGGATGTACCAAGCTCGTTCACAGCTCATTACTCTAACCTCTAGGCTATACTGCCAGCCCAGGTTTAGGAAAGATTTGAGGAAATATTTCTTCACAGAAAGGGTGGTGGATGCCTAGAACAGTCTTCCAGCAGAGGTTGTGGGGGTTAAAACATTGGTGGGATTCAAAAAAGCCTGGGATAAGCACAAGGGAGTCATAATGGATAGGTATGGGGGTAACAAAGAAAGTGCCATAGACCTGGAGGGGTCTACAGTGTATGCAATGCAACAAAAAAGGGCAAACTGGATGGGCCACGTGGCTCTCATCTGTCATCAGCTTCTATGTTTCTATGTTTGGAGGTAGCAGTGTAAGGTTCATACTGTAGGAACTTTCCATCTGGTTGTAACTCTCAAAGGAATAATACACAAAATAATTGCTCTTTACTGAGTACACTGAAATAGTAAACACCCTGGTACTGAGGTTTAAATTGACTTCTTATTTTATATTTTGACAACCATTAATCACTCATGGAATAGTGTTTCATTTTACATGGATAATCCAGAAGGAAGAGTGCAGAAGCATGAAAGCACACATTTAAGTTAATTTCCAGTACACTTTCATAAAGACAGCAGAAAAGCACCAATAATGTTATTTATAAACAATATAGTTTGGGAATAAATCTGATAGATTCATGTTAAGATTTGACTTAAGTTCTAATGGAGAAATCAGATCAGAGCTATTGGAGAAAAACTTCCAGGATTGTGAAGAAATGTAATAAAAGCGACCCTTATTAGATTTAGTCCTAGATACTAGGTGGAGATACAAAACGCATACAGTAAGAGAATACCAGTTTCATGAGAGCATCTGATGCAAGTTCACCATTGTTTCCAGTATACATTTACTTTATTAACATACAGTGTACACAAAATATTTTCTACATACAGTAGATGTTGCACCTAATGGACAGAACAGTCCAGTGAAACATTCCTTTCATTCAGCTCTCAGCTAGCTCTAAACACAACTTACTATGTGAATAATTGCATAACATGCATCAAGTTCACTTGTGGGACTGATGTTGAGATAAAAGAAATGGTTTACTGGATGGGGTTATCTGTTAGGTGCAGTACCTACAAGACCACCAGGGATATAAGATAGAGCTCGCTAGGGAGTAGAGATGAGGTAGGAACTGGTAGTTGGTGGTTTTGGGGGAAGGGATTTATCATAAAGAGGGGGAAGAAATATTTTTAGAAATACACTCCAATCCCAAACAAGAAGATCCATGATCGAGGCTGGGAAGAGAGCTGCAGTTACTGACAGAAGCTTGCGTGCATAGGTTTCTCTGTGTGGCATCACCAACCTCGCTGCTAGGCCCACATAAAATCAACTTCTCTAAATGGGATGCAATGTACAACATACAGTGGCAACAGCCAAGATGCAATGCAGTAATGCTGCAGTATACTGCAGGGAACAATGTAATTCAATAGCAGTTTAGCCCTTTTTTACTGCAGTATTTCGTGATATGGCATTTACTGCAAGTTATTGCGTTGCTTCATGGCTGGCTCCACTGAATGTCTTTTGACCCTGGCCATTCATATGCTTACCATCACTGACTTCTCCACACTGTTTTAGCCTGTCTGTCTCTGGCATGTAGGAACTCTCTCCTACTAGGCTGCTTAAGGGAGAAATTAATGTGGACTGGCTCTGCAGTGGTACTAGGTGTCCACCTACAGCATTCCTAATGCTAATTGTCAACATATGTTTTGCTATGCTGCTTTGTGTTCCATCTTGTATTCACTGTTGTCCTTAAACTGTAATTTGCACTTCAGCTCTTCAGGGTTGTGCCTGAAAGTAGGTATCTGCATGCCAAGTGTACTTACCTGGTGAACAAAAAATAAATACATTAAAATGTCAAAATGTTGCCAGAGGTTGTGTGAAGATTACTGTGCAGAATACCTATAAAATGTTGAATACTTGCAGCTAAACTGCTGCTTTCCTGTGACTTTTTTTTTCCAATTGATAGTTTATTGAGGTTTTATATTATAGGTCACAAATACAAAAACACAAGCAGTAATACAAAACTAGATCTCCATATAGTATCAGAGCACAAGATCCATAGGGTGCAATTGTTTCCAGTGTAAAAAGACATAGGCTTAACTCAATGAATGATTCAATGCCACATCTAAATAAATGGCAACTTAAAATCCCTTCCATCTACACCAGTTACAAAACTGAAGCCCTACAGTTTTCTTCAACTTCAACAGCATGCATAACCTGAAAACTTGAACATCAGACATGTAAAACAATATCCACAGTAACAACTTTTACAACTACTAAGTAAATAACGAATATGTAATCAGACACAAGCACACAGAGTGCTAGATAAAAAAGAGCTTCCTCTCATGAGGAAAAGCTCCTGAAAGATTCCTGAACTCAGATTGTAACACCATATCATGGCCAAAGTGAGGGGAAAGGACCAGCGATATCCCACAAGCAGCGAACAGAGAGCTTTGTTGTACGTTAAAAATTGCGTAGGAATATACTCCCATCCCGAACTCCTAAGAAACAATGTGAAGCAGCCATCCGATCAGGATTAGTAGCCCCCCCCACACTTCCTCATATAATGCCAGCTTGCCTGCAGAGAGAAATGACACACATTCTAACCTTGCCAATCTGTGCACACTACCTTCTCATTCTTCCATAGCAGGGATTTCCTCCAACTTCCACTTCCTGTACACCACCCTTTTAGCTTCCAAAATGGCTGTCATAAATCATATTTGGAGAGGTTTATGCCTGACTGGCAGTTTGTTTGTATTGCCCATGACCATGAGGGAATCTTCACTAGGTACGTGGCACTGCAAAACTTGCAATATTCAAGTCTGGAATTCAACAGCTTAGGACATGACCAGAGAATATGTAAAAATAAGCCTTTTGATTGATGACATCTCAAGCTCTCAGAAGTGCTTACTCAATTCATCCTTTTCAACTGGTCATGTGTTCTGTACCACAAGTGCAGTGTTTTCAATTGCATAAGTTTACCCCCTGCATCCTTACAGGATCCATAAGCATTAGACCAACAACATTGCCAGTCCTCATCCTCTAAATGGTAGCCAACATGTCTTTCCCATCTAACTTTCAAGTCTATCTGTTGTATTAGAATATTCCTGCAAGAGTCCTCTATGTCTCTGCCCTATTTAATTGGGGGGGGGGGGGTTTGAAAACCACCCTCTCTAACAAAACCTAACATATCAATCCAGGTACCTCTCACAGGTAATTCAAGCTAAAAGCACGTGTAGGAGGATGTAAGATGGCTTGTATGTAAGTTTCTCCACATGTGAGTTTGTGAAAGGGAAGCCTGGGTTTTAATCATGATGAAATCCATAGACAGTCCAATGTCCTAGTGAAATAAATCCACAATGCAGGAGATACCCCCCCTCAGCCCACTCACACCAATACAAGGGTTTATCACCTACAGAAATTTACAATTATTCCATAGTGGCAATCCATGAAAGGGCACCTGCCACAGAGATTTAACTATCTTGTTCAACTCCTTCCATACATAAAGCACATATTCATGGATAAGATAGTTTCACCTAACCTTGGAAGGAACCCATAAGATCATTTCAAGCATAGTACCCTGAGTCAAGTACTCTTCAAGGGCTATCCATCTGGCTGTGTGTCTACACCTGTCTGCATAATGTCACATCCAAATTTGCCTAAGGCCTATGACTAGATAATAACCCTTAAACTAAGAGGCTCTAAACCTGCCTTTGGACCATGGAGTAATCAGTCTCAGTATTAATATCCTAGGTTTCCCTACCTTCCATAAAAAAACTATGTACAAATTTCTCCAAGGGCAGCCAAAGAGTTGCCAGCATATGCAGTGGTAAATAATGGATGATGCAGTATAGTATCTGTGGGAACACCACCATTTGCAATAATTGGATCTTGACCCATGTAGACAGGTAAAGATGCCTTCATCTATGTAAGCTATCCTTTAGAGAGGACAATAATAGGTAGAAATTTAAATGAACCCAGTCCTTTCACTGAGGGGCAATGAGGACATCCAGATATCATACAAGAGGGGTTGCCCAAATGAGCCCTGTGTCCTGAAGGGAAATGGAGGTAAAAGCTGAGTTCAAGGCAACAGCTTCCATCGTGTCCCAATTATTACATAAGCCAGATAGTTTAGCAAATTGATCCAATAAATCAATTAAATCAGGTATGCACTTATCTGGGTTTTTAAGTGTAATTAAAATATCATCTGCAAAAAAATTGGTTTATATACCTTGGGCACCAGAGTAATCACCGGGATTTGTCGAGATTCCCAGAGTTTTTGAGCCAAGGGTTCAATAGCTCGAACAAAATGTGCTGGCACTAGGGGTCAACCTTGATGTGTACCTCTCCTCATTGGAAATTTAGGAGAATGACACTCATTGGTAAGAACCAAGGGTTGCAGAGTAGATAGTCTGGACCTATTTGATAAAACCCTCACCAAGACCAAATGCTTGTAGCATAGCAAACAGGTAAGGCCAATTGGCAGAGCTGAATGCTTTCTTTGCATCCAGTGCCACAGCTGACACAGGCTCCAGAGCAGATCCCATGGCCCACATCAGGTTAACCAGTCTCTTAATATGGTTAGTCCCATCTCTGCCTTCCAAAAACCCAGCTAGGTCAGGGTGGACTAATAGCACCAGCACTCTATTCAAATGTAAGGCCAAAACCTTTGCCAGAATCTTATATTTGACATTTGAAAGAGAAATGGTGCAGTAGCAGGGGCACTGATAAGGAGACATACCTTGTTATGGCAAGACTGTAATAATGGCTTCTGTCATAGATTCTGGTAGCAAGGCAGTGGTCCAAGCTTCCTGAAATACAGAAGCTAACAAGGGGAATAATAAGGTCATGTAGAAGCTTGTAGATCTGAATCAGAAAACCATCGGTGCCATGAGTTTTCCTACTTGAGATCTGTTTTATAGCTGTTTGGATTTTCTGTGGAGTAATCAGGCCCTGCAGACTCTGGCGTTGATCCTTGCTAAGATGGAGGGAGTAGAAGAGAATGCAAGAAGGTTATAATGCTTTGAGTAGCCTCATCTCTCTGGTCTAACATGGAGGCATATAGCCATGAATAGTAATCATAAAAAGCCAGATTTATCTCGAGCAGGGCTGTAAGAATGCTTATACTCTTCCGAAGTCCAGGGATTTTTGTTTCTGCCAATATTTTCTTCAAGTGATACGCTAGCAAGAGGCCATCTTTATCACCTCCCTCCCAGTAGGCATGCCTTGTTCTATTCAAAGCAAATTCAGCAGAATGAAAGTTCAACACACTGATTTTATAATGAGGACTCTGCATATCCCAAAGCAATATGGAGGACCGATCTCCATCCTTATGTCTCTGTTGCAATGCCAAAAGTCTGGCCTCCAGAGCCTGAATTTTCTGAGACCTAACCTTCTTCTCTGCAGAAGCATAGGCTATAATATGCCCTTGTATAAAGGCTTTCAATCCCTCCCATACCCATTTATCAGCTATGTCCCCTGTCAGATTACAGTCTAAGTATTTCTGAACTTCATGATGCAGCCACAATTGAAACTTATCATCCCCGAAAAAACTAACATTACAGCACCAGTGCTTATCCTCTGCTGCAGATTTCCCAGGAAGAATAGTGTAAGTGACAGGAGAATTGTTCGAGATCGGAATGGGCTCAATACCAAAGTGGTCTGCCCCTTGAACCACAAAACCAGATGCCATGATCATATCGATCTTACTCTATGTCTGATGAAGGGGAGGAATAGTAGGTATAGTTTTGGCCAGTAGGGTATTCCAGACACCAGACATCATGAAGGCCATGATCCTTTAAAAGACAGTGGATTGATCTGGTACCTATTTAGGACAATTTCAAGGAGGTACCACTTCTATCACAAAGAGGATCACTAACCTGATTCATATCCCCACCAAGTAATACTAAGTTAGCATACATATCCAGAAGTGCCTGTGACAACTCATGAAAATAGGTTAGGGTCTTCAGAGTTGGCAGCATATACCACCTATGACCATGAGCATACCATCCAACCTACGCTTCACTAATACCCATCATCCCTCTTTATCTTTCTTGATCAACTGAGCCACACAGTTGACCCTATGATGACACAAAATAACTACCCCTTGTTTTTTGAGGAATAAGATGACTCAAAAACCTGCCCCCAATACTAGCCTAATTTCTCCACCTTCTTCTTATTGAGGTGAGTCTTCTGTAAATAGATTATGTATCCCCAGATGCTTAAAATATGTGAGGACACACTTCCATTTTAGATGGCTGTTTAGCCCACAAACATTCCAAGATATAGTTGTATACACCATATATTAAAAAAGCCACAAAAACTGCCTCCCCCCACTCCGGTACAAGGCAAAACTCTAAGGGATCTAGCACTCTGTATCATAATTAGAAAGGTCAGAACAGGACTGAAGAAAAACAAACTAACAACTATATAGACTCAAAACTGATAACAGGGACTATATACATGGCAAAGAAAAGGAACTTCCTGTCAGATCATGGATTGAAGGCTTGGCAGCCACGAGGTTACTGCTGAGATGAGGCTTATGAAATCCACCTCCCCAAATACATACAATGCTACACAAAGTAAAAATGAGCAAAGGTGCAGGACTCTTATCGCCTGAGTGAGGCAAGAAAAGTCTGCGTGCTATAAAAGCAAGGGCAACAGTGTCATTTCATTGCAGTTAAATTCACCGTAGTTAAAAGAAAAAAAAAAAACCCAAAATGGCATTTGATAGATAAATCAAGGGCTAATAATTAGAGCAACTCCTATGTAAAAGCCACAGGAGGAAGTTTAAAACAAACACTCCTGGGACTCCTAATAATAAACCCATTAAAGGAGCCCTCTACAGCGAGAAATACATGCTATACATTCCTAATAAAGGGTGGTAGTTAGCCAGTGACCCATAACCTAAACCTGAAAACAGTTATTATACAGTCCAATATCTCATCCCAGCAAACAGCTAAAAGGGTGCTGTCTGCCACAGTAGCAAGAGCAACAGACAATCAAAAGCCTGTGAGGCATACATCAGACTGCTGCACTAATGCAATCAAAACTGGACTGTAATAGCGAGGCGCAAAAATAAACTGGGTGCCATATATGTATATAAAAAGAAGAAAAGACAACAAACCTCAGTGAGCTGAACAAAAGCATAGCAGTAATCTCCACTGAAGAAATGGCACCTGTATGTAATGATAGACATGTGACAGATAATAGTACCAAAACAAAGCCTAACACTACAGCGTGGCAGCCATGCACCTTAAAAAGGAGCTCAGTGCACTAGTAACAAGTGAAGAGGTTAGCCCAATAGAATACATAAATGATGGGCAGTAATGAGGAAACACATTAGCCAAAAATAATAAACAACAGACACAGAGACATACAGACCGAAGCTATGAAAAACGTTCCCAACGTATGCAGTATAGTTTCATAAAAAGACCGGACTGAGAAACCAATGCCCCCTATAAAAGATGCATGCTTCAAATTAAATAAAGGGTGGATCAGGCATATGGAGGGAAATAATAGCAAGACACAAGCCTCTGCATGATCCCAATCAGGCAAACAGCAGGTTGCAGATTCAGTCCCTGCAAGAAATGACACAGTTCAAAAAGTAGCCTCTCACACTTTAAGCAAACAAATAGCAGCCCTGCTTAGGGCATAGGATAAGGCTGGTACAAAGTGCTTTGTTGCACAAACTGTCACAACCTGTACTAGAGTGACTAAGGTCCAAGGGTTCACCACTCTTTGCAGCAGATTTGGGTGCAGTCTGATCAATCTGGCTATCCACTGACATGGGTTTGTGTAGTCAGGATGAAGTGGACTCCCCCTGTGGCTCTGGGTTTGAAATTGCGTGGTCTCCCTTGGATCATTCAAGCTGCGTAGAGATGTCTAACTGCAAAACAACTTGTTGTGCATCTGCAGGATTACTGAAAGTCTCCATCAATTTTCCAACCATTAGACAAAGAATGACAGGGGGACTCAAAAAAAAAACATTCAACATCTCTCCTGAGCCATGTCCTGGACCCTGTCAAATGACTTTCATTGCTCAATAACTCGTCTTGGGTAATTGGACTGTATTGAAAGCTTGACTCCATGCCAAAGCAAGTCTTTCATCTGCCGCACTTTGAACATAATCTTTTCTCAATCTTGGTAGCACAAGAGGCAAAAGACTATTGACCTTGGGCAAGAGATCTGGTTACTGGGCGGAGGGCCTGATGGAACTCAATGCGTGCAGTTGATCTCCAAGCAAGATTCTCATTTATAGTCAAGGAGTTGTGAGAGCAAATGTCATAAATAAACAATCATATCAGATCCTTCAGATTTTTCTGGGAGATCAAAATACCTTAAATTATTCCATCGGTTCCATGTCTTCTGGTATTCAATCTTCTCCCATAGCTGCTTCAATTCCTGCTCCAGCAGGGGAACCTGCCACTCTGTCGGGTGGACCTAGTTTTCTAGCCTGCTCACCTGTTCTTCTGCCACAGTAGTTCAGGTGCTTAAACTATCTACTGCCCCTTTCACTGCATCAAGGGCCAGGATCATTTTTGAAAGCTGTCCTGTGATATCACTAATTAAACTTTTTATTTCGTGAACCTCCTGGCTGAGCGTTCGCAAGGCAATAACAGCTTGACAAGCCACAATCTTTGGCTGTGGATCCTCCAAGCTAGAAGACAAAATCTTTTTTTTAGGTAGATTGAGCTTCATTAAAACATCCTTCTCCAGTTTCCAGACATCAGGAGCAGCTGGTTAATAGCTCATAGTCCCAAAAAAGTGTGATTTAGGGTGCAGGTTACTGTTGATTACATTTCTATAAGAAGAGCCCATTCAGCCAAGCTGTTCTTAGCTCAGCTGCATCATGTGACCCCCACTTTCCTGGGACTTGGCAGGCAGGATATACAGTAATATTGTAATAGCTCTTCAAAAGATGGTTCCTAATCTTAGAAAAACAGCTTAGACTGTGTAGTCAGCATGATCAGAAAAGGTCAGTTACAGTCTAAAACTATATTTAAATATCTGAAACAGAATATTTTCTAGGAAAATGCAATCTAATGTAATAAAATCCAAGTTTTTATGAACCTTATTTAGTTGATGTGTTTAACCGAAATGCATACTTTTTTTCATATTTAGTATTAGTATGCTCTCTGTCATGCAGTTTTGCATGAGATTATTTTGTATATTTTTTGGCAATGACGACAATAGTTCATCTCTGGATTTTCCACACAAACACACACACACACACACACACAAAAACACACACACAGACGCACACACACACAGTTATAACATTTTGTCCCTGTCTGGTAAATTACTTATAAAGAAGCAAAAGAGTAAATGACCAAAAGGCCAAAGCCATGAAATAACCCCTTAGTGACCCTTCGCAATTCTGATTCTGCACTATTCAAGCAGGATTTTAAAAATGGTATGACACAGATTCAGATGTAATTTTTCCATATATCTTCAGTCTCCTGCTTGTACAAAACTTTGAGTACTTTATTTTCAAAAGCACTGATAGAAACATAGAAACATCCAATGTGTAGGAAGAAAAGGACTGGTAGGCCAATTTGTCTGCCACATTTTCCTTGCCTATTACTACACCATGGACCCTATTCAATCACAGGTGAACGTCTCTCCTCCCTTTCCTCTATCTATTAAAAACACAATCCCAACCCCACCACCCTATGTACACCCCACCCAAAATGTTGATAGCAAGCTGTTCATGATGGTCAATTTGAATAGGAACAATACAGTGGTTCAGTAAAACATATTTAATTAATAAATTCAGGGATGTTTATGTGGAGCACTATTTGAATAATGAAAAGCAATGATTTAAATAATAGAACATGTGAAGCATCACTTGATTTCTAACTTATGGTTTTGATGGCTGGTAGTGTTGCCAATTTGAAGCCTTGAATGCCTCTTGGCTTCTTTCCTTCATCCCCTTAAACTCCCACGGGATTGCTGGATCCAGCAGTAACAAAGCCCCAAATAACAAATCACTTTTTCTGAACTGAAAATAACAGTGAACACTGCATTGATAATGGCTGGTGTGAGGGTGAATAGCGAGCTTAAAACACACTGCAAGTATGCAAGCCCCCAGTGCTTGCAATGTAAGGCATTGCAAGCCATTGCCTAGCAATGGCTTGCTCTCAGGGCAGTGGTGTGGATGTCTGCAGTGATATCACCATGGTGGACTGCCCCTTGGCAAGCAAAACTCATACCCCCACAGCACAGCTATAAAAGCCATCTCACTATGAAGCTAAGAGTGTTAGTAATAACAACCTCTGCAAGCAGTATATGCTGCTCTCTGTAAGTAAAATGCTGCACTTTAATTCTAAACATACAAACCTGCAAGGACAGAACTTTAGGAAAAAATACTGGTTGCACTCTAAAACAAGTGCTAACCTCATGTTTTACGGAAATCCTTATGGTAGGCAAATAGTCCACATTAGGATGTAAGTACACTTATTCTTAAAGTGAAAATTTCGTTACAAATAATTTAACTACCACTATGGTAAAGGATAAAATTACAGTTGTTTTTTTTTAAAGAAAAAACATATCTTCTATAAACTTTTTTATATTATTGCTCACAATGATTTTGCTAGGTAGGAAGTGTACAGACACCAAACAAAACTATAATGAAACAATGGTGCTTGAGAACATTGTGAGTAGTTCTGAGACAGAGACAGAAATACATAAAAAGAATGAGCAAAAGGCTTGCTACTTAAGGTGGTACAACCAGGAATGTGGAAGATTTGATTTCACTCTAGATACAGAGGACAGTGAATAGAATGTAAATGCTTGTAAATAACAATATAGACTCAATGGCACGGCACTTAAGGGGGCATGATCTTTCAAGGTGAAAGAAGAAGTTGCTTATGAGAGAATAGACTTGATTCTGGCACTGTGGTGTCATTAAGCAGGATTAATACAGAACATTATTAACATGAGAACTGGATTTGCTATGTATCAATTTCTTAAAATCACTTGGTGAAAAACAGTGTTTTAATTGAACAAGTAGTGAAAGAGTATTTTTGCATATAGGAGCAGCAAAAGAGTCAAAGAATATAAGAAAATGAAGTGTTAAGAAACAAACATCAAGACAAATTAAGCAACAGTTTAATGCCTACAATCTGGTCACTAATTTTTAAGATTTATAAATTACATACAGATTTGATGACTATGAAAAGCTTTTTCATATGAATCACACCCTGCTACAGACAGGGTGTGAAATATATTACTTGCATTGCAATAATAAGTGTATTTTGATAAAACAGTTTGGCAAAACTTCTCCCTGATGAAGCCCAATTAATTGCTGAAACATTGGGTTTGTGCCAGAATATGGCCAGAGCATAAAGTCATTATTTGGAAATAAATTTATGAAGAGTGGTTGAAACAAGATGTTTTGGAATTGGCGGATTTCTTTTTGGAACTTTGGTTGGACGCTCCATATTATGTCCATTTGCCTTTCCCATGCATGCTTGAAGCTCCCCATTGTTTTCACCCCATCACCTCCTCTGGTAGGTCATTTCAGGCATCCGCCACCCTTGCCATAAAGAAATATTTCATTACATATCTCTTAAACCTCCCCCCTCCAGCTTCATAGCATGCCACTGTATTTGGTGATCCTTTTCTGAAAGAGACTCCCATTCTGCACCATGTGTACCCCCATGAGGTACTTCCAGATCTCAATCATATTCCTTCTCACCCTCCTCCCCTCTAGGGAGCACATGCTGAGCTCCTTCAGCCTCTTCTCATATGGTTTCTCATGCAACCCCTGTACTATTTTAGTGGCCCTCCTCAAGACTGCTTCTACCCTGTCATGTCCTTGCAGAGGTGCATCCTACAGAACTGGACACAGTACTCCATGTGGGGTCTCACTACTGAGTGATACAGCCTTCCTTCTTCTACTAGAAATCCCTATCCCCATGTAGTCCAGCATTCGACTAGCCTTGCCTATTGCTCTGCCACCCCTGCCCTACCACCTTGGGATCATCAGATATGACAATGTCAAGGTTCCAATCTTGCTTGCTGACTGTAAGTACCTCCCCCCATATTATACTGTACGCAACACCCCTGGGTTTACCCGTATCAAGTGCAAGACTTTGCACTATTAGGCACTGAAACCCAACTGCCAACCATAGACCACTCCTCTAGTTTCCGTACAGATTCTCTGTATTCTCACCACCCTTTTCTGGATGTCCATGGTGTTGCAGATTTTTGTGTCACCTGCAAAGAGACACACCTTCCCCACCAGTCCCTTAGCAATGTTCCTTATTAAGACATTGAAGAGGACAGGTCCTTGTACTAAACCCTGCAGTACTTCATTGTTCACTATCCTGTCCCATGAGTGACTGCCATTTACCACCACCCTCTGGCTTCTATTTTTCAATCAGTTTGATACCCAATTTACCACCTTCTCCCCCACCCCACAGGTTTGTATATTTTTTATTCAGCCTTCTGTGTGGTACAGTGTCAAAGACCTCACTGAAGTCCAGATAGGCAGCATTCACTGCCTACCCCTGGTCCATCTCCCTAGTTACCCAGTTAAAGTAATCTAATACATTAGATTGACATGAACTCCCCACTGTGAAGTTGTGCTGCTGGTGGTTAGTGATGTGTGAAGTCTGCAAGCTTCAGTCCACAAAATATTTTGCAAATTGCACTCAATTTGCAAAGCGCAATTCACAAAATTCACCAATTTTCAGTGCACCGGATCTAATGAAAAGTGTGGAATTTTGGGGGTGAAATTCCACACTTCACATACAAACTTTGGCCACAGTGTAAAAAAATACATATAAATTCCTGTTGTCTAGTGCCTACCCCCCAGCTGATCGCTGGCCACTATGTAAGAATTAAGTTCTTGGTGTCTAGTGCCCCCCACCAATCACTGAACATAATGCAAATATATATATATATATATATATATATATATATATATATATTTTTATTGAATCCCTGGTGTCTAGTGGTCTCCCTACCGATCGCTGGCCACAGTGTAATAAATAAAATGCCTGGTGTCTATCACTCCCCTCCCACACCGATTGCCGGCCACAATGTTATAAAAAAATATATATATTTAATTGAATTCCTGGTGTCTACTGTGGCCCCCCTCCACCTTCGCTGATCACTGGCCTATCAGCCACAATGTAAAAATATGTATTTTTTTTAATTTAATCTCTAGTGTCTAGTGGACCCCCACCCCATCAAGGAGTGCCCCACCAACCCACTCCCCCCATCCTGACCCCGAGTGGGCGCACACAGTCATTAGTTGAGAGAGCTCAGTCTGGCTGCCAGCTGTGGAGATGAGCCGTTATGTGTTGCGAACTGCTTTGGGTCGATAGGGGAAAGGTGTAGTGAGGCACTTTCTGATGGAGTGGGGGGTCCACTAGTCACAATGGATTTAATTTAAAAAAAAATATATATATATTTATTTTGTGGCTGATTGGCCAACAATCGATGGCGGGGTGACCACAGTAGATACTATGAATTTAATTAAATATTGTTTTTTTGTCACATTATCGTGGGTGATCGATGGGTGGGGGTGATAGCCACCAGGCATTTTAATTATTACACTGTCGTCATGTAACTTCTTCTTGCTTTGTGTTTTTTTTTAAGTTCAATTTGCACTTAAAAAAACCCAATGCAAGGCAAAGTTAAAAATAATAATAACTTTATTTATTAAGCACAATTCAGAATGTCAAAGTGCTTTACAAAAGTATAAAGCATAAACACTTTAAAATCTATTAATTAAAACCTCATATCAGCTAATTAATCTAAAGTAATAGAAAAAACCAGATTAAATAAATGGGTTTTCAGTGCCATTTTGAAACTCTCCACTGTCTGGCACTCTCGAACCCAATGAGGTAGAGAATTCCACAGGGTAGGCACTGCAAATGCTAAAGAATGAGCTCCTGATGCCTTCAATTGAACCTTGGGAACCTCTAGCAATCTTTAGCAAATGGTGAATTCTCATTAAACTGGGCAACTTCACGAATTTGCCAACTTTGACAAAAATTCACCAGCGAAGTAAAACTTTGCTGCGTCTCTACTGGTGGTCCTGCAGCCCATTTGCCTCTGAGTATTCCATCAGTCTCTTCTTTTGAGTGGTTTGCATTAATTTCCCCACCACTGATGTGAAATTGATTGGTTTGCAATTGCTAGCCTCCTCCCTGCTGCTGCTCTTTTGCAGAGGGATGACATTGGCCCTCCTCCAGTCCTCTGGAGCTACCCACCGCCTCCAATGAGTTGCTGAATAGTGTTTCTAGAGGGGCACTTAGCACTGTGCTCAGTTCCTTTAGTACCCATGGGTGGATCCCATCAGGCCCCATCTCCTTATTTACCTTAAGGGCTTCCAAACCATGGTGGATTCTCTCTTCCAAAAATGGACTTGTGTTACTCCCTGCTGCTAATGGTGCCTGCTGATGAATATTGGTCCATCCCCTCTACCCTCAACTGTGATGACTGAGCAGAAGTACTTGTTTAAAATTTCAGCTTTTTCTTGATCTCCTTTTGCACAGTTTTGCACCCTGCTTTCCTGCTCCTCACTTCCCCTCTTGCCTTCTTCTTTTTGCTCATAAACCTGAAGAAAGTCATATCCCTTTTTTGACCTATTGGGCAGTCTTCTCTGTTTGAGCCTTTGCTGCACCCAGTGTCCTCCCCACTTTTCTTTATTTATCTAGATATACAACCCTGTTCTCCTCCATTTGGGTCTCCTTGTATTTTCAAACACCTGTTTTTTTTTTTTGGTTTTTTTCTCTGTTACTGCTTAGGCATCTCCTTTGAGAATGATAAGTGGCCTTCTTTTCCTCTTACCCTTACTTATTTCCTTCAAACAGCTTGTTGTTGCCTTAGTTATTCCATCCATTATCATTTTCATTTTGGCTGCAATCCCCTACCATCGCGTTTCAATGCATTTACTAAGAAAGTCTCCTATTTCATTATCATCTGTTCTCCAGATGTCCAGGACCCTTGTCCTAGTGTGTTTTTCCCCCCTGCTGTATCCGATGCCAAACCACACTGTACAGTGGTTGCTTGTACTGGGTGGCTACCAACTGTGATGTCTGCAATGCTGTCTCTGTTTGTAAGTACCATATCTAGCACTACTCTATCTCTAGTGAGTTCTGCAACTAGCTGCCTAAGAAATGCCCCTTGCCTGGAGGCCACAATGATCCTGCTTTTAGTTGTTGACTTCCGGCAGATTCATGTCCCCTATGATCAATTCTTCTCCACTGCTTGCCATTCTGCCAATGGTCTCTGCCAAAACTCTGTCCAACTCCTCCCCCTGTGATGGTGGTCTGTACACTAGCCCCCCACACACATGGATAAAGTCCCTGGATCCCACCTCCAAGCCAATCTAAGGAACCTCCAGGCCTTTCTTATCCCTGTAGCTCCCTTGTATCTCCATAGCTAGTCAAGTTTTTATTACAGTATTCACATTTTGTGGAAGTTTGGGGATGCCTTGATCATTTTTATGATGCCAGTTGCAGCATGTTTGCCATAAACTGCACTATGTCCAACATTTGGACAGTGCTGGCCTACCTTGTAGGCAGACTAAGCATTGTCTGAAGTCTGTATATGATTGGCAATCATGTATCTCATAGGGGACTTAAAATCTGCTCCACTCAGTATTTATCAGTTGATCTCTGATATATCATTGGTAAAGCAATTATTGTTCAGTAGAAATAATCCTTAGGTGCAGTAGTTTATCAATCATTATGTTAAGATCCACTTAAGCCTTGACAGTTTGCATTGCACAAGGATTTGCCTACACATGATGACTTGCACTGGGATTGAGGCATTAGAGTATACCGGGTGCTGTTTCTGTTGATTGGAGGTACACACAAAAACAAACAATATGGATAATTCTTCTTTCCTAGATTCCTTTTACAGATTCTAACCACATACTCTTTCAGCAGACTGCATTTTCTGTATGCTACCTCTGTGTGTACTTCTTGTAGTGCTAAGACAATCTTAGTATGTCTTTAATCCGGGGTAGGGGTTGTTTTTCAGTAATGGAATTCTTTTATACATTGTGACACTCATAATTTGATTTAAGAGCCATCTTCTCAAGTAGTTGTTATCTCATAAGTCAATTTAATTTATATGCAGTAGAGTTCTTTGTATGTCTTCTGCACTAAGCACCTGTGACCTGGACTCTCCCAGCTGAAGGTGATATGGTACTGTTTAGCTTCTCTGACATCATCTTCTGTTTTTAAATGAGTATTTTAAACCAATGGGGATTTTTTTCTGTTTTTTCTGCATGATCTGGGTGTTAAAAGTATTGTTTTCCTAAATAACTGTCATTACGCTTCTGACAAAAGACTTCTAGATCCGAAATCTAGAGCACTTTGTTCTTGTTGTTACATCTATGTTGGTCCATTAAAAGGTATCAAATCATTTGCTTCTGGATCTGTTCTTACAAGGACCAATATAGCAAATACTAAATCTAGATTTTTAAATTCTCAATGACATTGGATCGGACTTGCCACTTGTTTGTGACATTGTCTGCAGTACACTACACTACACTACACTACACTACACTACACTACACTGCACTACACTACACTACACCATACCACACCACAATGAGGAATCACTTTTCTGTAGCTTGTCATGCCCAGCCTATACTAAGTCAGATGTACATGCCTTTTTGAAAGGTGTTGTCTGTTCTGGTGAAGCATTATCAACCGGCTTGCACATTGATTGGCACTGGCATTGAGGTTTGAGAGTTCAATATGTTTTTTGTCTGAACAATGTATAAAAACACACAATTTGGATATTTTTTTTCTTTCCCTGCATCCTTTTATAGAGTCTATGAACTCATCTTCCTGCAAACTGCATCTCTGATATGCTATGTTGAGTGTACAAAATGCCTAATTAACATACCCTTAGCAGCACTAGAGAACCAGTGGTTCGCAAACTCAGCCTATACCATGACTAAGTAGACAAAGCTGAGACAGACCTATACTTAGATACTGAAGAGATAGTCCAACAATTAAATCTTCAAACAACTCGAGTAGTCTTGCATAACATTTCCACAGAGGATTTTCTTAAGCCAGCGAGCCCAAAACCTTCCTATAAGCATTTGCCACCTCCCATCTCTGACTGCTCCACTTACCATCATCAAGAGATTGGGGACCAGGCAACCATGTGGGGCATGAGAGAACTGAATCTTCATATAAGCAACTGTGATTCACATTGTACCTTCCATACCCTACAAGTGTGATACTTACGAACTCAGTCTCACATGTCACAGCACCACCCAGTCCACCTCACTGTCCACTGGTACATCAAATGGTGGCAGCACCTAAACCAGCCGAAATATCCTTTGGCAGCACATCCCCAGTCCTTGCTCCCCCCCACTCCAACATCCTGGGCCTGCTTTGGAACACAGGTTTTTGACAGAGAAGAATGTCACACTTCCACAATTGGGTGGCCTCAATTATGCATACAATCATAGTCTGGTGCAAAGAGAAAGGCAAGTTAATACAGTTGCTGCAAACGCAATTGCTTTACCAGTAAATGTTAATAGATAGGTGTTTGGTTCCCAATAGCCACACTTGATCCTTTTTCATTTCATTTAATAGCCAAGCTCACAATTTACAGAACACTGATCAAAACAAATGTTTATTTGTGTTACAGAGACAGGAGATACCTTTTTATCTGAGACCATTTCAACATAGCACTGCATGTCTATTCAATTTGCCTGTATACAATTTTAAATCAGTAAAATAATAAGCCAATGAATACGCACAAGATATTTACTATATTGTTGTTTCTTTTTCCTAATAAGCTGTTGACATTTTGCCAAAATATTTGTTGAAAAGAAAGGTCAGACTGTTGGTCTTTGAAAATTAGAATTAGCCTGTGTTAACAATTACTTTAAACATATTTCTATGTTCTCTAAACCAAACCTAGCTGCTTCCTGGTCTTCCTATAATCCTTTGATTTTTAATATTTTTTTTCTTCTCTCATGACTTGTAACAATTTAGTATTACTCTACTCTTCTGACCCCATCCCCACTTACAAGAATTTGTAACTAGGCATACAGTAATTATCACTTATGCTCATATGTTCAGTTCTGAAACATGGTTTACAAGAAGTAATTCAGACACAAAATATGTATTTTAATAACACCAGTGATATATCAGTAATAAGGTAATATCTCTAAAAATAACTTGTTTAGACTTACTGTATGCCTGTTTCAATATGACTTCTCATTGCTTAACAGTGCCCTCCCTTTTTAAATGTACATCAGTCTGATTTTGTTGTTTATGTTTTCAATTGTTCTATTATTTCTGCACTCACATCATTATAAATATATGTATTTATTTATTTGAAATGTTCCTAGATGAGGTGGATCTATGAGCAGCAATATTTTATTTTAATAGGGTTTACAGTGTAGCACAAAACAGTGGACCACAGCACAAGCTCTGTATGATGCTGACAGATTCTTTGTCAATCAAAATACATAATATCAAAAATATTGCCCTAGTGCAGTGTAGTAGTAGAAGTAAGAAGTTTTCCACATTTTAAATTGATTGGAGAAAAATTGTTCTGTGAATCAAATGATCCTGTTCCTTCTAACAGAATGCTGCAGGGCTTATAGCTTAAGGCAGAAACAACAGTACCAAAACTTGCATACAGTACAGAAGTATATTTCAAAATAGTTTTTATTTAATATTGATAATTATTTTTAAGTGTATACTAGATAGATAGATAGATAGATAGATAGATAGATAGATAGATAGATAGATAGATAGATAGACAGACAGATAGAGAGACAGACAGGTATTTAGAAAACCTGTATTAACACACCAGTTATGTTTCAACTTAGCATCACAAAAGAAGAGAACTCTGGTGTTAGGATTTCTAACCCCAACTCCCCATCCCCACCCCCAAGCAGCAAAAGGAAGACACAAGATTCTGAGTCTCCAGAGTCTTGGTGAATCAGTGATGTGGTCTTCCTTTGGGTTGATAAACATAATGCTCATCCTCTCCACTGAGCAAACAAGGACAGACATGATCTCTTTCTTCACACTAGGCTTGCAGAGCCCTGAATAAACAAATCTGCAACATATTCTGTTGGTGACATGCATGAGACACACTTCTCTACCTTTGAAGAGTTTATCACTATGCGACAATGGCTTGTAGTTGTATGTTCTGCTTTAGATGGAATGTTACAGGCTGTTGGGGAGGGAGAGCATTAGGGGTGACAACCCCAAAGGAAGACTCCACTACCAATTGGCCAAGACTCCAGAGACCCCAAACCCTATTTTTTCCTTATTGCTGCATGGGGGTGGGTTAGGGAGTTTGGGTTGGAAATCCTAACACCACATTTCCCTACTTTAGTGGTATTAAGTTTAACCCTAACTGTCACATTAACTATTTTTTTTTTGCAAAGAATTTTGTTTCTTTTTGAGATAGTGGAATTGTATTCCCATTCATGCAGACCCTTTGGGAGCTACATGAACAAATGTAGAGGAGTTGGGCCATCTGGGTCCTGTGCCAAGGAAAGATTCCATCCATCTATGAATCTGCAGGGCCCTGCAGGCCCTACAGTTTCATGCAGTGACAGATGTCAAAAATGTGTAGGTCTGTCTGATGGGCTTTGACAGCACAGGGCTCTCTGAGCCCTGTGCTTCCATATAACCACAGATACTGATGCACAGGGCAAAGAGTCTCTCAGCCAGTGCACAGTGCCCTCTGCCACCCAGGAGTGCAGCGGTGCAGGGCCCTATGCCAAGCAAAGAGGTCTCTTAATATATGATACCTAAGGCCATGTGGGGAATTCTGCACCTTTCCTTTCCTTAGTGGAGTGGTATCACATAATAGTGTCATCCCCCAGCGTTGCCCCATTAAACTGGCTCACTGAGCTCACACCTGAACTCAGCTCAGCAGCGTGGAATCACAAAACACTACCCACTGTGGTAAAGTTTGGCACTACACTCAATTTTTCTTAATAAGGATTATTTTTTATTAATTTTGTCACCAAATTTTCAAGATAGTTGTTATATGACCCCACCTTATAAACATGAAATTTGGCATTTATAGTATATTGGCTGAAATATCATTTTGCACCACAAGTGCAAAAACAGATCTCGTGCAGGATTTAAAAAATGGCACCTATCACATTTATCAGGTGATTTGAAAAAAATGGCTATGTTTAAAGCTTGGTGTCAAAATATTGACAATTAGGGAAGTTATGAGTGAACTTCGAAACATTTCAATGTTCACCAAAAACTATGTCATTTTATCACATGTTTACATCAAATGTTCAACATAGTCTTCTTATGACCCCACTTCATGAACAAGCTAGGTGAACATTTTCAAATCCTGGCTGAAACATGATTTCATGGAGTGACCGTGAAATCACCTTTGGGACCAGATTTGAAAAAACAAAACAAAAAATATACATGTTGTTCAAGAAGTGGGGTCCAAAAAAAGGCCATGTTGAAAGTTTGGTGGAAAAATAATGAAAAATAATGAAATTATGAGTGAAAGTTCAAATATTTCAATGTTTATTCATAACTTGACCATTTACCATATTTTGACATCAACTTTTTAGCATAGCCTTCTTATGACCATTCCTCATAAACCCAGTAGGTGAACATTTTTGAATCCCATTTGAAAGGTGATTTCACAGAGCTACTACAAAATCACATTTCAGGATGGATTAGAAAGATGTTGTCACTTTTGTTCAGGAGGTGGGGCCCCAAAAAGATCATGTTGAAATGTCAGTGTAAAAATATAAAAAATTGACAAAGTTATGAGTAAAAGTAAAAGTCAAATTTAAATACAATAAATTGGACTTATGTTATTTCTTCATATCACAGTTGCCAGTTCCAGCAGTGAGATGTGTTTTTGATCAGAGAGTTGATCTATATGGTGGGACATGTTCAGGTCAGTGAGAGTGTATGGGGTGATGTGGTGTGGTGTGGTGTGGTGGTTCTGAGAATGGGGGGTCTGAGGAGGATTAGATTGCCCATGGGCTGTTTTCTTATGCATAGGTAATTAAAAAAGAGACAAAGAAGACCACAAGGAATCTTTATTTTTTCCAGCTTTACTACTGGATCAGTCACTGGGGATTGAGCATACCCTGTGTCTTTTTTTTTTCTCTGCAGCTTCCTAAAGGCGGGTGCCCCAATGCCACCACTTAATGATTGTGCAGTGAATGGGCAACCTGGAGGGGAAGGGGTTGGCAAACAGGGCAGGGGGTAAGCACTCCAGTCTGCTTTTCATTGCATATTGGGGGAAACATGAGAGAGGGTTTGCTGAGCAGGGAAGGGAATGGAATAAAAAACTCAAATGGATAGATAAGTAGAGATAGGAAGATAGATAGATAGATAGATAGATAGATAGATAGATAGATAGAGAGAGAGAGAGAGAGAGAAACAGAGAGCTAGATGAGAGATTAGGGGATCGATGGCTTACTGCTCCAACTAAAGCTGGCAACATGACACCAGCTGTGGCTTCACAGTTCAATAAAGTCCCCTAGTCATATTGAGAACTCAGGTGACTGGCTCTTCTCATTAAGCTGGGAACTCAGGATTTTCAGGTACCCAGAAACAATATTTCCAGGCACATATTCAAAAAAAACTAACACTAGAATCTAATTACATGGGTCCTGTTTACCTAGGTTCAGGTGTTTTATTTTTTTAATACATTATTTTTATTTATTTTCAATACTTTTAGGTAACAAAAACACAAAATGACAGCTGTCTCAAATAGTATTTTTTTTCTTAAAACAAGTAAAATTGTTTCTCATGGTAATTAAATTATGAAAATAAGACCTCATAATTGTTTAGTTTTTTTACAGTTCATATCAGATGGTTATCAAAAAAAAAAAAACTTTACATCTTTATACATCTGCAACTGTTCAATATGTTTTCACAAACCTTTCAAAAGGTAATACCTCAGCACAGGCTACTTCTACCCTGAAGGACTTATGAAAAATGATTTACCATCTAGGTTGTTCATGATAGCAAAATAAAAAAAAAACTATGTAAAGTATGGGAAAAAAAACTCCCATTTACAAAATAAGGGGTATCCAAATCTTGGATGCCACCCAGTGTGATGGCATGAACATTTTCATGTCTTGATACTGTGTCAGACTGACCCTGCATGCATATTTTTGGGCTATTTCATTAAACGCTGCCCAAATCCCAGAGGTCTACCACTTTCCCACCAACTGACCTGCCTGCAGGACTTCAGCATAGCATCCCACCATTAGCCCCAGGACTACAGGACAGCACCACTCTGCCATTATAGGCATCTGAGGCAGCCAGTGATCCCAGAGCTCTTCCCCCTCCCCACCAACCAATCTGTCCTCTCAGTGGTCTGTTCTGTGTGGCTCTTCCCACCCAACCCTCCCCAACCACCATCTCACTCAGGAGTGGTCCTACTTTTAAACACTTCTGAACCTATAAACCAACTTTCACCTCCCTTCCCAACTCCACTTTGGTTTCACCCACCCCCTTCCTGAAGTAACACATAGGAACTCCCTGACACTCCAACTAGTATAGCTCCTAAACAATTACACCCTCTGCCCCTTCCCCTCACATGTCTTCTCTAAAGCTCCTTCTCCTACTACTCTACCCCCCCTCCCTCAAATCACAAGGTTGTTCTGCCAATTTGCAACTAGTCTGACTAGGTGGGTACTCCCTGAAGTGAAAACCTCCTATTCTGAGTGGAGGCTGTGGGCTTTGAACATTAAGCAGCACCTGTCACTCTCATTGAAGTTCACAGCTCTAACCTATTGGCTATGCTGCCAGTAAGTATCATTGGTAGAAAATGATATAGTACCTTCCAGATGAAGCTGTTCATGTTCCCTCTGCTGGTAGCCTTTCTCTCTGGCTTATCACTGAGAGCTGATTTCTGTGCAACTTTACTTGTAACTGAACAGGCAGAATTGTCCAGCTTCTCCAACCTCCACAAGCTCGATGCCCCTCTGACTAACAGGGTTCATTGCGAGCTTACCAACCTGGATCCCATACTGTTCACTTTCCTCTCAAACCATGAGTGCTTGCTCCTCGGACTCTTCATCTACTGTCTCACCTTACAACCCCCCCCCCCACTACAAACCTATCACCCTCTCTTCTAACTCCTCCTATTGGCTGGGGGATGTGGAGGGTTACTTCAGACCTTTGAACATCCCCATTAATCACTCTACTTAAACTTGGACTAGCTCTATGGGCCTAAGGGCTGCACACCTCAATATATGCAGCTTCTGCCAGCCCAATGGCATAGAGGGCTGAGGCACTGGATGCCTAAACTCTCACCACACTGACAAACCACATTTAGGAGCAAGTGCGGGCTAGCAGAGGTCAGCACAACGGAAAGGGTGCAGAGCAGGATGAGCTGCCATCAGACCAATCTCCTCTCCTCTCCTTCCTCAGTGCTTGACTGCCTCATGGTGGAGGCCAAGGGGCAATGCTGCTAAGGGAAGCCAGGGGTACTAGGCAAATGGGGTGGAAAGGATGGTGCTATCACTGGAGCAAGAGGGCACATGAGTGCCACCATGTGCATGTGCCTCTCTGTCTGGGGCTCCGGGGTATTGGGGGAAACCAGGAAAAAGTCGGGGGCTGCCGCAAGATGATGCCTCTGGGCCAGCTCCTGGGGGGGGTCTTCCAGGGCATGCACAGTGTAACAAGACCAGAAAGAGCCCAGAGATTGGTAGGGTGGCAGACAGTAGCAGCAGCTCACAGAAGAGCATAAACACCTCTATGGAAAAAAGTATATGCAGCCTCCCAGAAAACTTCTATGAGCTGGAGGCATGTGTGTCCCTTCACAAGCCAAACATTCTCGTAATCACCGAGACTTGGTGAAAACCAAGCAAACCCCTGATGCTGTGCACCAAATACAGGGACACTGCATGCTTCAGCATAATAGCCCTAATGAAAAGAAGGGTTGGGGGTACTACTGTACATCCTTGAACCCCTAACAACCACTCCAGTACTCTGCTTCAATCCTTCCTCCCCTGTGAGTGGCTCCTTATTGAATTAACAGTAGGTTCCAATAAAAAAAATGTATGTAGGATGCAGTTACAACCTTCCTAAATCTTTGGTTTAATAAGCCTCCTAACAGGACTAGGGCAACTCCCCCCCCCCAAGGAAACAAGCCAACTTGGGGATTTCAACATAAACTGGTTGAGCCCCAAGGAACCTGACTACAGCAATCTGCTCAAACAGCATAACTTCTCCCAGTCCATCACCCTACCCAATAAAGCTAATTACTCCCTACTGGACTCGGTGGTGACAAATAGAGATGACAAGTTATGCTAAGCAGAAATCCTATCTGACTCAATAAGTGACCACACCCCCACCTATAAAATTTGGTCAACTAAAACAAAGCGCCCCCAAACAAAATACCTTACCTTCAGGAAATTTATGTGCCATGACACCACTAGTCTATTTTCATAAATCAGAGCTATTAATTGGCAGGCCCTTCACTCCCTCACAGACATCAACTCTGCAGTGGGATTTCTCATGGATGCCCTCCTTCACTACCAAAATAGACACTTCCCTCAAACCACCCATCAAGTGAGAGGCGGAAACACCCATTGGATCTCAAAAGGTCTGCTATCCCTCATGAAGGAGAGGGATAAAAAGTGGGCCACTTTCAAAGTCTTTCCATCCCCTGTCCTATGGGATGTCTACAGAAAACTGCTTAACAAATGCAAACAAATGACCAAATCCCTTAAAACAAGTTACCTTCACAATCAGCAAAGTGAATACTTGAAAAACCTTCGCTGATTCTGGTCCATCATTGGCTCTATGATAAATCCCAATTCTCACAGCCCCAATATTCATCTCACCTCTCCAACGGGCATTATCACTGACCCCACGAAAGTTGCCAATGCCCTCAACAATAAATTCACAGACCTCTCAGCTCATATAAGCAAGCTGGATACCTCCACCCCACCATGCCCTAGCAACCAGACCAACCACCATCCTTTGGAAGGAGTTTCCAACCCTCCTTTCCATTTCAGAACTATCTCCCAGAATGAGACTTTCAAACTCCTAATGAGCTTCCCCAGAGGTAGTCCAGGTAGTGGTGGACTCCACCTCACTTTTCTCAAACTTATTGCCCCCTGCATTGCTAGACCTCTGACTGCTATATTTAATCTTACCCTAGCTTCATACACAATGCCTACCATTTGGAAAAATGCCAAAGTTGTCCCCATCTTCAAGACAGGTGACCCCCTCTGTACTCTGACAACTACAGGCCATCTCAATACTAACTCACTTAAGCAAACTCCTAGAGAAAGTAGTCCACTACCAACTCTCTGACCATGTAAGCAAATCTGACCTGCTCTGCCTGAAGCAATATGGGTTAGAAAACACCATAGCACTGCTTCTGCCCTGGCCACCTTCAATAATCATGTCTTGGAAATATGGATATAGGAAACATTACCGGTGCCGTATTTGTAGACCTTACAAAGACCTTAAATTTGGACAACCATAGCTTACTCCACACCAAACTGATGGACCTCAGCTTCTCAGTAGGTTCCTCAACATGGTTCCTAAGCTACCTTTCAGGGTGATCCCAAACTGTCAGTATCGGATCTGCCACCTCTGCTGCCATAGCTGTATCCTTAAGAGTTCCCCAGGGCTCCATATTGGGTCCTTTGTTATTTTCCCTCTTCATTAACTTCCTTCCTAAGGACAGAGTCACCTGTGAGGCCTTAATGTATGTGGATGATTTAGTTCTATATCATAGTGACAAAATCATGACCGAACTTTCCTCCATCCTCACCCAGAACTACGTGGCTGCACATTACTGGTTCCTAACAAACTGACTCCTAGTATACACCAGCAAAACCAAATATATTCTCCTGGGATCCAAACCCAACCTATTAAAACTATCCAGAGCTAACTCCACACTAACTGTCCTCTCATCGGATGGCTCCCCTCTACAGGATGTACAATATTTTAAATACCTGGGTGTCACACTAGACCCCTTCCTAACCTTTGACACTCACATTAACTCAACTGTTCAGTGCATTAACCAAAAGCTTAGGGTTGGTTTCCATCTTAAGCACTGTCTGACCCTGAGGTAATACTTGCCATTGCTCAAGGCACCCTGCTCCCTCTGTTGGACTACTGCACCCCCATATACACCCATACCTCCTCACTCATGCTCACTAGGCACAACATGGCCTATAACAATATTTGTAGGTTTGCAGTAATGGCACCTCCCCATGCACCAATGCACCCAGTACCAGTCCCTAGACTGGCTCCCCCTAAAGGCCAGGCATAGCTATGTACTCGGGTGCATCACTGACAATGCTCTCAGAAGCAATATCCTATCCCCCTACTCCTCCCTGATCCAGCTTAAGACTCCATTCCACTGCCTCTGGCAGTAAACTGTACCACCACTGTAGGTTCCTCGGGACTCCAGTTGCCTGGGCAGCAGTGCCTTATCTGTCACTGCTCCCAAGCTGTGGAACAAACTGATGGCCTCCCTACACTTCCTTGACACTCACTCCTCCTTTAAGACCCAGTTCAGAGCACGGTCACTGGAAGAGGCCAAATGCAACTGTGTAGGGGGGTGACCCCTGGGATAATCCCATCCCCCCAATCTTAATACCAACATCTACCCATCCACTCCATGCTGAGCTTCTTAAAAGGCCTGCCTGTACCCCTATTCTAGTGCACTTACACTGTGGTGTCAGACTGTATTGATTGTACCCTTTGTAACTAGTGTATTCCTGTAACTATTCTTTATCCTTCTTAAAGTCCTACTGTATGTCTTGCACTTGGCAATATCAACTTTACTCAATGTAGTCCATGTATTTTGAACTGTATGTATCACTTACTGTTGCCATCTTTATGTCCAGGGTCGTGCCTGAAAATGGTCCCAGGGATCAGCTCACTTAACTAGTAAACAAATTAATTAAATAAACAAAGCTATTAAATGTGCAAAGTTAGGGTTTAACATTGATTACTGTACGCAACCCTACCTGCACTGGTGCTACCGTGCCAGTATAATTAACATATTATAGTGGCACGGTAGCACCACTATAGTTAGGGTTGGTAAAGCACTGAAGTGTTAAATTCAAACCTTTGCACCTTAATAACTTTCGCATACTTAGACAAAATAGCCCAAAATTTGGCATGCTTGGTTATTGTGCCAGAATCTCAAGACGTGAAAAATTTTGTGACAGCATCTTGTGTGGGTTTTGAGATATAAAGTGGTAAAAAACATAAAAATAACACTTTTTTCTCATTGTTTCACATGGGATATTTTGCCGTCATCTACAGACCAGACTGAATGGAATTTTTCTCTGAAATTTTCAGGGATGATGGGGTCTGTGCCAAGGGTGTGCCTTTGGATGGTTTGGTGAAAAAAATGTTTTACCATTTTTGAATTATAACTATTTTTGTGATAGCCGCAAGATAGACATAAATAAAAACAGCTTGAACTGTAAATTTACTGCTCTAACTGTGAATTTGCCATTCATTCTGAAACAAATACTGTTTGTGATGCACTGTCTGGTAACTAATGAACAAGACCTGCAATTATGTTCTTCACATTGTTCAATTTTTTTAGTAGTATTTTAAAATTAATACTGGGAATATCAGTTAGCGTTGAGAGAATAATTTTGCCAGCCACTCGCTTAGTTAAGGACTATTCAATCAAAAAAATAACCATTCGTAGCTCTTTTCAGTTTGAACGTTACTGTTTGAACTGAAAAGACTGCAATCAGTTATGGTCCATGACAGTTTGAACTGTCATAGCTCAATGGTGTCTAGTGGTAAAACCTACCTGACAATTTCTTTCCTCTGAATATAAAACAAGATTCATCGGTAGTCCAGTGGTCCCTCCCCATTCCCCCCTTCATGATTGCTGCCCCTGCTGCATTTCATTATATTCCCTGGTAGTCCAGTGGTCCCTTCCCCCACCCCCATTCCCCATTCGCTGTCCCCTATGTTTTCATTTATAATCTCTGGTAGTACAGTGGTCCCACCCCTGTCCCTTGTTCTCTGATCACCATCCCTGATGTTTGTATTATATTGCCTGGTATTCATCACCATATCAAATAAAAATGATTAGTAGTCCAGTGGTCACTCCTCCCTACCTGTTCTCTTATCACCATCCTGAACTGGCTTATGTCCCTGGTGTCTAGTGGCACCCCCCACCCACCCCCACTGGTGTTTGTCCATGAAATGAAGAAAACCATCCCTTAATTTTTTTTTCTAAAAATAAAATGGTCGACTAACAAAATCAGCCCCACCCCACCCCCACCTCCCACTCAGCACCCACCACCCCACACCTCCCAGGACACCCCCACACACCCTCACTCACCAGAACAGGTTCCAGGTTTAAGAGCCATTCTCCGATTGAAGACACATTTTGCTGCTGGGACCAATGACAGCAATTGAGAAACTAAGGTAAATTCGGTTCCATGTATTACAATGGGGTTTCCAACTTTTATGCATAACTAAGCCATTTTTTGACATTTTGACACCAAATTTTCAACATGGCCTTTTTGGGACCCTGCCTCATGAACAATATGACTGTCTTTATGCAACTCATGCTAGAAAGGTGATTTTGTGTTTGGTTATTGAATTCACCTTCGGGTGGGATTTGATCATTTTTCCTGATCTTGTTCATGAAGTGTGATTATAAGAAGGCGATGTTGAAAATTTGGGTCAAACTATGCAAAACAATGGCAGATTTATGACCATTCATTGCAATTTTGTTATGCATGTTTGTAACTTCAAAAATTTTAAATATTTTGACCCCAAATTTTCAACATAGACTTCTTATTACCCCAAGGAACAAGAGTGTCCACTGGGTCGGTGGTGCTCAGAAACCACACATAGAACACATTCAAAGGTTTTGAGCACTCACCAACCTCATGAGAGGGATACAGTAGTCAGTAGCTTCATTTCAAATCCATTTTAGTGCACACAAAACAAGGTGGACCAGGTCCCACCTGACATGTTTCGGATAGCCAAGTCCTTTATACAAAGCCTTTGATAAGGACTTAGCTGTCCAAAACATGTCAGGCAGGACCTATTCTGCCTTGTTTTGTGTGCAATCAAATGGATTTGAAATGAAGCTACTGACTACTGTGTCCTGCTCATGAGGTTAATGAGTGCTGGAAACCTTTGGATGTGTTCTTATTACACCACCAAATGTATGTAACAGCTGTCATTTTTCAAATCCTGGTCAAATGTCTTTTCATACCTACAGTGCTGAATGGGCCTGCAATTGTGCAGAATTATGTTTTGGCTGGGATTCAAAAATTTTGAGACCAGGTACATGAGGTGCAGTAATAAGATGTCTATGCTGACAATTTGGTTACTGTTGTCCTATAAGTGGAAGTGCAGGGCCCTTCTACAGCTACATACATACAGTATATGCATCTATGGGGGGCCCTGTGCACCCTCAGGCAAATTCAGATATGTTACTCCATCTTAAAAACTGTACATGGGTGGGAGTGCAGGGCCCAGAGGGCCTTGCGCTCCCACAGGCAAATAAGACTACAATTACACTAGCTCAAAAAGTAAGGCAATTCATAGCAGAAAACTATGTTAATGCAACAGCTAGGGTTGATATCAAACCATAAAAATGAGGGAACTACAATGTTATGGTTTCTGACCATAACACCCCACCCGCACCCTGAACCCACCAACCCACCAACATGCATTGGGGTGTGCCGTGGGTTCATCAGCCATAACATTCACCCCATTCTCCTATATTATGCCCATCTCAGCTTATTTACTTATGGAATGGGGTGAGCCTTATGGTTGACCACCCCAAGGCACACCCCTGATGACTGTTGGTGTGTGCAGAGTGGGGGTGGGGTGTTAGGGTTGCAAACCCCAATGTCATATTTCCCTCCTTTTGCAGTTAGATAGCAAACCCTAACTGATACATTAATGTAGTTTTTGTAAAGAATTATATACTGTAGAAATATATATATATATATATATATATATATAGCTATCTCTCTCTCTCAATATATATATATGTATATGTATATATACATACATAGTTTTTGCAAAGAATTTCCTTACTTTTTGAGATAGTGTAATCATAGCCTTATTGCTTGTGGGAGTCAGGACCTTTGGGCCCTGCACTCCCAATCCCTCCATATACATATATGTATGTCTTTGTGGAATGGCCCTATAATCCATCTTATGGGACAACAGTGGCCAAAGTGCCTCTGCATCTGTACCCCACCTGTTAACAAAATTTTCTAATCCCACAAAACAATTCCTTCAATGGCATTCTCCACAATAATCACACATGTGGCAGGTTAAAATGACAGCGCCACGTGGGATGGGGGTAACAAAGTGTATCTCAAAATCTGAGTCAATAGCTGGAAATCCCAAAATTACAGTGTGTAAGCAAAATTGCATTGAATGGTCATAACTTTGTCATTTTTACATATTTTGACCTCAATATTTCAACATAGCATTCTTATGACCCTACCTTATGAACAATATGACTGTCATTCTGCAAATCATGCCCAAAAGGTGAATTCACTAAGCGACTGCTAAATCACCTTTCAGTGGGAGTTGCATAACAACGGTCATATTGACCATGAGGTGGAGTCCTCAAAAGGTCATGTTGAACGTTTGATGTCAAAATATACAAAAATGGCAAATTATGCACCAAAGTGGAAAATCTCATTGAAATACATTGATTTCCCACACAAAAAAATATTTTTTTTGTGAGTCATCATACGAAACAAGATCTTTTTTTGTATGACATTGATACAAGAAAAGAATTTCATTGTTAAATAAAACACATTTTAAGGGAATTTCGTAAGCAATAAAGTGTAGAATGCACCTAAGGGGTCCCAATAAGCAAGCTACATGTGTTGGTTCATCCACAGAATATCATTTTTGGGAGTTTCCAGATTTTAATTTCTCAGACAAAACTGAAAACAAGATGGTGGCCATATGAAAGGGAATTTTCCTATACGAAACAGGTTTCCTTTTTTGTTTCATGCAGCTATAGTTTAGTGCTTTCTGAGCATGCTCAGACATGGTTTTTTTTTTAAGTTTTAAATTTCAATTGATTAAAAATGGCTTATTAGTTTTTTATAAGACTAGCAAAAGACACATCTGTGGGCTATTCCCTTTCTGCCCTGAAAATTTCAGACCAAGAGTCCAAACCATCATGGCTTTAGGCAAGTTCAAAGAAAAATCCCAAAAAAGTCAGTGAGTGACAAAATGCTTTTTTCACCTATCTCAGAAATCACACATCCAACCAGAATGTAACTTGCCACATCCCAAGGTCTACGATCCATGACAATGCAAGCCACTTTTCATGCAAATCCATTGAACAGTTGCAAAGTTATTAAAGTACAAATGTTTGAGTTTAACGTTGAAGTGCCTACTCAACCTTAGCTGTAGGAGCACAACCATGACACACACACATACAGGCACACACACACACACACACACACACACACACACTTACACAATTACACATACCCAATAATGCAAATCATAATGGGAAGGATATGCAAGTCATCATGAAAAAATAATTTCAACTGATTCTGCTTTAATCAGTAGTGTACAATATGGGGACACATGTTCAATTTCAAAATCTATTAGTAGCATGCCACAGGTTATGGTTACATTAACTTACAAAATGTCTGACAACAACATATACATCTTGAAAACAGACCATTTTTATACAGCCATACAATAAAAAGCGTATGTGCAAAATATGATATTCATGAGCACCAAAGCTGAAAACACATTACTGCAGAATAACAGCAATAGCAGAAGTTGGCTTTTTGAACCATTTACACATTTTGGCTGCTCCAACAGTATAAAGATGATGGTTCAAGAATAACTGCTTCTTTTATGCAAGTTAAAAGAGTCACAGTTAGGTCCCAAAAAGAACTATGTTTTGATCTCATTCAAAATTGGCTTTATAATGCATAACGAGGCTTCTTCTTCTGCATGGATTTCCATGCTAACTGAAACTTTGTTGTACCACAGTTCAGAGGTCATGGAATGTGGTTGTACCCTTCTGTGGTACAATAAGGTCCCAGCTGATTGGAAAATGTTGAGGCAGTTGGTGTTTTTTTCACAGCACTGTAATGCACACAGCAATCTGTTCAAGTTCTGAAAGGAAACTGTTGGCACTTTCATTGCTTCTGCAGGAGCATTGTGAAAGCACTTTCACTTAAAGACAAATTTTAAAAAAAATATACACTGTAAAATATACTTGTTGGTCATCAGCATGCCCAACCAGCCTGTGTTGCCACCTTAGGCCTCTGGTTGCATCGGACATCTCAAGCTTCACTCTCCAGGTCTGATGTAATAAGAAACCCTCTGTGGCAGCCCAGGCTGGTTGTTCATGGTTGCCTAACCAGCATTCTCTATAGTGGCCCCTCACTCAGTCTGCAAAGGCTGAGAACATAAGACACAGACACACAAGGCAGGATTTTAAAAAGGATCTGTCCAATATGAATCTGTCACTAATTTGAAAGCAGAACTGTGTCCCAACCTGCTAGACCATCTATTATATGATCTAATAGCCCTTAGTTTGCATCCAAAAACAGACACAAGTGCATTTAAAACTGGATACAACTCAAAACTGCATCCATTTTCTGCCACAAATCACGATTTTTGTCAACTTTTGGAAATTGCAGCAGAGCTGTCCGGACGCAAGTTGAAGGATGCAGATGCAAGTCCAGCATGCATTTGTCTCAGTGTCCAGCCCTTTTGACCCCCCCCACCACAAACTGAGTCTTCCATTCTCAGCCTTTGTAAATTATGTGAGAGGTCATTTGACATCTTTAAGTCCTGCATAAAGTGGAACCAGCCAGAATTCTTTCATGGTGATTTGTACATACTTCTCATAATGCTTTGCAGTATCAGGGTATGTGTGATTTTTGTATTACTTTGAAACCTGGCTTTATTGCCTATGCCCAATCGGGATAACTATTGCCTTAGTGTTTTTGTGCAGAGGTTCTTTTCTTGCAAATATATATATATATATATATATATATATATATATATATATACACACTGTATATACTATACTGTACACTGTATATTTGTTTTTATCATGTTTTGTTTTCCTCACTGACCAGGCACATAACCATGTAACCCTTCTGTAAGTCCTCAGCTGAACACTCATTCTCATCCACCACTAGGTCCTCTAGTGATAACCCAGACTTATTCACCAACAACCACCTTGCAGGTCTAACTCCAGCAGTTTTCTCCTCTGTATCAGGAGTCTTGGATGGCATTTTCTTTCAACCACTGACACACAATCAAGTTCCAGAGGCAATCATGAGGCTACATGCGATCTCTCTGTCTGTATTTCTGACTATACTGTGAAACAACATCTGTATGCATTAACGTTGTACCTGACTCTAAATTGCAAAAACATTAATTGTATCATCTCTGGCAAAAAGTCACACCCACTCAAACATGTCTATAAGTCAAATTTTTTATTTCCCAATATAAATTCAGATGCCCCAACATTTTGCCAGTATATGGCTTCTTCTGGGGGACTTAAAAAAAATATAGAATTCTTATAAATAAATCCAAAATTATATAGTTTCTACATAAATTGATAAAGTAACATACAAAACTTTCAATTTCCACTTCGTAATGCACACCACCAACACAAAGTAGTGATAGATCAGGCCAACAAATGTGAATGGTGCCAAATAAAAATCAGCTGCCTCTCTTGTTACTGAGCGACTGCTCTTGTTCCGCTGTTCTCTGATGTATTTCACAAGAGACCCAAATAAAGTGCAAAACAATTTATAACAAACACCAAATACATACTCCCATCATAAAATGTTCTGACTGTACTAATATTCACAAATACATAATATAACCACTTTCAAACTGTTCTGTATATATAAAGTGACTGGATGATTTTTAGGAAAGCCAGGAATAAATGCACCAGAAAAGTCAGGTATGCAAAGGCTGCCTACTACCTGGCTGAGCTCGACTCCTCCTACCATAATCCTGCTAGATTTTGGGGCACCATCAGGTATGATGGGCCAGGATGCTAACAACCCTTCAACTCAATTACACAATAACTATGGCCCCATTACTGGCAAAATGGAAATCCTGGATGCATTCAACAACCACTTCACAACAGCTGGCCTTGCCTTTGACACCTCCCCAGCTAACCTATTAAGGGACCAATTAAGCTCCCACTACATTGGTGATCAAAGAGTTGACTCTTCCTTTAGCTTCAAACCTATACTATTGAAACAAGTTGAGGATCTTTTATGGCATCTGGATACCAAAAAAAGTGCAGGAGCAGACCTTCTGGACCCCTTCTTTCTAAAGATTACATGCCATGTGCTTGCAGTCCCCCTAACACACCTCTTTAACCTTTCCCTAAACTCTGGCTCTATTCCCACACTGTGGAAGACAGCCCAAGTAGTCCCCCTTCTAAAATCAGGGGACCCTATGGATCTTAATAACTACAGGCCCATTTCCATTCTACCTGTGTTATCCAAGATGCTGGAGAAATTAGTGAGTATTCAGTTAAGGGAATATCTGGACAATACTAACCTATTAAATCCAGCTCAATCTGGATTCAGGGCCAAACATAGCACTATCACTGCATTAGCCAAGGTCACAAATGATTGGCAAACTGAATTGGATCTAAAGAACAATGTCTGTGCAGTATTCCTGGACCTGAGCAAAGCATTCTACACTGTGGACCATGAACTGCTACTCTCATCCCTACACTCCATTGGCCTAGATCCATCCTCCCTTAAGTGGTTCAGATGCTACCTCTCCGGTAGATCACAGTAGGTAAAAGCTGAAGGTGACCTGTCCCCATTAAGACCACTGTCAAGAGGAGTCCCCCAAGGCTTTATTCTGGGTCCTATCCTTTTGCCATTTATATAAATAAAATTGATTCAACCCTTACAAGTCCTCAGTACACATCTTTGCTGATGACACTGTTCTGTATGTCAGCAACCCTTCCACAGTTATCATGAAATCCTACAAACAGAATTCTCCTATTACAACATCAGCTACTCAGAAAAAGCTTCTGCTAAATGAAAAGAAAACCAAAGCAATGATGTTCACAACTCAAAACTCCACCAACACATCTTCTTCAATCAATCTCCCCCAGCTATGCACTATACTTGGAGAAAATCTGGAGTATGTTGAAAATTTCAAATACCTAGGTGTGTGGATTGACAACAGACTTGACTTCACTCAGCATCTAGAACAACTGTTAAAAAAGCTTCGCCTAAGGCTTGGCCTCCTCTATAGATTAAAACACTTCCTTAACAGAGACTCAAAGATGAGATTAGTCCAGGCCATCTTTCTATCAGTCGTTGACTATGCAGACTTCCTCTGTAGTCACTGCCCCACTTCCTACCTTCAAAAGTTGGATACCTTGTATCATAGAGCAATAAGGTTCATTACAGACCTGCCATATAATACCCACCATTGTTCTCTATAGCGCAATTGGATGGGTTTCCCTTCATCCGGAAGGAGCAGAAATGCAGCTCTATGGATCTACAGAGCTTTATCAAAAACTCCCAAGCTATATCCTGGACTGCTTCACAGAACACTCCTAGCTCCTATGCTCTAAAGCAACAATATCATCCTGCTCAAATTGCCCAAAGTCAACACCAAAATAGGAGGCAGCAATCAGCTATTCTCTAGCTATAGCATGGAACACCCTACAAAATCCCTAAAACTGTCCATTATCATTCCATTTACATCCTTTAAGCACTGTACAGCCTTCTTCACAGAGAAATGCAGTTGCTACCGCTAGAGATAGAATAGTCATCCCACTAAACTATATTCCAATCACATATGGCATATTCCTTCCAGTCAGACACCCCCAGTATATGGCACCCAATATTCCTTCACCATCCTTGTACTCATTATGTGTGTGACTGTCATGACCCTCATTGGGATATATATGTACTGTACATATTGTAGATATTAGTTTAACCTTCTCTTAACCGAGTTTCAACATGTGAATTCACTGTATATTATTGTGTTATAAACATCATTTTTTTCTGTATGTATAACTGTCTTATAAGTATGTGATGTAATTGCTGTGTATCAACTCGAACCTTGACCTTATCAGGTCCATCTTGTAAATGAGCCTTGCTCAATGGTGATCGCCTGAATAAATAAAGATTTGATTGATTGATTGATTGATTGATAAAGGTGGGACCACCACTAACAATAGTGTTTGAAAAGATGTTAATAGAACAGTATTAACATAAAATACACTACCAAAAATAAAATATGTAAATAGCAAATCTCTAAATCAGCCAGCAGATAGCTAAACGAGTTTGGCAAAGTTACTTCACACATGCTAAAGAGATTCTTGATTCAGTCAGATTAACTTTAATAGCGATTTCCCCTGGATCTACCTATTCAAGGTACCTGACTCTAAACCCTTTGAAACTAAGCACCTGCCTAAAGGATTCTTTGTGAAATAGAACGAAAAAAAAGGGCTGAGTCCTAAGTGTGCCAGCTTGTGGCCATCACTATGATGCAGCTTGGCTTTTTCTTCTCACTTTATATTAGCCTCCCACAACCTGATTGCATGTAGCATAGATACTGGAGATATCAAAGGCATACTATACGTCTTCCAAATAGGCAGGAAGGTGAAACATCCAGGGTCTGACAGCAGGGGTCTCTGATGTGGAAGCATTGTGCTGAACCACAACATCAACGATGTACTGCCATCAGCAGCACTATTCGTTCCTCAGCCACCCATTTGATAACACCTCAGGCTTGTTTCTGAACCTATGTTGTAGGCATGAAAGCACAATGCACTAACCACTGGGTATGGAGTGTTTCACAAACATGTCTTAAAGATCAAGCTACTGCTAAAAAGTCTAAAAGCTCTGATGCTTATCAGATTTAAGTTCAACTTTAGTATTTTCTACTTTTTTTTTTGCTTTTTTTAATTTTATTTCTCCTTCTGTGCCCCCCCGACAGGCCACTCCTTTGGACCACCAACAGTAGCCCCCTAACAAGCAAATCATCCCTCCTCCACCATAATTGCTGTCCCCCTTATGTCATATCCTGAGTGACTTGACATATCCCTTCACCGAGGGGGGCCCCCGTTGGGGCCCACAAGAGGGGAGACAGGTTCCATTACCATTCCAGGCACATGGCAGGGGATTGGGTCAGAAGACTTGGCTTGCCATGGCTGTGAAGTAGGAGGGGAACCAGGCCAACTCTCATCTGGTCAGTGAAGTGGACAATTTTCTGTTTTGTTCCTGACCCACTCCCTCCCATGTAGTGGTTGCACAATCATGGTGCCCTTGCATGAACACACAGAGGCAATGGGTCACCCACACCACCAAGTGAGCCTCCACTAGAAAACCACCAGGAGTAACCCAAGTAACAATGCAGACTGCACCCTCCCTTCCAGGGAGGAGAGCATCTGAGTGGATGCCAGTAACCTCCCTGCCTGTCTCCACTCCTGTCATCCTGGGTGGTGAGGAACCTGGGTCGCCAGCATGCTGAGCACTCCCCCATTGCTCAGCACCATGGAACTGGTGCTTTTTTAATTTAACTATTTGTAATTTTTGACCAGGAAAGACACAATGAGATATAATAGCTTGATTGCAGTTTGTCCAGGGAAGGTGACATGCACCTGATTTATTTGGAGGTGGAAAGTTGGCCAGGACACTGGAGAAAAGCCCCAATCTCTTTTGATAAGTGCCATGCAGTCTTTAACTTCCACCTAGACAGCCAACAAAGTTGGCAGAATGGACCTTATTTCAACAGCTCATGTCAAAGGATAGCTCCTCAGCAGTGTAGAATTCCCTGTTGGCATTATCTGGTATTAACCCAGGTTCATGGTGTGCAACAAGAACCCACAACCTGTTGATCTTAGTTCCGCTTAGTCGAACATGTGACCTGTTGATCCAGTGATACAGCAGATATTGGTGCACTACATATTTCAGATAAGGCAGTCATTATTTCATTATGCCTTTCAAAATGTCTCTGCTGTTACCAACTGATCTCACAAATGCTGTTTATGATTCTCAGGCTGTTAGTATGGCATTTACTATGATGTCATAAGCAAAGGCATTATGAGGTCAGCTGGATAAAGTCACATACTATTCATACATACTTCTTAGACAGGCTATCTAGATATGTTATAAACCCTGAAAAATATCCTGTGGAGAAAAAATACATTCTGTTGTACATTGTAATATCTGAAAAATTATGTGCCTTATGCATGAAGGGTCTAGGTATGTGACACAAAGGGCATTAAGTGGCTTGTGAACTGTGTGCAATGTACCTGGCCATAGCCAGAAACATGGGTCTGAGTATCACTATCCATGGCTGGCCTGATGTACAATCACATAGTCCTGTGCAAGTGAAGAAGCCAGCTTGACAGTGGGCTTCCAATCAGAAGTGTGTAACGGTTCCACAGTAAATCCCCTTCCTTGTGGGAAGCAAGGTATTATGGTATACAGGAAGATGATTGCTCTGCCCCTCTCTTCAGCAAAGCTTTTATTCAGTTTTTGGGGGAAACTGTGCCCCATAGCCATCATCCTCTCCAAGCCCTTTGTGCTAAAGCGAAAGAATGGGTTCCATGGTTATCAGGACAAGTTGGGTCCTCTTGATGCATGACGGGGATGGGCAACTGTTATAGAATTCCTCTGGATGGTATAACAAATATTGCCTGACACCAGCCTAGTGGAGTGTAAATGGCATTATATATGCTGCACTCAGCAGCCCATCACTTGCATGCCTACTGTCTGCCCTAACTGGCCATGCAGCTTCACATTTCTCAATGTGGTTAATGCCTGTCAGGGTCACATAGTAGGAAAAGACTGTCAGTGCATCTGCAGGTATCTTTTTAACATTTGTGATGTGTATATTCCAGCCCTGTGCACCCACATACTGTGGTGTGTAGGACAATGGAACATTTGTGCATCTAGCCCTATGTTTGTGAAAGTAGATATAGAAGAGTTTTGGAGATACACCTGAAAAAGGAAAGGGAGGAGCTGGTGATGATACAGATGAGGGCTACCAAGATGATACAATGGCAGAAGTGTATCATCTACAAGGATAGGTTGGAGAACCTCAATATGTACTTCCTGGAGGACAGCAGAGGAAGAGGAGACATAATAAAGACAGAGAAATACGCACCGTGGTATAAGGAGGAACACACTGAATGAAATGAATGAATGAAAAGAAGTTCATACACCAAGGGTATGACTTCAAATTACTGGAAAGGGAGTTTAGAAAAGATGCTTGGAAGTACCTTTCCACTGATATGGTAGCAAAACAAATGGAATAGTCTACCCAGCACCGTAGTCAATGTAAAAAACATTGAGGGGTTTACAAATGACTGGGATGGCTCCATAAGGATTTTTTTTTAATCAAAGGAGGGAGAAAATGACTGAGAGAAGAGAGAACTGGTAGAGGAAGATGCCACCTAAGAGTAGTTCCAGGTGAGGTTCCAGGACAAACTAGATGGACTCCAAGGGCATGATTTTCAAAAGCCTTCAGTGGCCTTGCATTATAATTGAGATACAGTAGAATGATTTGAGCTTGAAAGTTACACTAGATCTAGCATTTATCTAGAATTGATACAAACTGCCCCACAGAAATTACCAATGAGTCAAAATAATAATGCATACAATCACACCAGCCAGGATGCAACACAGTAATGCTGCAGTGTATCACAAAATTCTCAATGTATGCTGCAGGGAACAGTGTAATTCAATGGAAATGAAGCCCTTTTGTCATGCAGAATATTGTGACATGTGACACTGCAAGTTACTGCATTGCATCTCCCTGGCTCCACTGTACATCCCTATGTTGCTCCAAAGTAAGGAAAATGCAACAAATCTGTCAAACATTTAGAAAAAAGTATTTAAAGGGTTTGAGCCACTTGGCATAGCACAAGTGCCATGGAAATCAGATGCTTCATCTGGATCATACCTTTTGAAAATTCAACCTTTTAAATAGGGAAAAATACACTACAGTTTATTTTGTTCTCTTTTTATCTCTTCTGATTGGGCTCACTTCAGGTCCACATACACCCCTCCACCCCCGCCTCTCCTGGGTTTGGTCTATACCCATGTGTGCTGGTAACCTCCATTACTCACAGACCTGTCACTCTCGATGACTGCAGTATATTTTCTTTGACAGGAATCCCCCCCCTTGGCTCAGTCGCTATCTAATCTATGGGTCAAAATCAGTCTGGGAGCACCAGCATCGGGGTGGGGTTGGCCTTTTGAAGAGACATTGAGAATGGATTATAAATGGCTGGGCTGTCAGGCTGCATCCAATAAATGATGATTTGTGCCCTATAATTGCCTCCCATCACCTGAGTGACACTAAAATGCATACTGATGACTGCTTTGGCTGTTGGGGGTGCCAGAAATGTCCAGTCACCTATATTGCAAATGACACCACCACTGGCCACTTTTTGTTGTCACTGATAAAGCAGTATCATTATTCACTCTACCTCAGGGACAGTGTTGTTAGTGATGCTGTGATCTTTCCATGCCAATCCTCTACTCATGATGTCCCAGGCTTGGGTCATAAACTGGGTTTGCCAGTGTGGTCCCTCACTGCTCAGATCCACTAAAGAGACTATGCAGTTTATTATTCAGGTGATATGCAGTTCTGCTTCCTCTCATGATGTACCTTTACTGGAAGTTGCAGAGTGCCCCTTTTGCTTTATATAAGGAAAATAATATTTGGCCCAAACATGGGCTTACCATTGAAAATTCAAGAATCGATTAAGGATCACCCCAGAACTAACCCTCCAGCTAATTAAGCCTTTAGTCACCACAATGTAAGAGATTTGCAGCTATGAATGTCTCTGGGACTCTTCATTTGGAGACCAGTGAGTTCATGCATGGGTCAGTGAATACAGGACCACCCAAAATAATTCATTATGTGAATTTGGCCCTTAGGACTGTAGTAACTGAAAGTTAAGCTTTTTTTTCAAATTTTCTGAAGAAACTTTTGCAGAACAATTATCAGCAACATATTGGTGCAGAACTTTGACATAAAGCATAGCTCAGATTGTGCTCTGGCAGGTGGGAAAATTCTAAAAATATTCACTTTTGGAGCTGTCCTAGTGGCACTGAGTGCTGAGGTATTGACCTGCCTCACCTCCTGCCATGCTGGTGTCCCTGGCCTGGAAACAGATGAGGGGTGCTTGGGAGCTGGCCAGGGAGAGAACTGAGCATCCCTAAGACATCCCTCCTCCCACAGCAAGGGATTTAGTGTGACCAACTGCTTGTTTGCCCCTAGAGAAATCTGAGAGGTAGTGCAGTGGGACCATACAGGGAAGGGATTTTCCTAGCAGGCACCTGTGGGTGTCTCTGTAGAGGTGGAGCTACCACATCATATCATTACATGCAATATGGTCCCTGGGGAGAAAAAAGAAAAAAACACCTTGTCCACAGGATCAAGGCCCAACCCCTTGCAGGCCTAGAATTGGGTACTGGGCACATCCACTAGTAGTGCCTTTCTCAACTGCAAAAGGAAGCAGGGAAATGACCTATGGGAAGATTATGGCATGGCGGTGGTGTCCCTCAAATGGAAATGCCAATTATTACCACAGGAAGGGTAAGGGGAGGTGCTAGAGCATATAAAACAAGATAAACCTCCTGGACCACATGGAATTCATCCAAGGATACAAAAAGAGTTGCCAGGTGAGTTAGCAGACACCTTGGCATGCCTGTTTAATCATTCATTTCAGATTGGATTAATTCCAAGGGACTAGAAGGGGGCTGACATGGTGTCTCTACATAAGGGTAGAAACAGGAAGGAAGCCAGTAACTTCAGACTGGTTAGCATCACATCAGTATAAGGAAAACAAAAGGAGGTCCAGATTAAACATGACTAGAGATGGGCAAAGTTGGAAAACTCCACTCTGCCAAATAATCCATGGAGTGGATCCAAAATTCACCCCCCTAGAAAAAGCTCCACAAGATGTGGAGTTTGAATTCTGCTGGTAGAGTTTGGCAACTTTTCCAGCAGAGGTCAAACTCTGTATTTTACGATCTGTTTCAACTCTTTACTGGAACTTAGTGGTCCCCCCCTCCACCGATTGCCAATATAAAATAAAACTGATTCTGTGGCTAGTGGTGCCTCACCCCACCCAAACCCATGCCAGTATTTTTGTTTATAATTCACTGGTGGCTAGTGACCCCTTCCCCTTCCAAATCCATGACAATTTTTGTTTACATTTCCAGATGTCTAGTGACCCTCCTGAACCCATGCTCATATTTTATTTTTAATTCCCTGGTGTCTAGTGGACCCCTCAACTCTGGCAGGAAGTTGTCCCCCGCCCCACTTCCCACACCCCAACCTCAATGAGTGGGTGAATGGCTATGTTCACCACTCTGCACAATCTACGGCCGTCTGCTGTCTGACTGAGCTGTCAATGAATGAAGGTGGGAAAGGGGGGATATGATAGAAACCTTCAAGTACATGAGGGGAGTTAATGCAGTGCCCTACTCTGAACAATTCAGCAGGGCTTCCAGCTCAAACACAAGGAGGCATGGATGGAAGCTGAGGGGTAGGAAATTCAAACAGGATCTTAGGAAACACTGTTTCTCAGAAGGGATAGTGGAGCAATGAAACCGGCTGTCCATGGATGTAGTGAGACCTAAGACCAGATCAACCTTCAAATGGGGCTGGAATAAAGAGTATTTTCAAATTAAATATGTGGGTAAAAGTATGGGCTGGGTCACAGGATCTCCTAGAGTCTCAGGAACTCACAGACAGACTTGATGGACCTTTGGTCTTCTTCTGCCATCACCTTTCTATGTGTTTGTGCTGCAGAAAATGACAGGAGTAAGTTAAGCCCAGAGAAGGTGTGTGACAAGGCCTGGGGGTCCAGTCTGAAGGGGCCAGCAAAAAAGAGGACAAAATAGTAGTTGAAAAAAGAATCACTTTTGCAAATTTAAAATCTGTCTGAATGCAAGGAGCTGCCATTTGTTTCTGCTGTGCCTTTAAACTGTGGCGTATATAGGTTGTCCCATCCATTCTGACCCCCTTCTCCCCACTATCCATAATTCTGCATCTTTGCAAATCACTGGTGCTTTGTGGTTCCTCTTTTCCCTGCTGTGCTTAGTACTCCCACTGCTGCCCAGCTCCAGTCGCACTCACTTGGCTGTGTCCAGGAACTATGCCCTGAATCACTGGAAGAACTTCAGAGCATAACAATGATAGTTTTTGTGGTGGCTAGCGATGGCAATGAGTGTAATGGAGGTAAAATGAGGAAATATCAGAAGTGGCGCTCGACTGAGGTAGCAGCAAAAATAATGCACATTCTGTAAAGGATAATGCATTGTAGCACTGTACTGAAATGGGAGAAAAAGCAAAAACAAGACAGGGTAGCAGTAAAAAATCAAGAGCACAAAGAAAAGGTACAGGAACAAGAAATTATAGCAAGAGCACAGGAACTACAGCAACAACATAGAAGGGAAAAAAGAAGAGCAGAGAGCTAAGAAATTAAAAGTTATAAAGAGAAGGAAAAAAGAAAACATAAAACAGCACAAGAACTTAGACGGTAAAAAAACACACAAAAGAAGCCATAAAACTGCAAAACCAAAGCTAATAAAAGGGTAACGGGTCAATATACTGCTGCTGAAACAGCGCATGAAAACCACGTGGTTTCTAGCATGAAATGCATTACAGCAACAGGGGTATAATAGTGGTAGGACACTACTGCTACCCTGTAGCACTCTATGAACTGGAAGACAGTATGAAGAGGACACAGGTGCTATGGCCAGCCGAGCTGCTCCTGTGGTGGAGTGGCTAAGGCACATGCACCTGGTGTAGTGGTTTCCCACAGATTGGGGTTTGATTCCCTGTCCTCCAAGATTTTTTTTGTGTGTTCTAGCAAAAAAAAGCTAAGTATCCCTGCTCCAAGTATTCCTTTTTCCCCTTGGTTCACACCCCCTTGGAATTAGATATACTAGTTTGGGTGATCTGGGGCGTGAAGCCCCCCACATCTGGAGGTACGGGGAACAGAGGCCCCAGCATGAACAAATGTTCCCTATTGTTTTTAATGGTGTGCATGTTCATAGTAAGGTCAGCATATTTGCCAGACCTTATTTTGCTGCATGCTGTTTTCTGTGTGGCAATGTTGTGATGCATGGCTTTGACCATGACATTATGTCCCCGTGCCTTATAAAGGCCAGCGATAACATAAGAAAGATAAGAGGATGAGAGAATTATCAAAAAAAGTCCAAAGAGACAAGCCAGAATGAGAAGTCTGATGCTGATCTCAGTGAGAAATGAAAGACCACAGAGCTAGGTAAGAGATGGAAAAAATGGTCAGCTGTTGCAGAGGAATGAAAATTACAGAGCGACAAAGGGTGTTAGGGTTAAAACAGGACCCCAATCAGAAGGATTCATTTGGGAAAAGTATAATACATCTGTTGCTTTATTTATGCTCCAACCCTGCACTGCTCGGCAGTCCACTTGTTCAGGCCGCCTAGTGACCCTCCACCTGCCATATCATTCCCCCATAATCATCTGCTGCTACCCCAAGTTCTGTGCTCTCAGGCATCCCCAACATATCCCTTTGCCAGGGGGCCCTCCTCCCTAGAACCCTAGAGAGGGGAAACTGGGGTTCAGCCTTGACTCAGTGCATGGGGCAATGGGAGCAGCACACAGAAGATATTCCACTGGGTCTTTGTGGTGTGAGGGACCCGGTGACCATCTTCTGGTCAAACGAGCAGTAATTTTCCTTTTTCTCCCCAATTCCACCCCAAGCCCACGATGTGGCCACACACATGCAGCATCCTGTCAGAGCACAATGAGGTATGTGGTCACCACACCGCAAAGTGTACAACCACCACGGGCCACCAGGAGCTGCTTAAGAGTGATACAGTCTTGCAGAAAGCCATCCAGGGAGGAAAGTGTCCAATGGGTGCTCCAAACCCTCCCTGCTGGTCTCTGATCCTGCTCCCCCAGGCTCAGGCATGAACCCGGGTCACCAGCAAGTCAAGTTATTCCCTATTGCTCAGCGCTATGGAGCGGGATTTGGGGAAAAGAATAATTTTGATGATATGGCTGGAGCGGAACTGTAAATGCACCTTTTTCTATATACTGCACTATAAAAGATTTAGCCACTTGAGGCCACCAAGTTGCCACTTTCCAGTTGTGGCTGGGGCAGGTGGCAACTGATTGCAATGTATGATACTTTTTTGTTGTTGTTTGTTTCCAAAATTCGAAGTCTGATACAAATCCATTTTCAAGGAAACCCCTTACAGTGTAGCAACTGCACAGCAATGTTGAGGAAATGTTTCACCACATTGTGTCCATGTAGTTTAATACTCTGAAAGTCTAAGTGTGAGTTAGGATTCCAGATTATAACCAATAGGTAAACGTATATAATAAATTACCCTCCATGGTTGGTAGGAAATGTTTGTATCTGTTTATTACATAACGCAGTTAAAGGGGTCTGATTTGCTGAAGCTGCGATTTACATGGTACTCCTCTAGAAGTGGTTTGCTCCAGAAATCCAGTGCACAATGGCTGAAAGCACTTCACAAAATAGGAAACAGTAGCAGAATTTGCAATTAAAGAAGGCATATTACCTTTAGTTTATTCACTATTTTGACATTGAGCATTAATCACAAAAACAACAAACTCACAAGCTCTTTGAAGACACTGACTAGTACCACTACAGTTTTAAGCTTCAGTGGCTCTTCCAAAAAGGGCTTAAGGTTTAAATGTGAGTTAGTATTCCAGATAATAATCAAAAGTTAAATGTGTAATACATTATGCACTATGGTAGGTAGGAAATGTCTGTCTGTGTTTTTTGCCAAGTGTCTCCTTATTCTATGGACTGCCACATCCACCTTTTATTTATTTTATTTATTGAATATTAGGATATACCTTTGAGTCAAAGACTCCTTTACAAAGGTTCCACATCACAGAAAGCATAACATACATTAGTAATTCAACAAGGTACATAGTCCACAATATTTACAAAACAGTGAAGGCTAACAGATGGTTACTAGTAGTAAATTATGCAAGTCAAAAGCAACACATTTATAGTTTTTATTTATTTAGTTTTTGTTAACCGGCTAGGTACACTAGACAGCATAGCTACCTATTTTCAGGTACTACCCGGGAGATTACAACAAAGGGTACATAGACAATAGTAGATACAAGAAAATGTCATGGGACAAGTAGAAGTCAGACATAGTACACTTATACAAAATTTTCAGCAAATTACAGTACATTTGTAGGAATCTATGTAGTAATAAAACAGAAATATAAGTGCAAATAACTAACAGTCACAAGTTATACAACTAGTGAGTAAGTGCTAGAAGAAAGGAAATGACAAGATTTCCAGGCAGGTTTGAGAGTAGTAGAGGTTGGAGCCAGTAGGCCGCTAGGAGGAACCAGTACAGGAGTGGGTGGATAGAGGACAAGAGCAGGGTTCAGAGCTTAGAAGAGCCATACGAAGCTCCTGTTTGAAGCTGTGTGGAGAAGGGGAGATTCTTAGACTCAGTGGAAGGGAGTTCCATAGTTTAGGGGCCCAGCTAAAGAAAGCATTCTCCCCCATTTTGGTTTTACATCTCAGTTGGACAAGAAGGGAATTGTCAGCTGATCTCAGTGGGTAGGCAGAGGTCACAGATTTGACCAGTAGAGCCAGTTTGTCAGGTATCTGGGAGGAGATTATAATATCTATAAAACAGTAGGAAGTAAACTGTCGGTAGTCTGAGGGGGTAAACCATCCCAGACTGGAGTATAGTGTGCATCGGTGAGTAAGTTTGGGCAAAGACAAAGCAAAATGGCAAATGCTGTTGCAGCAGACATCCCACCTTCGGAGAAGCCCTCCAGTAGTTGCTGGAAAGGCTATTAACCCATACACCAATTTGGGTCTCAGTATCACCTGTGCAATGGCCATCCTCACCATGGATATTAGGCTATGTCTCACCTTACATGCCAGTCCAAGTTGAATATTGACAGATTTAATAACTGAGGTTAGATGCAGGTCAAGATCCAAGGCAGGATGAAGGGTTGCTCCTAGGTATTTAAAAGAGGTTACTGTGTTAAGGGGAGAGCCATCAAGCACTCTGATACTTAATGGCTGGGTGCAGGACCAAATTTTTGAACCTGAACCGAAGAGAAAAGTCACTGTTTTATTTTTATTTAAGACAAGCTTGTTTTGCAATAGCCAGCTCTGAAAGGTATTGAAGTTACTATTGAGATTCAGGTTGATCTCTGAGATGTTTGAGGAGGATGAGTAAAGAACAAGATCAACTGCATATGGCAGGCCTGAGCAAGCACCAATGAGTGGTGGTATGTCATTTATGAAGACTGTAAACAGGAGAGGACCAAGAATCAATCCCTGGGGCACTCTGACCCAAGAAGGGGCAAGAGGGGACTTAGCATCTCTGATCTGGACAAATTATTGCAGCTTTGAAAGATAATTTTGGAACCAGGTGGTGACAGAGGGTGAGAAGCCTAGGGATGACAACTTTTATAGGAACAGCGGGTGGTCAACTAAATCAAACACTTTTGTAAGATCAACAGAAGTAGTCCCAGTGAGAGAGCCTTTGTCCATAGCAAGTCTGACATCATTTGTAAACTGTATGAGAGCAGTGGATGTACTGTACCCACATCAGAAACCATGTTGGTCAGGGGTGAGGAGTTTGAAGGAGTACAGGTAATCCGAGACTTGGGTAGTAACAACTTTCCCCAGTATTTTAGAGAGGGTGGAGAGGATGGCAATAGGGCTGTAGTTATCCAGATTAGTGGTGCCCCCCTTTTTGTAGACCGGTACAACTCTAGCAATCTTCAAGAGGGAAGGGACATGTCCTGTAAGAAGAGACAGGTTGAAAAGTCTAGTCACTGGAGAGACTATAGACGGTGCAACGGTTCTAAGGAATTTTGCTAAGAGTCAATCTGCCCCTGCCGGTCCAGCAGGAGAGATGGACTTAAGTAAGCATAAGATTTCACTCTCAGAGACTGGACGAAGGGTGAAAGATAGACGAATAGCAGAGTCGTCAACTCAAGCATGGTCAATGGGCAAGCAGGCTGGATGCCATAGTCAGTGGAGAAAAGACGGGGGGGCAGGGCAAGTAATTGGGTGGAGATGTGGGAGATGTGGGGGGATACAGGCAAGGAATCATCTGTCTTCAGGTTGGGGATTAGTAACTTCTCAGCCCCATCAACCACTGAAATCGCAGTCCAGGGCAGTGGATGGCCAATGGGGATCCAATACAAGTACAGCTCATGAGTACTGATAGCCATCTTATAGGTAGCCTGAGAGACATGGAGTTTTCTTTTTCTTTTTTTATTCCTGTCCCGTACTCTTTCCCACCTCCCACTGATATTGGATACTGCTAAGTCAGGCCTCACGTGCATGCAGCAACACACCTTTGGAGGAGGTAAGTTCCCTGGCCTACCAAAAGGTTTGCTGCAGTGCAGAACTATAGCCCTGTCCCTCCTTCTCTGGGAGAACAGCCATGTGTCAGTGTCTTCCCAGCTCCCCAGCCACCTGACCCAGCTTCCGAATTTGGTTCCTGAACCTGGGTCACCAGCAGGGGGTAGGGGAGAGGGATGCACTACACAACCAGCAGGCCATAGCTTGGACAATATTTTATAATAAAAAGTAAACAAATAAGAATGTTAGATGGCAATCAACTGTCTACAATTATGTTCAGCTTGATGAGTTTCTGAAGACATATAGATTCAAAATGTACTACAGTACGTCCTTATTAATGCTAGCGAATATTGGTCTTCCAGAGTTTATCAAATGCCATGTGCAAGTCCCTCTTAAATTGCATCAGCTAGGAAATTTCTTGCTAAATATGACGTTTTTTTCCAATATTCTACATATCCGTTTTGTACCATTTCCTCTGAAATCTTTTTGAAATCTATCTCTTAAGCTTTCATTCCAAATAATTCTATAGATCATTCAATGATTAACCTTTCATTATGCAAAAAGTACAACAGATCAGCTCAGAGCAGTTGTATTTCATGACTGACACTCATCATTTCTAACATGCTTAACAACAGCAGTGTAAATCCCAGAGATTACAACACATATCTAAAATTTAGCACTCTGATGGCATACATATTTAATCTATGCCAAGCACAACTGGCACTTATTTGGTATACTACATTAAAGAGGTAAATTTTAAAGCATTGGCCATGCATTTAAAAACAATTAACTTGGAATCTGTAGCTCATTCAACAAAACTGACTTCAATGACTTTCAATAAACATACAAAGCTATATAAAGTTGGTACAGTCTAAGTGTAAAGGCCTGTGGCTTCTGTGACACTAATTAGCACATAATTGCTAGGGTTAGTCATCATAATCTTTAGTGTTGTGTTAAATTTATATTGATTTCTCTATCAGTGACTTTGACTTTACTAAAATGATAAGAACAAACACATCGGGCTCTATTCTTAAAGCCCATAGATTGACACAAGGTGCCTGCATCAAACATAAATGGTGCAAGTGGCACCTTGTATAAACAAATGAGCCCTAAGCTGTTCACAATAGCTGCCTGCATCAAATGCAGGCTGCATGCACCAAAGGGGACTTGCACCAGCCTTGCCCCACAAAATGGGCAGCAACATGGTGCTGGGGGAGACATAGGTTGCCACATCCCCAAAAGTGGGATTCACAAAACTCTCCCAGAGGGAGAATTTCTAAGTACCCGTAGACCAGCCAGCGCAGGTTTAAGGGTACTTAGACATATCCCTCTGGGAGAGTGTAGCACCCTGCAGCAACCTGTCTGGCCCAGTGTGCTTTTCCTGGTTACCAAATGTTAAATAAAGGCATGAAATAGATGTGCTGTAGGCCCCCCCAAGCGCTGAACCCCCCTTGCATAGGGTACATAGCCCTGGTGATCTATCAGATCCCTTCCCTGATCCCCAATGTCACCTCTTGTATTAATAATAATATACTGTATCGCCCTTTCCTGGGGATCTAGTGGCCCCCCTTCCCGATCCACAATGTTGCCCTTATGTACAATGTTGAATAACAAAAATGTGCCTGGTAGTCTAGTGGCCTCCCTCCCCAGTTCTCATAAATAAACCCCCCTTTCCTGGTGTTCTAGTAACCCTTCCCCCGATCCCCAATGTTGTCCATATTTACAAGGATAAAAAAAAACATTCCTGGTGGCCCCCCTTCCCGATCCCCGTGTTTCATAAATTAAACCCCCTTCCCTGGTATTCTAGTGGTCTCCCTCCCTGATCCCTGATGTCACCCATATTTTCAATGATAGAAAAAACCCTGTTCCTCATGGTCTAGTGGACACCCCTCCCCGACACCCTATGTCACCTGTTATATTAATAATTAATTAAGCACCCTTTCCTGGTAGTCTAGTGACCTCCCACTCCCCCACTCCAGCAGGTAGTACCCACTACCCTGTTCCCCCATCCCAGAACACCACCAGTGACCTGCACAGCCCACCTCTCACCTCTGCAGCCCGCTGCTGACCGAACTGTCACCGAGCGCATACTGTAAAGTGTGCAGCACTCACTGATTGACTTTCATTCAATGAGCACTGTACACTCTACAGTACTCACTCACTGACAGTTCAGTCAGCAGCTGGTTGAGGATTGAGAAGGCGAGCTATGCTAATATTTAACTCTGTTACAGGATGGGAGAGCAGAAGCAGTGGGCACTACCTGCTGGGATGAAGGTGAAGCCACTAGACCACCAGAAAAGGGTGCTTAATTAATTATCAATATAACAGGCAACATAGGGCACTGGGAGGTGGGTTGGCTATACCACTAGGAAGTGGGGGAATTATTCATCGTATTAGTGGCAACATCAGGGATCGGGGTCACTAGACCACCAGGGAAAGGTTATTTATTAATTATTAATATAAAGGGCAACATTGGGGATCAGGGAAAGGGGCCAATAGACCACAAGGAACATTTTTATTTTCATCATTGTAAATATGGGCAACATCGGGGGTCAGGGAGGGGGGACACTAGAACACCAGGGAAGGGGGTTTTATTTATGAAACCTGAGGATCGGGGATGAGTGAACCATCTGAATTTGCTGCAGGAGCCTGCAGCAAACCCCTCCCATGTGTCTTGTGTTAGTTGCATAGGAGAGGATGCCGCAAGTGTGGGGACTTAGGTGCTGAGACCCCTCCTGTACCAGAATTTGGTGTAGGGTCCCTGGCACACCGGACATTGGTGCAAGCTGCTGTTTGCTGCAGCTTGTGCCACTCCATGTCCCCTTTGCGAATCAAGCCCATTGTTTGACATACACTCAGTGGATGTAGATACCCATTGGGCTAAATTTTAAACATCTTCAATTTGTGGACTGTGTTTACCACAGAAAATGTTTGCACCCCACAGTTCTATTATGGCTCACTTACTGTTCTACCTTTTCTGAACCCACCTACCCATTAATATGAATGGACAGAGAATCTACCTATATGCCAACAGTTCCATTTGCCATATAATTAATCCAGCACATTTAAACAATCAACTTTTTTGAGCTTTCAACTTAGTTTCCACATGGGAGACTGGCAGGAAAGGTAGATGACCTGGGTTTAGGAGTGGTAGTTACTAGATGAATTGGGAACTGGTTGTTTTGAAGGACTCAGAGGGTGGTCCTCAATGGCAAATTCTCTTAGGTGATTGAAGTTTTCAATGGGGTACCAGGGGGCAGTCTTTGGGCCCATTCTGTTCAGTATTTATTTATTTAAGTTTCAGATTAATACCTTTGAGCTATGGAGCTCATTTACAAAGGTTTCAAGTCAAGGATAAACCAACAGGACAATACATTGTTTATGAACATAGAGCAAATGATCACATACAGAGAAGGAAAAATAAACTAATCTTGCATAAGCTAGTTACTGTAGTGCTAATCAATGGACAATACACAGGTAATCAGAAGGGGAAAGGTTCAGGTAGAGGAAACAGGAGTGAGGGGTGAGAAGGGCTTGGGATAGGGAGTATAAGGGTGGGGTGAGGGAGGAAACATTAGGGTTGAGTAAGTGCTTAAGTAGGTAGTGAGGTAGCAGCCTAAGGAAGCTTTGTCATAAGGGGGTGGGTGGGGTGGAGTTACAGTAAAGGAGTAGATAGTGAGAAGACTGCTATGTGGAGACTTAGGGGAGGATCAAGGCCTGTGCACATCTAGGCATGGCAGCTACAGGGGTTGCCCCAAAGCAACAGATGGTGAAGCCCCCTTTTGAAGGGGCACATTTTCTTGTATTCAATGAGGGAGGCTAGTAGGTCACTGAAGTACTGAGGTACTCAATTGACAAAGCACATTGAACAAGTAAAATTCCCTGAAATGGGATGAGGAGTGCACCTTTAGCAGTACTTCTTGTTGATTTGGAGGGTTGTGAGCACAGAAATAAGCCTAGTAATGATGCAGGGGTGAGGCCAAGCAGGGCATTTTTTCCAAGCAGGCAGGCCTGATACTTTAGTCTGAGATGCAGTGGGAGCCACCCTGCCCCAGCGTATCAGATGCAGGAATGAGTCAAATGATCAGCCTCCAGGACCAGTCTACAGGCCTTATTTAGGAGTGTTTTTATCCTTTTCAGTGCTGTGTCAGTACTGGCATCATAAATAACCCGACCATAGTTAATCACATATAATACAAAGCTTCTGGTGACTAGATGCAAGGCCTTGGGGAACAGTGCATGCCTATGATGGTATAGGATTCCTAATTTGACATCTGCTGTTTTCACTACATGACTGATGTGGGTGGAGAAGGACAGGCTGTCATCGAGGTAGACTCCAGAACTGACCTATTCAAGTGTGTCTCCTTTTAGGCTATGGATGACAAGGGGGCCAGTTTTCTTTCTGCTATGTAGTGCAGAGAAGAGCAAGGCCTTGGTCCTTTTATAGTTGAGGAGTAGTTTGCTTTTAGTGAACCAGTCCTCAAGCTTATGGAAGCTGACATGGAGAGCACTGGTCAGTTCAGAGCTTTGTTTTCCCTGTACAGAGATAATGCATACCATAACATCTTTGCATGGCAAGCTGTAGGTAGACAGTTAATGAATAAGCTGAGTAGTAATGGTCCAAGAATTGACCCTTGGGGGAATCCCCAAGGATGCTTCCTGAGGATTGGAGACAATGCCACCAATGCATGAGCATTGGGTTCTTTGAGTCAAGTAGCTATGGAACCAGGATACCGACTCAAGTGATTAGCCCAGGGTCCACAGGTTGGTGAGAAGGATTTGGTGATTCACTGTGTCAAATGCTTTCATGTGGTCCACAAAGATAGGCCCCACTGCCTTACCATAGCCGAGTGCATCATACAGGTACATGGTGAAGTCTATGAGCACAGTCATGGTACTGTGTTGTTCACGAAATCCATGTTGCTGAGCACACAGAATGTCATACTTATTCAGATATTCTGTCAACTGATCTGATACAATCGCTCAAGTGCTTTAGATAGTGGGATAGTATCGATATGGGTCTGTAGTTGCCTAGTGAGTTTCTGTCACCACTTTTGAAAATGGGCATTACAAGATCCCTCTTCCACTTAGTCAGGAAGACTCCCGTTATTAGGAAGAGGTTGAAAATTTTGGTGAGTGGTTCAGCAAGGGTGCCTACAATTAGCGCAATGAGCTTCATGTCAGTCATGTCTGCTTCTGACCTTGTTTTGCCTAGGACCCTCTTGATGTATTTTACAGCTTGAGTCTTGGTGATCTGCTCGAATTAGAATGGAGGTATTCTGTTATTGTGAGCAGGGGGTGGTCTACAATAAGAGGCTCATGGGAACATTGTGCCATCATGTAGTCAGGTGGAAGAACATTGTTCAGGTCAGTGAAGGCAAGATTGAAAGCATTTGCTACTTCCTTTGGTTCCTGCAGTGTGCTGACTGTGGTTACTATCAGGTCAGGGGGTGCTTTGCAGTCCCTGCCGGTGAGAAATGTTATGGTATTCCAGAAGTATCTTCCCTTTCCCCTGTTACTGGTTAACAAATCCTTATAATAATTTGCTTTAGCATTTCTAATCAGCCTGGTGCACCTGTTCCTTGCTGCCTTATATGCAGAGAAATCAGATTGTTTGCCAGTAACTCTTGCTTTATGCCACAGATTGTCCCTGATGTTCATTTGTTCAGTCAGGAATCCTGAGAGACAAGGGTTGCTTGGCCTTTTGATCTTGGAAGATTTGAAAGGGGGATTATATGTTGCATGCAGTGTTGAAAGCTATAGCAAAGTAATCAAATTCCTGGTTAATATCATTTTGGCTGTCAAGCACTGTGAAGGTATTGTTTAAACTATTCAAACTGCCCTTTTCTTAGTGACCGTTTTTTGGTTGTTTGAGGTAGGGGCTGTTGTTACCCTTGTTAGACTAGTAACAAAGCACTGGGGAATGGTCACTCAGGGAGTCAGGTAGGACTGACACATGTGTGATATGTTCAGGGTGGCTGGATAGTAGCCAGTCAATCAGTGAGCTTGTGCCAGTGCGGTAATTCCTCCTTATTGCTTAAGTAACCATTTGTGTTAGGTAGAGGTTTGATATGAGTTTCTTGATGTTGGTGATATCCTGGGTAGCCAGTTGGTGTTGAAATCATCAACAGCAATCTGTTCCAAGATCTGTTTGACTTGTTAAATGTGCTCTGCAAAATGCTACATGCCTTTAATGTGCCTGCCGGGGGTATCTAGACAGTGGTGAGTACAAGGGTCTTACTTTGTCATCCTATGGTGAACTCTATGGAAAACAGTTGAGCTTCATTCAAGGTAGTGCTGCATGAGAACAGCTGGCCTTTAATCTTATTGCACACATATACCAGGCAGCCACCCCCATGCTTAGAGAGATGGTCTTGTTTGAATATGGAGTAGCCATCTAGGAAAACAGCAGAAAATGGGATATTTGTGGAAACCCGGGTTACTGTGAGGGTGAATATGTGGGGCTTATGCTGGGCCACCCAGACCTGGAAGTGGGAGAGCTTGTGGTATTTACAGTATGTAAATTAGTGACAAGTGGGCAGGGCTTTAGGGGAAAGCTGGTGTATTTTTAGACAATGTCAAGCTTGGTGTAACGGTGGCAGTGTGGAAGTGATTAACAATTTGAGACGGATGTGGAGCAGCTGTTATGGTGGTTTAGAATTTGGCATATAAAACTCAGTGCCAAAAATGCAAAGTGATGCTTATTGCATAATGTATCAAAGGAGTAATGGTGGAACACTCCGCAGAGTAAATTGATTTGAGTATTAACTACTAACAGCTTATAATCCTCCTTTCAATGTACAGTAGCAAAGCATACCAGAAGGTAACAAGGATACTAAATTGTATCAGGTGTGGTTTCATCAGTTATACAGCAGGAGGGAGGTGAGTCTTCCACTGTACAAGAAAATAGTTATATCACACCTGAAGTATTGTGCTGTTATGTTGTTATAAATCACAATCACTTTAAAAGTTAAGTGAACCTTTATTATATATTCTCAGCAAAAAAAACTTTCTTATATTACCAAAAGGGCTACTGTGACAAAAGTAGGGAAATGTGGTCTTAGGGTTCCCAGCCCTAAGACCCCATCCCCACCCTCATTGTCCAACCCTAACACCCCACCCACACCCTGCATACAGGAACAGGGGTGGTGGTGTGCCTTGGGGTTGTAAACCCTAATGCTTACCCCATTCCATGAGTAAACAAGATGAGATGGGTATAGTATAGGAGAGTGGGGTGAGCATTAGGATATACAACCCCAAGGCACATCCCTCACACCTGTTCCTGCATGAAGGATGTGGGCGGGGTGTTAGGGTTTGAAATCGAGGGTGGGGGTTGAGTCTTAGGGTTGGGTAACCTAAGACCACACTTCCCTACTTTTGTCACAGTAACCCTAATGATGCAATAATAACATTTTGTTGCAGAAAATGTCCTTACTTCTTGAGAAAGTATAATCATAGGCTAATTTGCTTGTGGGAGTGGTGGGCCCTGCACTTCTAACAAGCCATAATTTTTTTGAGAGATTCTAATGGTATCCTCATATCCCTGTGGGAACGTAGAGCCCTTTGGGCCCTGCACTCCCATCACTCTATAATCCTTTCCATATTTGGGTGTGAGAGTGCAGGACCCTGCCATGAATGCATGTGGTCTGTGTTCCTATTACTTTATAATGGTATTCATATTTGCATATGGGAGTGCACAGTGCTAGCCATCCATCATTTTTCAGATATTGTAATTGTATTCCTATTTCTCTGTGTGAACGCAGGGCCTGGATGACCCTGCACTCCCATCCATCCTTAATGGCATCGATATTTGCATGTGGGAGGTCAGGGCCCTCTGGGCCCTGCATACCCATCCATGAATAATTTTTGAGATAGTGTAGTGCTATCCTTTTTTGCCTGTGGGAGCCCTCTGCTCCCATCTCATAATGTGCAGCTCCAAAGAAACACCTGACACTGCAGTGCGATCCTATAGACAATACAGGATAAATTGAAACCTGTGTAACCTGATACCAAATTAATATTTTTTTATGAAACCAGCAAAAAGCACATCAGTGGGGAAAGCCCTTCGTACCTTGAAAATTTCAGAACAAAATTGCAAACCGATTCTTAAAAGTGGAGTGACAAAGAAATGACTGGGTAAACCTCCCATTACAATTGTATCCTATGGAAAATTAAGCAAAATTTAACCCCACATAACTCCTGAGCCAAGCAACATATTTTCACCAAACCAACAAAAGGCACTTCACTGGGGCAAAGCCTTTGGACCCTGAAAATTTCTCACCCAAAAAACAAACCATTTTGTAACTGTGCCTTGACAAAGAAACCGCTGTCTTAAAAATCCTTTTTTGCAAATTGAGAAAAATAATCTTTTTCATGATTCTTTTTTTCACAATTTGCAGCAAACAAAAACCCTTTATCACAAATTGTAGAAAAGATCCTGTTTTGTGGCAAAAGGTTTCTGCAGTTTGCGAAAAAGGATTTCTGTGGCTAAAAAAGAGCATTTCTGACTAAGTAATCCAAAACCTCACCCTATAATCTGAATAGAAGGGCCCTAATTAGGTAATCACAACTGTTCATGTTTACTAAAGCCCTCTATTATTTTTGTAATTTTATTTTGTTTCCCTCACTAAAGAAAAACAAAATGGCTGCAGCACTAAATAGGATTCAGCATTTGTGGAAAAAGATCCTGTGTTTGCAAAATAGGATTCCTTATTTATGATCAAGAATCCTGTTTCAAGACTCATATCTAACTTTTCTCATAGGAAATAATGGGAAATATCAAAATTTAATAACTTTAGAATTGATTAATATTTTTCACCAAACCTTCAAAAAGCACCACTGTTAACAAAGACCTATATATCGAAAACATTTCAGACTAAAATTCAACACTGATTTTGTGCAGTGACATGGCAATGAACTTGACAAAAAATTGTAATTTACACATTTTTGACACTCCATATCTCTGCACCAACACATCTGACTGGAACAAAACTTACGACATCAAGAGATCTTCATGCAAAATTTCACGCAACTCACTTGAATGATTGTGAAGTTATTAAAGTCCTAAATTATCAGTTTAACATAGAAGTGCAGACTTAAAGAGGGACTCCCACCAAACGTACTACATTGCAGATTTAATATAAATATTCCCTCAATAAATCTCATGCCAAAAATTAGGTTTCTACGTTACTTTGTTTTAAAGTAAATACTTTCAAATACCTTGGCATCACTTTTGACCAAGGGCTCACCTTTGCAACCCACATTGATAACACTGCGAAAACAGTGAACCAACGCCTTGGAATACTATTCCGTAATGATCAATTTCAAATCAAGCAGCATTGAGAATAATATACAGAGTTCCATAATCTCAATCATTGATTATGGCCTTTATTATTTATGGCTCAGCTACCTCCACTGCTCTAAGGCGTATCTCAATCCTCCTAAATAAGGCCTGCCGACTCCTCCACGGGGCTCAAAGACTGACTCACACGTGTGATTTGTACTATGAATCAGGCTGGTTGAACCTATCAAATCGTCTTTGTCTCACTTGCACAATGGCAAAAAATCTATCTTGGGACTGACTCCATTATGTATTCAAAACCTCTCGACTGAATCCTGGCTCACGACCACTCCACCAGATCTGAGCGCCAACCTTTCCTGGTTCCGAGATGCCGGACTGCACAGGGAAAAAGATCTTTCAGATACAGGGCCCGACATGGTTCAACGCGCTAGTCCACCTACTCTATCCTCAACCTCGCTTGAAGCTTTCAAATCCATGTTCTATGCCCACCTCACCACCACTAGCAACTGTGACTGCGCTAGATAAAGACTACTACTCCTCATGTCCATCCTCACATCTGAGGCCTCTTCCTCCCTGACTAATGAATCCTCTGGTACCTCTACTTTCCTGTCTCCCACACAAACTCACCCCCTTTTCCTGTCCCTCTCACTTACTCTCCACTCACCACCTTTCCCTCCTCTCTAGCCTCCTTGGCGCCTCTAATGATCACCTCTCCCTGAAGTTTCCTTAACCTCGAAATTGTTCACTGCTTGAACCTGTTATAGCTTGTTTTTTCCATGAAACTTAAAAGTTATTGCCTTAAACTGTTAATAGCAAATTTATGATGTAACTTTCCGTCTGGTTTTACCTGTAATGTGTATCGTGCTTTGTTAAATGTTCTTTGTGACGTGGAACCTTTGTAAAAGAGCCCTGGCTCAAAGGTATTAATTCCTAGACTAATAAACTAAACTAAACTAAACTAAAAAAATATGAGCTATTTTGTAACACTGATTTCACTACCTATTCAAAAAAGCCAGTTTCAGTGAAGAGACACTGATGATCTCATCTCCTGAACTCACAATCTAGTCCTCCTTGTGAGTAACCTTATAGGGAATGCTTCTCCAAAGATTAAGGACCTGTAGCTATAGTAATCCTTTTAAAAAATTACATATGGTTGGCTGCAGTGCTTGCATTTCCAGAATGTTCAGGAGCATGGCACTGTCCTTTAGAACATTTCAGAAGGTGGTTTTGGAATGCAGCACTGAACCAAGGCATAGAATATCAAGGTGGTGCACAATTTTCAAATGTTGGGAGGACACGCAATCTCAGAACGTGACAGGGATGTGCTATCTCAAAATGTGGTGGGACAATCAGTCTTGGAATGTGACAGGGACACACATCAAGGAATTTGGTGGGAACTGGTAATTTTGGAATATAGTTGGGATGCATGCTGTTGGAATGTGACAAGACACGCCATTTGTTTTTCTGAAATTGCTTGCCCCTTCCACATTCCAGAACTGTATGCATCAACCATATTTGCAAATTGTGCATCACATCACCACCACATTCCAACACTGTGTGTCCCAGCCACATTCTAAAATTATGCATATCTGCTACATTCTGAAATTGCACATCCCTTCCCCATTCCCAAATTGCATATTCCTGCCACATTCTGAAGTGGTTCACCTGCATCAAATTCCATATCACATTGCTGACAACTTGTATTTCAGTGCCACATTCCAAAATTCTCACTGCCACATTCCAAATTGTCTGTCACATTACATTCCGAAATTATATATCACCACCACATTTGGAAAGTATGTGTCACCGTCACCTTCTGAAACTGTGCTTCACTGCCACATTCAGAAAATTGTACATCACTACAATGTTCCCAAATTGAATGTCACTGCCACATTCTGAAATTGTGCATCACTGCCATATTCCACAATTGTGTATCACTGCCACTTTTCAAAATTGTGCGTCACTGCTGCATTCCAAAATTGTGCATCACTACCACATTCCGAAACTGTGCATCACAACCACATTCCAAAATTGTGCATCACTGACACATTCTAAACCTGTGCATTACTGCTGCATTCTGACATTATGCATCACTGCCACATTCTGAAACTGTGTGTCACAGCCACATTCCTAAATTGTGTGTCACTGCCACATTCCAAATCTGTACATCACCACCACCACATTCTGAAATTGTGTGTCACCACTGCATTCCAAAATTGTGCATCACTGCTGCATTCTGAAATATTGCATTACAGTTGTCACTATTGTGGTGAGGAGCAAAAGAGGGCTGTAGCCCATGTTAGCTCCTATTGATTAATGTAATAAATCAATGTTCCCCCATTGTTAATATACTCATCCAATTTTCTTTTAAAACAATCCTATTACTTTTAACAATTTCCTCCGGTTGTCCATTCCACATATTCACCACCCTCTCGGTGAAAAAATAATTTCTCAGATTACTCCTAAATCTGGAACCTTTTACCTGAAGTGGGTGTCCTCTTCTTATGACCTGTGTATTACTAAATTCTATGCCCAATTCATCTCTTAAAATTTTGTCATTAATAATGTCATAAAAGAGCAGTAGATCACCCCTTTTTCTACAAGTTTCCAATGGAGAAAGTTTCAAAAAGTTGAGGCTTGCATTATATGGTAGGCCTTCCGTCCCATATACCATCCTAGTAAACGTACGCTGCACATCTTCTACCCTGAGTATGTTAGCTTTTTTGCAAGAGTTCCATAGAGGACTACAATAATCTAAATGGGGTCTGACATGTGATCTGTACAGGGGGAGCAGAATATCTTGCTTTCTGCTTTTTATATTCCTTCTTAAATAACTAGACACCCTGTTAGCATTAGCAATCACTTGTGTACATTGAATATTAAAGTTTAATTGTGAATTAACTTGAATTCCCAGATCACTATCTACTTCCTTCATTTGTAAGGTTTTATTACTTAATACATAGTTGCTCCTTTTATTATTATTTGTTTATATATATGACAGCACATTTGTCTGTATTAAACACCACCTCCCATATATATGCCCAAGCAGTTATATAATCCAAGTCTTTTTGAGTTGATTGCCTTTCTTCCATTTCACGTGGACCATCCAATTTTGGGTCATCAACATACTTTACTATTTTATTCTCTAGGTTATCACCTAGGTCTGAAATGAACAATTGAATCAGTACCGGGCTCAAAACCAAGCCCTGCGGCATCCCACTTGACACTCTTCCTTCTGCTGACAAAAATCTGTTAATGGCCACCCTCTGTGTCCTGCATGCCAGCCAGTTATTTATGCAAGCAATTATGTTACCACCTATTTGCAAATGATGTAATTTGTTTATAATAGCCCAATGGGGGACTTTATCAAAGGCTCTGCTGAAGTCAAGCAGGACCACATCAGCTGGTTTACCCTCATCCAGAATTTTACTAATATGGTCATAAAAACTAATGAGATTTTTTAAACATGATTGTCCCTCCACAAACCCAAGCTGTTGTTTATCCGTGTAGTCATTTTCTGTTGCATGGGCAATACGCCTATCTTTTAGTATGGCTTCAAACACCTCTCCTGGCACAGAGGTGAGGCTGATTGGTCTGTAATTAGTAATATCATTTTTTTTCCTTTGTTAAAAATTATTGTAGTTTTACCCATTTTCCAGTCTGTTGGTACTTCTCTAAAGTGAATAAGTTTATTAAACAGTATTTCTGGGGATATACATATACTTTTATTGGTTAAAAATAACATCTGGGGGGATAATACCATCAATCCCTGAGGCACTATTTTTTTTTACATGTTGTATTTTGATTTTTATATCTTCTTTTGTATGAAAGATAGTCTAAGTTACCCCTGTATTTGGAAAATGGGTCTGTCTAGATTCAGAAATTTGGGAGGCAGTATAGTGCAGTGGTTTAAGGCTCTTAGCTACAAATCTGGTGACATCCAGCAGACCAGCCCTGGGTTTGAATCCCACAGCTTCCATTTACATACTGTGTGACGCTCAGCAAGTCACTTAACTTCCCTCTGCTCCGAGATCGTGCCTGTAAAAAAGCTTTCAGCTTAGTGTGCTACTCCTGGTTAAACAACTAAAAAAAGAATACACAGAACAAAAGTAATTGTTAAATATATTTGCTATACAAGTTGGATCCATAACAACTTTGTTATTATCTGTAATAGTTGTTAGGTTATTATTTGATTTTTTTAAAGAGTTAATATAACTGAAAAATTGTTTGCTGTTACAACTGGGTGGCAAGTGCCCTGGACCAGGGTAAGCCAGTGGACATCCTCTTTCTTGAGTTCAGCAAGGCGTTTGACTCAGTTCCTCATGGGGGCCTGCTGGATAAGCTGGAGGAAATGGGGGTGGGAAAACAAATGATCAGATGGACAGGTAATTGGTACTCAGAATGTACCTAGAGGGTAGTGGTCAGGGGGAATAGTCTCATCTCCAAGGAGGGTCATTAGTGGGGTCCCTCAGGGATTGGTCCTAGGACCCCTCCTGTTCAATGATTATGTCTGTGACATAAGGGAGGGCATCAGGAGTGAAATTAGTATCTTTGCAGATGACTCAAAGCTGGGAGCAGTGGTGGATGGGGAGGAGGGGAAGGTGGTCCTGCAGTTGGACCTAGATGCTATGGAAAGGTGGTCAAGGAAGTGGGGACTGAGGTTTAATGCAGGAAAATGCAGGGTCCTGCACCTGGGCACCAGAAACCTGGGCCAGGCATATACTCTGGGGGAGGGAAATTATATAAATCTCGATGGCTGAGAGGGATCTGGGGGTGGTGGTTGATGTCAAGATGAACAACTCTAAGACTTGTTGGAGAGCAGCGGCCCAAGTCAACAGGATGCTGGGATGCAAATCCTTGCCAATAGGTAGGAACCCTCATAAGTAGCCTCATTTGTAAAGAACAGGTGGAATTCATGGTAGGAAGATCCTCAGGGGACCACATGCGTAAATTGCTGTGTCTCCTCTCAGCATTGAGGGACTCAGACTCACCAGCTGTTCTTGTGTCCCTCAGTGCTGAGAAGGCATTTGACTGGGTCTCCTGGGACTTCCTTTTTGAGGCCATGGCTCACTTTGGTTTCCCTGATGAGTTCATTAAATGGGTTTGCATATTATATTCTTCCCCATCAGCCCAAATTTGGTGCAATGGTATCCTCTCTGACCCCTTTCCCTTATATCGGGGCACCAGAAAGGGATACCCACTGTCCCCTCTCCTTTTCAACCTGTATTTGGAACCCCTAATTAGAAAACTAGTTTCATCACCGGAATTAATGGTGATTAGAATAGGAGAGCAAAGATATGCTCTCTCAGCCTATGCAGATGATTTGCTGCTGCATATGGTGGATCCGCAGGTGAGCATTCCATTGCTCTTGACAGAAGTGGAAGCATTTTCTAAGGTATCCTACTACAAGCTCAACCTCTCCAAAACTAAGATATTCCCAATGAATAATATAATTTCTCAGGTAGATCTGGGTGAATATGACATCTCATGGGAAGCAAAATCTTTGACTTATCTAGGTATTAAGGTGACCAGATATATACCTACAATGATCAAAGCAAACTTCTCAGACTTGCTGAGCATCCTCAAATCAGATTTAGATCGATGGGGGTGCCCTTCCCATGTCATTGTGGGGGAGGGTCAACATTGTAAAGATGAACATACTTCCTCGCCTCTTGTACCCATTGAGCATGCTTGTTTTTTTTTTTCCCAAAACTTGGTTCTTCAAACTACAGAAAATGCTCAATTCTTTTATTTGGGGGGGTAAAGGAGTTAGGTGAGCCTCCTTTAAACTCACAGCTCCTAAATCCCAAGGGGGGCTGGTGGCTCTCTCTTTTTTCACATTCTATTGTGCACACCATGTCAGTAAGCTGGCTCACTGGACACATGAGGAATGCCTGGAGGGTCCCCAAATCTATACACCTATTTGGCTCCCAATAAACCATTTTTTGGCTGCACAAAATCATTGTGCCCTTGCATCTCTAATATACACAACCCCTGGACTGCTCCCCAGGTCACTGAGGAATACCCCAATAGGTTGGTCCCTTAGAGCTTTGCACCAATTGCAAAATCATCCATCCTTCAATTAGCATATATCTTTGGATCAGCCGATTTTGGGTAATCCCCATTTCAAAATCAGGTGTATACCCATCCCAAACTCGTACTGACCCCCCCAGTAGGGAAAAAACTCTCTGATTTCTGTGCTGGTGTCAGAATAATCCCATTCAATAGTTTTCAGCTTCAATTTGAAGTTCTTTAAGTAATGCATCTCAAAGAAACACTAGTTGGTTTTATGGGGAAATGGTTGGAGGTATCGGCTCCTAAAATAGATTTGCTCTCACTTATACAGTTGGCTGACCAGCCTCATGCAGGTTCTAAAGTGTATAAAGAGTAGCAATCTCTAGATCCCCACCTCCCTCAAGCTGTGGACCTGCCCCAAGGTGCAGACTTTCTGGCAAGCTATTAAGCAATTGTTGGACCCACTTCTTGGGCTCAAACCTCTATTTATCCCTGAGGCTTGCTTGTTGAGCAGTTTTCCACATGGCACTCTTAGAGTGCAGAACACGCACGTGGCTTTGATTTCAGACATGGTTAAATTATTATGAAACACTGGAAGGATGAGTTGCTCCCTTAAGTAATAGAGTGGCATAGGGAAATATTACAGGCACTACAACTGGAGAAACATATCGCCTCGATGGCTAATAGGCTGAATGCTTACCAAAACAAATGGGGATCCTTACATGCCTTACTTTCTGTATGGAAGCCTTAACCTTACTCACATAGCTGGATATATAACTAGACCTTTTTCTGACTAGCTATTAGGGGACCTCATTTGGCCTGGGGAAGGATTGGGTTTGGTGAGGGAGGGTTCTTTTTGTTTTTTTTTAGTCTTTTAAACATCACCTGTATTAGAATAAGCTGTTTTGTGTTGAAAGGTGACACCTTTTAGAAATCTAACTATGTGTCTGTATACCCTTGGTTGGTTCTTTATATAAAAATGACAATAAAGTATATAGAATGATAAAAAAAAGGATACTGGGATGCATCACTAGGGGTATTACCTCCAGAAGGAGGGAAGTGATACTCCCCCTGTATAACTGCTTGGTTAGGCTGCACCTCTAGTACTGTGTGCAGTTTTGGAGGCCACACTTAAAAAGGGACATTGCAGTCCTGGAAAGGGTCCAGAGAAGGGTGACAAAAATGATCTCAGGACTGGGGGAAAAAGACCAATGGGGAAAGGCTCAAGGAACTCAATATGTACACAATGGAGGAGAGAAGGTATGGGGGGACATGATAGAGGTCTTCAAGTACATGAAGAGGATAAATAGGGGAGGCTCAGCTGGGGTGTTCCAAAAGAGGGAGTAGGGGACAACTAGAGGGCATGGGTGGAAGCTGGAGGAGAGGAGACTCGGGGGGAAAGGAGGCAATGCTACTTCACTGATAGGGTAGTGGATCCATGGAATGCACTGCCTAGAGGACTAGTGGAGGTGGAGATTGAGGAGGGGCTCAAAGGGGGTTGGGACAGGTATAGAGGAAGGGTTGTGCTGGCAAAGCCCTTACAGAGGGAATATCCTGGCCTGGAAATGGAGAATCCCAAGGGGGTGGGGGGGACTACAGGGTCAGCTCCAAGCATGGGGGCTGACTAAATGAGCAGACATGAAAGTCCGTTAGGCCTACTTTGCTGGCTTTTTAGTATGTTAGTGTATTAGTATTACCCTTCCTTGCAGATTATGCCAGCCTAACTTCATAGTTTTTTTTGTTTTGTTTATAGTGTTCTTACTTTTTTTCTGAGTCACCTTAAATTCTTTCCAGCTATTCTCTTTATTGTTTTTTTATATGTTGCATATTTTTTAATTTTTTGTTTCATCAACCAAATGATGTTTTTATTTAACCATTTTGGTTTAATCCCTTGGATATTGTATTTTTTTACACATTTAATATGTTTCCTACATTTTTCAAGAAGAGTGTCTTTTATTAACCGTATTAATGGCAATGGAATAATGATAAATGCCAGGCATTTTCCTGTAATTGGGTCTATTAAGATTTGAGTAAGTATTCCATGTTTTATTTGAATCAAAACCTCAACAAATTATATATTTTTGAATTCCTAACTTATTATTGTTTTAATTTAGCCATACGTTGATAGTATGGAAACAATGTAATTGTCACATGATCAAATCCAAGATGGCCACCATGATAACCTCTGATACTACTAGCTCACTGACCATGACCCCCAGTGATTACTCGGGTGTAACATCTAAATTTCAAAATACAGGTTTAGTGGCAAAATACGTGTTTTATAAAAAAAAAAATATTCAAGTATGACAATAAATTATGCCTTTTCATGGATTGTTGCCTTTTATTCAAATATGTGTGTTGGGCCCAATTCAGCATGTGGAGAATTGCTTATATCACTGTGTTCTGTATGTCACTAAATCCATGAAGTAACAGTAAGAAATAGACAGAAATACTTGTCAGGGTGCTTGAGGAGTAAAACAAGACATAGAATGGGCCAATGACTTGATGCTTAGGGTAACATGACCCAAAACAAGATGGCGGCCACATTCTTGTCATTTACAGCAACAAAACACACCTTTTGCTTATTTGCATGGATAAATACATGTGGAATATTGAATAGGTGTGATGTTCAGCTATTTGAAAAGATGCAGGTGTCCAGATATACTTACTGATCTGGAATGTTACACTGCACCCCCAGTTTATCTCAAACAGGGTGCCATACCTCACTACCACGGCTGTGACCAAGTCAGGCCTAGGTTGTGCCACCTATGGCGCTATGTGCTATATGCCACTAAATCAATGAAGTAATGGCAGGAAGTAGCCAGAATTACTTGTCAGGGTAGTTAAGGAGTAAAATAAGCCATAGAATGGTCAAATTACTTAATGCCTTGGGTCATATGACCCAAAACAAAATGGTGACCACTTTTTAGTCACTTACAGTAACAAAATGGACCTTTTACTTATTTACATACATAAATACATGTGAAATATTAAATTGGTGTGATATTCAGCTATTTGTTACATATACAGGTGCCTGTATATAATTAATGATTTGAAATGTTACAGTGCACCCTCAGTTTATCTCAAATAGCATACTATACCTCAACACCAGGGCTGTGACCAATTCAGCCCTGGGGTGTACCACCTATGTGCTATATGTCACTAAATCAATGAAGTAATGTCAGGAAATAGGCAGGAATACTTGTCAGGGTAGTTGAGGAGTAGAACAAGACATAGAATGGGCCAATGACTTGATGCCTAGGGTCACATGACCCAAAACAAGATGGCGGCCACATTCTTGTCATTTACAGCGACAAAACACACCTTTTGTTTATTTATTTGAATAAATACATGTGAAATGTTGAATAGATGTGATGCTCAGCTATTTGAAAAGATACAGGTGCCCAGATATACTTACTGATCTGGAATGTTACACTGCACCCCCAGTTTATCTCAAACAGGGTGCCATACCTCACTACCATGGCTGTCACCAAGTCAGGCCTGGGTTGTGCCACCTATGGCACTATGTGTTATATATACAGATGCCTGGAAATAATTACTGATTTGAAATGTTTCGCTGCTCCCCCAGTTTATCTCAAATAGCATACCATACCTCAGCACCAGGGCTGTGACCAACTCAGCCCTGGGGTGTACCACCTATGTGTTATATGTCACTAAATCAATGAAGTAATGTCAGCAAATAGGCAGAAATACTTGTCAGGGTAGTTGACAAGTAGAACACAACATAGAATGGGACAATGACTTGATGCCTAGGGTCACATAACCCAAAGCAAGATGGCGGCCACATTCTTGTCATTTACAGTAGCAAAACACACTTTGTGCTTATTTACATGGATAAATACATGTGAGATATTGAATAGGTGTGATGTTCAGCAATTTCTTATAGATACAGGTGCCCGGATATAATTACTGACCTGGAATATTACACTGCACCCCATTTTATCTCAACTAGGGTACCATACCTCACTTCCAAGGCTGTGAACAATTCAGGCCTGGGGTGTACCACCTAAGGTACTATGTGCTATATGTCACTAAATCAATGAAGTAATGGCAGTAAATAGGCAGAAATACTTGCCAGGCTAGTTGAGGAGTAAAATAAGTCACAGAATGGGCAAATGAATTGATGCCTTAGGTCACATGACCCAAAACAAGATGGTGGCCACTTCATAGTCATTTACAGTAACAAAACACACTGTTTGCGTATTTGCATGGATAAATACAAGTAAAATGTTGAATAGGTGTGATGTTTAGCTGTTTGTCATAGATACAGGTGCCTGGATATAATTTCTGATCTGGAATATTATACTGCACCCCCACTTTGTCTCAAATAGGGTGAGATACCTCACTACCAGGGCTGTGACCAGTTCAGACCTGGGGTGTACCACCTAAGGCACTATGTGCTATATGTCACTAAATCAAGGAAGTAATGGCAGGAAATAGGCAGAAATACTTGTCAGGGTAGCTGAGGAATAGAACAAGACATAGAATGGGTCAATGACATAATGCCTAGGGTCACATGACCCAAAACAAGATGGCGGCCACATTCTTGTAATTTACAGTAACAAAATACACCTTTTGCTTATTTACATGGATAAATACATGTGAAATATTAAATAGGTGTGATGTTCAGCTATTTATAAAGATACAGGTGCCTGCATATAATTTTTGATATGGAATGTTACACCGCACTCCCAGTTTATCTCAAACAGGGTACCATACCTCACTACCAGGGCTGTGACCAGTTCAGGCCTGGGGTGTACCACCTATGGCACTATGTGCTTAATGTCACTAAATCAATTAGGTAATGGCAGGAAATAGGCAGAAATACTTGTCAGGGTAGCTGAGGCATAAAATAAGCCACATAATGGGCAAATTACTTTATGCTTCAGGTCGTATGACCCAAAACAAATGGAAGCCACTTAATAGTCATTTACAGTAACAAAACACTCCTTTTGCTTATTTACATGGATACATACAAGTGAATAGTTGAATAGGCATGATGTTTAGCTGTTTGTTATAGATACAGGTGCCTGGATATAATTACTGATCTGGAATATTACACTGTACCCACATTTTATCTGAAATAGGGTACCATACCTCACTACCGGGGCTGTGACCAATTCAGGCCTTTGGTGTGCCACCTATGGCATTATGTGATATATGTCACTAAATCAATTAACTAATGGCAGAAAATAGGCAGAGATACTTGTCAGGGTAGTTGAGGAGTAGAACAAGACACAGAATGGGCAAATGTCTTGATGCATTTGGTCACATGACCCAAAACTAGATGGTGGCCACTTTACAGTCATTGACAGTAACAAAACTCACCTTTTGCTTATTTACATGGATAAATACATGTGAAATGGTGAAAAGGTGTGATGTTTCAATATCTGCAATAGATATAGGTGCCTGGATGTGATTTCTGATCTGGAACATTACACCCTGCACCCCCAGTTTATGTCAAATAGGCTACCATACCTCACTACCACGGCTGTGTCCAATTCTATGGCAGTATGTGTTATATCTCACTAAATCCATGAAGTAATGGCAGGAAATAGAAATACTTGTCAGGGTTGTTAAAGTGTACGACAAGCCATAGAATAGTCAAATGACATGATGCCTTGGGTCACATGATTTAAAACAAGATGGTGGCCACTTTCTAGTAATTTACAGTAACAAAACATACCTTTTGCATATTTACATGGATAAATATATGTGAAATGTTGAACAGGTGTGATGTTTAGCTGTTTGTTATAGATAGATAGATAGAGATGCCAGAAAGAGCAGCATCTGGCATGCCTGGCATGACAGCAGGTAGGGTGCAGCACCACATCGGTAGGTGTGGATAGAAGGTGAGGGTAACCACACATCATTGTTCTCCTGGGAATAAATGATCTGGAAGGAAAGCAGATAGAGGAGGTTCAGGACAGCTTCAGAGAAGTGTGAAAGCTATACAGAGAGGAGGGAAGCACAGTAGCATTCTCAGAAGTTCTGCCAGTGCCTAGGGCAAGTACGGGCAGAAAAAGCAGAATCATGGACTTCAGTAAGTGGCTGAGAGAATGGTGTGATTCCATGGGGTATGGCTGGGTGGGAGAGTGGGGCAACACATGGGAAAACCCAGATCTATATGCAGGTGACAGGCTACAGCTAACTAAAGAGGGTCTCGGAGATAAAGCAGAGACTGAGGGAATTTATCTCCAAAAAGTATCATTTAAACTTGCTGTGGGGGGGGGCTGGGGAGGTGAAGTGAATCAGGAGAGGACCTCCCCCAATAGAAATGATAGGGCCTACATTGTCAAGGATGGGGGAGGGGAGGGGAGAGTAAGGGGGAAGCTGGGAGAGAGTCAGGGTGGAGGGTGGTATCACTAAATTCTAGGAGCTTGGGGAATAAGATGGCAGAGCTGCAGGCACTGCTGGCAGAAGAAGCCATCACTGAGACATGGGCAAACCAAAACCATGACTGGGACTTGTCCATCCCAGGATTTAAATTATTCAGGACGTACAGAGAAAAAGGTACGGGTGGGAGGGGGAGTAGCCATTTACAAAAGGAAATGGATTGGATGCATCAGGGATGAGGGGGAAGAAGGTAAATCAGAAGTCATTTGGATACAACTGCATGCCCCAAAGGGGGATACGGTCTGATTGGGGGTTGTTTATAGGCCCCCAACCCAGAGGTTCGCAGGACATCCATCTTCTGTTCCAATAGGTGGGCCTTCAGGCATCTGATGTGAGTCCTGCTGGTGAAGCCTCTGCAGATCTTGCAGGCAGCACTGTCGTGGTCAAGCCCCAAGACAAAAGACGCACTTCTGGTGGCCTTCCTTTACATGGAATTTGGCAGCCTCAGGCACACTTCTTTTTCTTGGGACCAGAGGAGGAGACCGACGACCGTAAAGACATATGCCAGAAAGGAGATCAGAAGAAAGGAGAAAAGGCATAAAACAGTTCAAAAAAGAAAAAACTGAACAAATCTGACAAAATTTACTGGAACTGCAGTAGCATACACTAAAGCTTTCCAACAAGAGCAGGTCTGCGGCGGAAAAGAACCGAGATGGAGCAACCGCATCTTTTAGCGTGACCAACGCCAGGATAGAGCTGATACCGGGGGTTCCGCCAAGTACTGCTAGCTCAGTTTTTTCCAGTGGGTCCTAAGGCCTGCGGCATTAGTCCTAATAGTTATAGCCTGCTGCAAGAGCTCCCTCTTGAAGTAAGATCTGTAAAGTCACAGAAGTGTCGGCTAAACAAGCCAGCTCACCACGATCACTATGGGAATCCGGTCTATTGACTCTGGCAACAATGATGTCTGTGACAGGGCAAGCTGCTACAGCCGAAGGCCCTCTTCTGACCACACTAGATGGTCCACTCTTGACCCCGGCACCAAGGATGTCTGAGATGGGGCAAACTGCTATGGCGGAGGCCCTCTTTTGACCACCCTAGATGGTCCACTCTTGACCCCGGTGCCAAATATGTCTGTCATCCCACTACCAGGCCTAAGTAGTAGTCACCTGCCCCCCCCAGATCTGGTAAAACATTTACCAGCCCCCGACCCAGGTACAACCATCACCAGTCCTCCCTCCCTTCCTATCCCAAGTACAGCAGTCATTAGCATCCCCCCCCGGCTCGGTTAAAAACGTCACCAGCCCCTCCATTCTAGGCCCAAGTACAGCTGTTTATTACCCTCCTTCCCTCCCCAGCCTGAGTGCAACAGTCACCAACAACTCACCCACAGCCCAGGTACACAGTCACCAGCCCTTCCTCTCTGGCCTGAGTACAGAAGTCACCACCTTCCATCCTCAGACCAGGTACAACAGTCAGGTAAGCCCCTTTCCATTTTAACTGGCCCTGGCCGGCTTAGCGCTCCCTCTCACACTTGCTGCTGCCTCTTCTGCTTCTGCTGTACCACCCAAACACTGAACAGCTCTTGCCACTCCAAAAGGACTGAGGATTCATCTCAGAATCCTCCTGAGCTCATCCCTGCCTGCACTCCCTCATGACTGGGCCCACGAGAGCAGGTGCCTAGCACGAGGTAACTGGGGGGGGGGGCTGCAGGCAGGGAAAATGAGCAGGGGAAAAAAATTCTTTATTTTTAAAATGGAGCCCTGCTGGGGCTTCACGTTTTGGGGGTGGGGATACCCGGTTAGGGGCCCTCCCTACATCCTGGGGCACCTTCTTGTCAGCCAGCCCCAAAGCACCTGGCTGCCCCTATCTGGAGGGCACCAGGACTCTGGGGTACTACACAGTCTCCAGTTCTCCCTTCCCGGCCTGGGTACAGATCTCATCTTACTTAGCTCCCCGGCTATACCAGTCAACTGCCCTCCACCCCAGACCAGGTTCAACAGTCAACAGCCTCCCCCCCCCCAGCCAGAGTACAACCATCATCAGCCTCCCCTTCCTTGCCCGGGTACAACAATTAACAGTACTCCCTTCCTGTTCATTGTTGAATTTTTACTTTTGTGTGGGTGCCACATTTGCATAACCTGATTGGAGTGTTTATTAGTGAAGGTAACAACTGTCTTATTGGACCTTAGGAGGTGGTCCAGTCCAGTGTAGGAAGGTGGTTAGATATTGCATCCAAGGAGGTATTACTGCACACAATATCTGGCCCACTTATTTACTCTGGCAGGAGCCACTTCACCATTTCTTATTTGATCTGGGCTAACTCCCTACCACAGAAAAAGAATGAAACCTACACCCTCATCCAGGTGATCCTTGTACAGTCACCAGGTAGTGATATGAACCCAGACATGGTGATGTGGGGGGGTCACACAAATTTATTGGAAATGTTAAGCTGTGCTGTTTGGCTGACATTTGGAATCTTACAGAAATATTTGATTATGTCAGTGTTTTCTTTCATCCCAGAGGGAAGTGGAGTGTACACTTCCATCTTCAGTCTTATTTCAGTGTTATTTCAGTCCAGACTGACAAAGCACTGCTTTTCATCAGTGCACTGTTAATACACTGCACTGACTTTCTGCTACACTGTTGTACCATTGCTCAATCTTTCTAATGTTTTGATGCACACTGCAAGAGCACTGGAAATAATTATTAGATTTTCATGCACACTTCTTTAGCACTGTATTTTCTTCACTAATTTTTGCTGCACACTGCAGTAGTACTGCTCAATCTTTCTTATTTTTTGAAGCAGACTGTAAGAGCACTGCAAATAATTCTTAGATTTTCATGCACACTTCTTTAGCACTGTATTTCCTTCACAAATTTTTGCTGCACACTGCAGTAGTACTGGCAACATTTTATAATTTTTATCACACTTCTTTAGTACTGCATTGTCTCAGCAATCTGGTCACCCTTACTGAATTTGTCACAATGGCATTATAGTGGTATAGCAAAGGCAATACTGTGGTCAGCTGAAACATCCACAATGGTACTACCCAGTGGTACTCTGGTATCACAGTGGTAGGTGATATATAGATTTTCCTGTGTGCATTGGTAGTGCACTGGCAGAATGGTATTCCTATGGCATTTTTTACCGTTTTCTCTGTCTCTCACACATACACTGGTAATACAATGGTATCACGAAATTTTGAGATTTTTGTTGGCTCCCACAAATACTGGTACACTGGTAGCACAATGGTACTGCGTTATTTTGACATTTCAGTATTGGGTACCTCTCACAGCAACCCTAGACTCATGAGGTAGCACAGTGGTACCAGTATTAATCTCATCATACTCTGTACTCTAATGCATTGTTAAGATAAATTACATTATCAACCTCATGGAGAACAGCTCTCAATTCCATATTTATATTTGTTCACTTGTCTTTATCTTACTGGTAATGGACTGTTGTTGTTCACATAGACCAGAACATCTAAAGAGCATTTATGATTGCTAAATGGGTAAGTGACTCTCAAACAACACTTCACCCCAAAACGGGTAGGATCACAAATGATATCTTGAATAACGTAATTAGTGAGTCTCTGACCAGTTGGTAAATGGCTCTAAAAGATGTTGCCTCCTAAACCAGGTTGTATCACCTCTGCCTCCTACCACTGCCCCTTTGAGCTCCCACCATCAGTAATATCACACTTCCCTTGGTGTTCAGTGTGGTGCTGTCCATTCCATATACATTGAAACTGCTAATAACTACTCTGCCTTTCCACTGTAGTCCCACCACTCACACCATTCATGGCTACTCACCATATGTTTACGCACTCTCCCATAGTGGCAATTGGCACAGACACTCTGCTAACCTCTGTGACCAACTGAGGACAGAACACCAGTTTTGCTGTCATGTGCCTATTGTATAAACAGCTGTGTACAGTTAGCACATGATTGTGAACTATCATCCGTTTTGTGCCTGATCAAGGAGCTGAGAGGATGGTCTGTGCCAAATGTGGAAGGGTGTCAAATATATAGTAAGGCTGGGGACCAGGGGGTAGTATTTGCTGTAAGAACTAATTGGGTCATGGTGGGGACTTTGGATATACAGAGGGCAAGAACTTTCACTCAACACACCACTGCTCACTCTATCAGACCATGGGCTGGCTTCCCCCATCAGTCCAACAGACCTATTTCCTCGCCAGCACGGTCAATAAGGCCATCCAAAACCGAGCTACCTCTCCGCAATCCCACCTTCTTTGGTCAAAAGTGTTTGTTCTAGAGCTCTGCTTCACTGCTGGCCCCATGCTTGAGTGCCCCTAGTCTCCACCATATGGGTAAATGTGCATTCTCATTATGGCAGCCTTTTCCTTTGGAACAACCTGCCCACTCCACTTAGCACCACTGACTCTCCAGGACTCTTCCATTCTCCTTGGATCTCCCTCTGTCCTTCCACTACTTGCCCTGCCCTCCCAACTTATTATCATGCCTCTACTTCCTTCCTCCTTTCCTTCTTGGTCCATACCTACATACCTGCCATGATGCACTTTTTCTCTTTACTCATCTCAGATCATGCTCTAATTTGTATTACAACTTGGCCACTACTATGCCTGCTGTTGTCATAAATGTTATTTATCCATTGCGCTGCAAATTTATATATATCTTCATATAAATATCCTGTATATTTTTATTACTGTCTATTGTATGGCTTGTCTCAGCCTCCTTTGTACTTGCTTTTATTCCTGTGCTATCCTCAATGGCCCAGGTCATGCCTGAAAATGGTTCTCGGACCAGTGCACCTACTCGGTAAACAAATGAATGAATAAATAAATAAATGGGGACCACTGAACATCAGTGGATAGTTACAATCTACTGTATACCCTCGGGTGATTGTAGATGGGTAGGACTGGAGAACTGGTAAATTAAGAACCTGGACCTGTGAGATAATGAGGAGAGGGGGCCCAATGGAGACTGTTTCCCAGGAGGGCTTTCTGGTGGTGTAACTCCCAGGATACATTTTGCCTGGTGCTGTAATGTGGCCTGTGCTGTAATCGGCATCAGCAACATGGCTGTCACACCAGCATGGGTGAACCCTTTCTCCACACCCTCTTAAGTGTCAACCCTATAACAGGTTTTGATGGCATCTGCAAAGACATACCTTCCCATTCAGTTCTTCTGCAATTTCACTTATGAAGATACTGAAGAGGCCCACCTTAGTACTGAGCCCTATACTCCTGCACCACGCCTTTAACCAATTATTGAAAGCCGTGGGGAGAGTACTATCTTTCTCCCAAGATGTATATAGGCAACTCTTGGCAAAAGCCACCATGCATGCTTGAGGACCCTCCCCATCCCTGAAATTTCCTGCACTACCCTTACCCCATCCCTGTTAGGTCATTTGTCCCCAGGTGGACAATGACATCTAGCTCCTCTCATCTCCTGCTGCCTAATGATCCACTGTATCTGCTGTCATCCCTCCAAGCCAAAGTACCTCTCAGGTATTTTGCCTCTCTCTCCTTACCCCAAATCCTGCTCGCAAGTCTATCCCCTACTTAAGTCCCCCCACCAGCAGTTGCTTCCTACTCAGCTGGGGACCTCTTCCTCCTCCTTGTAATTGTGGAAATGGTCCATGGACAGTGCTTTCCTTGGGAAGGTTTCTCCAGGACCAAAAGGGTGGTTCAGCTGCAGGGAGAGTGGTTGGCAAATAACACCATATAGTGACTATTTGAACTTCACTTCCCTCTAGGATGTTCATTTGTATGCATAATCAAACTTGGATCACCAACTAACTGTGCATACAATGCCACCACTCATGATTATTTACTACTTAGGAGTTCGTACATGCATCTTTTGATAAATTGAAATCAGTAAGTCTGTAGCTGTCTGAGAACAAAAGTATAACACAGTTTTAAAAAGTTTCTAGCAGAATTTGTTCAGCTCAACAGTACACATGAAGGTAACACTCAGATCAGAAGATGAAGAGGTTAAAAAGTTCACACTGGCAGTTAAAACTTGCCAGCTAACTCATAATGGATACAATGTTTGCTAACATTCTTAGCCTGAAATTTGGGTAGGGTTATCATAGCAATTAAAGAAAGGTTACAAACTGTGCAAAACAGAAGCCCATACAAACAACATGTCTAAGTTCAAGCTTCTTTCAAAAACACAAATCTTGCTGGCTGAAAGACACACTAAGGAGGCTTGCCGATATTAGTTAGTAACTAAATGTGGTGACAAGCTCGTGTTGAAATACTACTCATACAATACATGCTATGCCAACCAGAATAATTTTTATTGTACGGGTGTTCCTGCTCTGATGACCCTCTTCTGGATGGGCCCTCCCAACAGTCACCTATCATCTCTGGGAATACTGATACCACCAGGGTTGGAGGGACTAGAAAGTGTCCAAAGCAGGATCAAGCCTGGCCTTCTCAGACAATGGTGCCAAGCCTGTGAAGACATCACATCACCTACCAATGATTGTTTTCCTTACAGTTTTCTCTCCTGGGGCATCTGGGAAAATGGTGCATTTGCTGGTGTCACATTATTGTATCAGTTCTCAGCTAGGGAGACAGGCATACTGCAAATAATCACATAGAAACATATAATTTGATGGCGAAAAATGCCAATCAGCCTTCTTTTCTATCTTATTTGGTCTCTAATTACCACTTGGTCTTAGCCCCCCACACACTTTACCCAGTTCTCCTTTATATATCTGGTGCATGCTTTTAACCAACCACTATTTTATTCGATACACCTGTGATTATTCATACATCACCACCCTCAGTGAAAATGACCATTATAACATAAAACCTGCGGAATTGATATACCATAAAACTAGCCTCTCTGCCATATATCCTAACCAAGCTAGTGAGAGGAGGCAGAATGTAAGAGATTGAATGGAATTCTCCATACGTAACACTGTAATGAAATTACAGGTGGTTTTCATAAAAATGTATTGCACTATGTGGTGCAAGAAAGATCCCCTGGAAGGGAAAATGTGTATGATTCATCAACAACAAACAAAAACACACAAAAACAGTACAACACAGTAGTGCTGGGTCAGGTCCAGGGGTGGGGGGCAGAAAATACCTTCACTAACTGTGGCTGTGGGATGCCATGAAGGTCCAGCAGCAGGTGCATTGAAACTATTTCTCATTGCTGTGCTCTACTCTGTTCACCTGCTCCTGCAAAGCACTGAACCGCTCATTATTTTCTTCAAGCACTGACACACCAGGCCGATGTCAGACTGTGTTGCAGGGACTGTGGTGGGGTCTACTGCAGTGGGAAATCCAGATAGTGGGAGTGGTGATGGACAGGGTGGCGCTGGTGCTGTGGCTGTGGTGGTGGTGGAGCAGCTGCTGTAACTAGCCCTCCTCCTGCTGCAGGGCGGTGACTGCGAAGGCACAACTCCCACCCCAGCAGCACCCTCGGCACTGCCATGGAAGGGCCAGCAGGTGGACGCCTGGCCCTTCCATGGCAGCCTGCCACTCTGCCATGTGGTGGTTCAGCATTGTGGTGCACTGCCACTGGTCCTCAAATGTGTCCCACAAGGGTCATGGAGACATCAGCACACCACCCACAGCACATCACCACTGTGCTGTCTCCCCACACAGTTAAAAACTCCCGACTGGGAGCTGCGGGAGGGACCAGACACAGTCCTCCACAGACAGTCCCACCACAACCTACATTTCCAGGGCTACCTCCTGTGGCTGTGGAGGTGGTGCTGCTGGAGCTGACAGCTGGTGGTGAGTAGTGGTGGTGGTGGTGGTGATGGTGGCGGTGGTGGTGGCTGCGGCAGAGGTGGACTGCGCAGCAGCCACTGGTGACACTGGTGCTGCTGCTGCTCCTGTTGCTTCAATGGGAAACAACACCAGCCAGGAGTCGGGAGGCGGTCCAACATAACACGACCGCCCCACCCCCACCGGGTCTGCACTCCCCTCCTACAGACCACGGGCACAGCGACTCGCCTTCTCCTGGGTCCATCCTCCTGAAGTCCCGGCAGACACACACACACAGACAGTGGACACACACAAACAGTCAGTCACACACACAAAACAAAAACAAAACTTATACAAAAAAAAGTTCACTAACAAAAAACCCACAAATACAATACAAAAACTAAATAAAAGATATAGCTTTTAAAAGCTGTTGGTTTTCTTCTGGAACTGAAATGCGAGAAGTGGCAACAAGGCAATCGACACTGTAACTCCTCTCCTCTCACAAATGCTTTCTCCTCTACAAATGCAAAGGGAAAGTGAAACTGCTTCTGTGACTCACTTCCTTCCTGCCTGGCTAAAGCATGTGACTTACAGTACTGCAAGCCATGTGATGTACCTATACTCTTCTCACTTCCTACTACTTCTCATTAAAAGGCATAATAGCAGCACAAAGTGGTAATAATAATAATAATAATATGCAAAGTGAGCACCTTGCAGCGCCAACCCGCGAGGCCTGCTTAAACAGAAGTGGCCTTCAAGCCCACTCAAGCAGGCGGATAAAAATTACGCTGCATCTCTAACAGTGCTTTGGTAAAACTGGAACCACAGTCAGATTAAATGCAAAAGAGTTAGATCTGATTTATTCAAGAATTAAACAGCGAGAGGGCATGATCAGGTGGATTGATTCTAAACTGAGCTAGTCAGACAATTATGCATGCACTTTTAGTCCCTGCACAGACAGCAGCTCTGGTACCAGTTGGAATAAGGTGGGCTAGCCTGGAATGTTGCCTGGGGTAAGCGGCATTGCAGCTGGCGGGGCCCTGTGATGAAAAGAAAGGCATGCACGGCTACACACAATTTGTAATCCGGAGCCAGGAGGCTCAGATCATGAAAAAGGATCTGCTCCTCTGGTGGCTGGCAGCAGCACTGCAATCCTCAAGGAGGCTGGGCTTGATAGCAGCAACACCACTTCCCACCTCTCAGGCAGAAGGTAGCAGCTTTACAGCCCCCCAGAAGTGTGATGGCAGCAGCACTACGCACCCCCAGCATGTTGGCACATGCACTGCAATCCCCAGCACCTCTCATGGATGAAGGTAGCATCATCAGCAAACCCCCATCGGATGTGATGGCGGCAGCAGCACTATAGCACCTTCCCCTCAGTGTATTGGCAGCAGCACTGCAATCCTCAACATACAGGATTTACGGCAGCAGCAGCACTCCCAGCACTACCATGTGGCAGATGTGGCAGCATTCAAATCCCCCTAGGTGAGATGGCAGCAGCAGTACAGCATCTTACCCTCTGGTGTGTTGGCAGTGGTCGCTTCAATCCCATTTATTGGGTTATATTTGAGCAGCACCACTTCTAACACATCTCAGGGAGCCAACTTACGCAAGGCAGCCTGTCACAACACCTAACCCCCATAACGGCATGCATGTTGTCACACCACTGAACATCATACCATCATGCACTCTGACACAAACTAACACCATACTCCCATGCACTCTGTCACATCACGACTGTCATTGCCTTTTCCACCAACACACCTTACCACCATGCACTCTGGCACACAAACCAATGTCCTTACCCCATGGACTATGACATTTCACAGTAGCTACTACACAGTAATGTAAGTTGATGCCTAATTACCCCATACCCATGCATGCTGGTACACCACTAAACAATGTACTCCCATGCACTCTGGCACACCTCAAGCCTCTCAGCCCATGCCAGTGTGACCAAGCATCCAATCCTATACCACCATGCATGCTGTCACACAAACCAACATCATACTGCCATGCAAGCTGACATAACTCTCCACCCATTCCACTATGCACTGTGTCACAACACCTGACACCATACCCTGGACTGCTGGCACACAACCCACCACTATACCCCATTCACACTGTCACACCAGCTGACACCATACACCATGACACACAGAAAAACACCATATTGCATGCATGCTGTTGCCACCAACACCATAAACACACATCCTCTGATGTACATCATGACCTCATAACCACATGCAATCTGACACACACCTGACACCATACACCATTCACAATGCCCTGTCAGAGTAATAGGCATCATTCCATCATGCATGCTGATACTTATCATGACCCCATACCCCTATGCATGCTGGCATACCAACTAAAAGAATACTGCAGCACTATCCACCACTCAATATAATACCCCTTTGCACTTTAACAAATAATCCCGACACCATACCCCTTTGCACTCTGTCACACCACTCTACACCATACACGCCTGTCACACCACCTGACACCATACCACCATGAACACTGTAACACAAAACAACATTATAACTCCATGCATGCTGATACACCTCCACAACCCCATACCCATATTCATGCTGCCGCCACTCAACTCCATACCCCATGTATGTTGTCACACCACCCAACACCATACCGCCATGCATTTGACACATCTCACAACCCACCACCACTATGCAATCTGGCACAGCACCTGACATCACACTCCATGCACATTTGCCACACAAGCAAACATACTAGTCAAGCATGTTGACACACCTAAAGACAATACCCCATACACTTTCACATCAGTCGACACCATACTCATGCATTCTGACAAGCGCGCTGTCACCTCACCCAAGTTCATACCATGCACTCTTACACACAAATCAACATAATACCATCATGCAATGCTGACACTCATTGCAACACCATACCGCTCTGCACATTGAGAACAACACAAACCCACAGCCCCATGTACACTGTCCTCCACTCGAAACTATACCATACACTCACTCATCATAGCACCATACCACTGTGCAGTCATTGCTAGCTAACGTATACCACAGTGCACTATGACATACACAACATTACCAAACTCCCAAGCACATTGACACACCTCACAACCCCATACCCCCATGCATGCTGTCATTCCACCCAAAACCATACTCCATGCACACTGTCCTGCACTATACCTCTATGTATGCTGACACACACAGTGACATTATACCACATGCACACTGTCAAGCCAGCTGACACCATAGCCACATGCTCTCTGATAGAGATGAAGTAAATTTTATTTCTGAGTTGAAACTATGGTGAAATCGTCAATTTCACCTAGTGAAACATCTTGTGAAATTGATGGCCTTTGTGAAAATTTTGATAGCAAATTTCACACAATTCCACCTGCATATGAGGGCAAGATTAGGCAAAATTAGGGCATTTTGCTTTGCTAGGTGGTCACATGGTTGAGTCTAAACAGGCAGTAAGTAGTGGTTCATTTCCTGTACTATGTATCTTGAGGAAGCAGGCAGCATTTATAGTCCCTGTGACTGCTGAGTGCATTTGTACACCTAAATTGCTTATTTTGTGCTACTTTTTTCTAACTTTTTTTTTTGTCTTTGTCATAGTTCTTATTTTAGTACCTGGTGATTGTGTTTATGTGTGTGTGATTCTGTGTGTGTGATCCCCCGCTGTCTCTGAGTCTCTGTTTCTTTTTTGTTTGTTTATTTGAATTGGTGGTGTTTTGTGGATTGTGGACATAATGGAGAAGTGTCAGACAGTGGGGCACCTGTCATGAGCATTTCTAAAGAATCATATAAATGAAATGCCACAGCAGGGGCTTTTTGCTCCAGCACCAGCACCCAGCAGCAAACTGCGCCCCACCAGCAGCAGATGGAGACAGTGCCCTTCCTCAGCACCAGAAGGATACTGTTCCTCCACCTAGGTAGCAGGAGACGTGCCCCTCCAAAGCAGCCAGAGGTCAGGGCTTGAGACATTATCTGGCACCCCCATGGCTCAGTCATCCCAAAGTTCTCCTATCTGGGATTGTTTCTATAATATCGGTTGGTGATCAGTGGTCACTTGCAATCTATGAGGGGGAGGTGCATCGAGGAAAGTGTGAATCCACTTTGAAAGCGACCAGCATAGCCACATGGTCCACCACCACTTGCAACAATGGTACCTCAAATTGCAGGAGGTGGTGGCATCATCAAGTGCAGCTGTGGGAGCAGTGTGGGTATAAGCACTGAAGGGGAGAGCATGAGAGTCATGGCTGGACCAGTTGAACATCCTCGCATGTGCTCACCACACCAGAAAACAGCAGCAGTCACTAACATCAAGACCCTCCAGGGCCCTCCCTGTCCAAAGCCAGCAGCATAAGCAGCCCCGCCTTGCCAGCAGTGCCACGTGAGGACTTATCTGCTGTCCTGTCTGAAATCCAGCATGTCCGACAAAGAGTTAAATGATTTCAGATAGGAATTTAGTGATGCTCAGGGAAGATTTCCAAACTATAGTGTGATGTTGACAAAATCATGTGCATCCTGTCAGAATTCAGTGATGCCCCACTGACATTAATGGCAGCACAAATTAATTGTCTTTTGTTTTTCTATCTTCCATTATATGTTGTTTGTATATCTCCTCCATAAAAAAAAAAAAAAAAAAAAAAACACTATTCTGCTCCTATTTAATCTACATCATTCCTTAAGTCCTCTTGTTTCTTTATTTTGTATGTAAAATAATGTGTTGACCACTGATGATGTTGTTTTTACTGTCTTATGCTCCCTATAGAATTGTAGTCGCTTTTTTTTGTTCTCTCTCTCTTAGTTCTCCTGCTCATTGCTGTATTACCCTTGTCCTCCTGATCCTGCCTGTCATCTGTTATACTTATTCTGTACCGTGTCCGTGTACCCTCCTAATAAACACCTTATTCCTTTATTATTTCTGGTGTGTGTTACTTCTTAGAGCTGGTTACACCTACAAGATTCCTTTTAACAACATAATGATGTGTAGTGCAGTTGCATCCCCTATATGTTGAGTTTGCAAATGAAATGCTGGCTCCTGCCAGACTATTATAGCCATCTGGGCCTTGTGCATAGACTAGTGTGTAGTTTTTAGAATTCAAATACCTTGTGGAGTGCTTCAACTCACAGTTATATGTGAAAGCGTAACTGAGTGAAATGGGTGAAATCACATACGGGAATGCTTGAAATCAGAGGCGGTAATGAGTTTCAACTAGGGAAAGATTGCGTAATGCGAATTAAATTCGCATAAAATACTTCCCTAGGTGAAATTTTGCAGTTTCACACATCTCTACTCTTTGATGCACCTACAACCCCATACTCCCATGCAGGTCAGACGCACCTGCAACATCATAGCCAACACATGCTGTCACACCAAGCAACATCAGCTACCACGAACCTGATAAGCCTCACCACCACAAACCTCCATGCACTGCCATACGATGCTGAAATGCACACTGAGATAAGTCATAAACCCATACCCCATGAAGTCTCACACCACTCGACACCCCATGCTATCTTACCACCCATCAACATACCACCATGAACTCCAACACAGACATTACGTACCCGTGTATTATGACACACACTGAATATCTCATACACCCACATACACTTTGTCACACCACTCTATACCAGCATGCATGCTGACATATCTCAGACCCCGTACTCCCATGCACTTTGTCACTACTCCCCACACCTTGCATACTGTCACCACCAGACACAATAACACCATGACCAGAATGTAGTATTCAACAGATTCATGGTTTTGTGCCACATTTCTAGAAATCTTCTTGACATGACATTCCTGATCACATTCTTGTTTACACCATAACCAATGTTTTACATTTGTTCAAAATTCCTTTGTTAACCCCCTATAAATGGGGTTCCTAAGATCTTTCATGGTTATGCCAAATGCCCACTGCCAGGCTATTCTGTGTCATAGCATTCTAAAGTGAACGTGCAGAGCGCCTTAATGCCTCTGTGCTCTGTCCCTTTAAGAGCTGCCAATAATGTGGTGCCTATTTACTCTGGGAGGGGCTGAGTGTTTCTATGCTTAAATCCCCAGGCTGCAGATAATCTCCGTTCTGCCATCGCTATTTGGGCAGAGGGAGCTCTATCAGAGGTTGTACTTATTTGTTGATTGTCTATTAGAACAGTGATGGTATTGTAGTTTGTCTAACCTGCCTTCTTTGCAGCATGGACAGTTCTGTTTATCACCACCATCTTGGTCCAGGACTGCCAGAATGGGCCAGGACTGCCAGAATGGGCCAATCAGAACCTTTTGGACAGAAGGGAAATTCTCAACTGCTGCAGTCAGTCAGTCTGAGAGGAAGCGAAAAGGTGAACAGCTCAAGATAGTCGAGCAGCAGTTTCTGCATAGTTCACATGGGAGAACTGTGGAAGGATTGATTTTGGCCTGCCGTCCCTGAGAGGAACTTGTGGTTATTTAGAGAGAAGTGTGTGAGAGATGTGAGAGAGAGAGTGATTAAAGCCACTGAACTGTAACCAGGCTTGGAAGCCTTTTGCAGAACATGATCGGCCTGTCAGTACCTTATTACTGCTGAATCCTGGGTTGGTGCACAGACTCTGAAGTGCGACTGGCCTGCCATCCTCCTGGTACAGTGGTATTTCCTTACTATAAATGTGCTGTGTGTTGCTAGTGGGTTTGTGATTTGGGTCTCCATTGTGTGCTGAACTGTATTCTGCTTGCTAGAGGCTGCATCCAGCCCCACCGGACTGAAACTCATTCATCTCCACTTGGCCTGGGCATTGCCACACTGGTCCAGCTAGATTACCCACTGCACAGAAAGCCATCGATGAGAGACCTGCTTGTGGATCTGCCCCTGCTCAATGCCCTGAACAGGAATGACTCCTCGGTGATTTGCATGGGCCCTGCTTCTTCTGGCACTCCAGCTCATCCACCTGCAGTCTCAATTTTGTCCTTCCTGTGTCCTGTATTGGGTATCATGAGGACACATCAGGGTAGCTCCCTGCAACAACAGCTAAATCTTAAGTGTTGTCATCTGATTGCCTTGTTGTCTTTTCCTTCTCGAACTGAGCCCTCCAACTCTGGACTACAAATAGTGTGTGTTGTCATGTTTCTTTCTTTCGTCACATGGCTAACCAGCTGTCACACGGCCTACCTTGGGCAACTTTCCTGGCTAGCCCACCTTACTCCCACCTGGGTACCCAGAGTGTTGTGACTGTGTGGGACTCTGAAGTGCATGCATGACTGTCTGATCAATCTAACCCTTAAGCCAATCGACCTGATTTTGCTCCTTCCTTGTTCAAGCCCCTTAAATTAGATCTAATTCTGTTTGCATTTAACCTGACTGTGGTTCCAGTTTGTACCAAAAGCACTGTACTACTGTTGTTTGCTTGCCTAACCTTGTTTTACAAAGGGGTTTCCAGGGACAAACTGGTGGAACCAGCTCTGGTGGTAAGTGCAAACCGTGTGGAATAATTGCATGGTGAATAAGGGTCATTGCAAAACTGATTACTGTATATTATTTAGGCCACTAGAGAGAAGGGGGTTACAGTGTCCAGAGGGTTGTACCCAGGTTAGCTTCACCACTAACAACCCGATCTCCGGGTGGAAGCACCCATTTCAGTACCCAGCCTCTTAACCTGCAACTAGCCAAGCAGGCAGGGATAGTAGCCCTTAGGGGTAGTGCCACCTAGGGTTACATTTGTATGATTTTACTGTATATGTTTGCGCTCCTACTGATGTCCTTTCCTATTACTGTTTCACTCCTGTTGTACTCCTTGAAGGCTTCAGTGCCCTCCCACATGGATGCACCTGTAACCAACCTTGACTCACTGTGCCTATCATAAAATCATAGAAGCTTGATGGCAGAAAAGGATCCTTCTGGCCCATCAAGTCTTCCTGTCCCTCCTTTCATATACCCCCTCCCCCCTGCCCATGCCCTCCACCACAGTACTCAGCCCCACATGCCTGTCCAATGCCCTCTTAAATTCCACCACTGTTTCAGCTCCCAGCACTCTGTCTGGCAGTCTGTTCCAAGGCACCACCACCTCTATGTGAAGAAGTGCCCTCACTTTTCCCCTGAAACTATTCCTTGCAATCTGAGGCTGTGCCTCTAGTTCCAGCTCCCTCCTTCCTCTTTAGCAGATCCCTTCTCCTACTCTATTTAGCCACTTTACATATCTAAAGGTATTATTCATGTCACCGCTTTCCTCCTTGTTCCAGCGTGTACAGATTCAGCTCCTTATATCTCTGCTTGTATGTCTTTCCTGCATACCCTGCACCATTTTGTTGCCTTCTCTGAACCCTCTCCAATGCATCTACATCTGTGGAGATGTGGTCTCCAGAACAGGCTCTGTACTCTAGTTACGGCCTCACCATAGCTTTGTAGAGAGCATTGCCTCCCTCCTTCTGCTAGTAATGTCCCTGCCTATGCCTGCCAACATTCCATTGGCCTTCCCTCTGCCCTGCTACATTGAAACCCTACCTTAAGGTTTCGGGAGACTATGATCCCCAGATCCCTTTCCTGTTCTGATTTCTTTGATTTCCTCCCCACCCAGCATGTACCCTGCATGAATGTGTTTACTCCTAGGTACATCACAGCACATTTCTTGGCATTAAATTTCAGCTGACACTTCCCACTCCTCGAGCATCTAAGGTCTTTCCTCATGTCCTCCAGCCACCCTGGGTGTCCACCCTATTGCAGATTTTTCTATCATCATCAAATAGGCACTCTCCTCTTAAACCTTCTGCAATATAACAGATCTAGATATTGAAGAAAGCAGACCCAAAACTGAGCCCTATGGCACCTCGCTCCTTGCCCTTGCCATCTCAGAGTTCACCCTGTTTAGTAACACTCTGAGTTCTCCCTGCTAGCTATGCCTCCACCCAGGTTGTTATTTTCCTCCCAACCCCATGCTTTCCATCTTGCTCACCAACCTCATATGGGGATGGTGTCAAATGCTTTTCTGAAGTCCAGATAGGCCATGTCCACTGCCCCGTCCTGGTCGATTACCTGAGCCACCCAATCAAAGAACTCAGTTAGGTTGGTCTTGCATGATTTCCCTTGATGAAACCATCCTGCTACTGTCCACACACCACACTCCTCCTTGGTAATCCAACACCCTCTCCTTGATTAATGCCTCCATTACCTTCCCCACCACAGACATGAGACTGATTTGGCAGTAGTTCTCCTTCAGCTCCCTGCTACCTCCCTCGTGCAAGGCACCATACACCTTCCTTCAGTCTTGTGCACCTCCCTGTATCCAGGGATGGGTTGAAAAACCTTATGCAGGTGCAGAGAGCTTGTGCCAAAATTCCCTGATCACTCTGAGGTGCAACCTGTCAGGATCCATCGCCTTCTCCACCCTTAATCTACTTAGCTCAGCCCTGAACGTATCTACAGTGAGCGGGTTCCTGATCCACTCATTTGTCTCCTCCCTCCCATTAGATTTTATTCTTCCTCTTCCTCCATGAATACTGAGATAAAGTACTTATTTAATGCATCTGCTTTTACATAGTCCTGCTCCAAGCTTATCCTCTCCCCTCGGGTCTAGCAATACCCTGCCCAGCCCTTCTCCTCTCCCTCATGTATCTGCAAAATGTTTTATCCCCTTTAGCATTTTTAGCTATTTTCTCCTCAGTGGCTGTTTTGCCTTCTGATCTCCCTTCCTGCCAAACTCCTCTTCTTCCTGTACTCCTCCCTATCTTTCTGAGTGTCCTCTTAAATTTTCTGAAAGCCCTCCTCCTTTCCTTGACTGTCCCCGCCACCTTCCTAGTGAACCAGAGTGGTCTCTCTTACTCTTGCTCTTCCTGACCTTTTTTGCACATTTCACTGCTTCCTGAACCCCTCCCTGATAGCTTTCCATAATTCCTCCACTGTTTCTATATTCACCTTACCTTCCATTTTTCTCTGTCTTACCATCTTATCAAAGTTCGTGTGTCTGAAGTTCATGACTGGCATACTGGTTTTACCTGTCTCCTTCCCTTCCTGACCCTGAATACCATGCTGTGGTCGCTGGTGCACAAGACCTCTCCCACCTGTACCTCCTCCACACTCTCCCATTAGTCAGGACTACATCTAACAAGTTGCTTCTCATCATTGGCTCCTGATCAGCTGTTGAAGGAATACCCCTTCAGCTCATCTATTATGTCTCTGCTCTTGCGATGCTGCATCTGGGATTTCCCAGTTAATATCTGGGAAGTTCAGCTCACCCACCAGTAGCAGTTCTCCTTTCTGGGCCAGCCTCATGATTGCCTGAGTTAGCCATTTATTATCCTCCTCCCTTGTGCAGGAGGCCTGTATACCACCCCAGCAACAAGGATTCATCCCTATTCCTAACTAGTGTTACCACAGCAGCTCAGTCTCCTTCCTCTTCCTTCTGCCCTTCAGTTACACTAAAGTTTTACCTGATGTATAAGGCAACCCCTTTACCCTCCCTGTCCCTTCTGAGCAGTCTGTATCCTGGATAGGTTGTTTTCCAGGTGTGATGCTGTGTTCACCACATCTTATTCATTGCAACTAGATCTAGTCCTCATCCCTCATGATGGCATCCAGGTTCACGCTCTTATTTCCCAAATTTCTGGCTTTTGCTGCTAATCCTTCCTCCAGCCTCCCATTTGTTCCCCTTTACCATCTCCTCTTGTCCAACAATGTAGTGCTATCCAGGGGCTTGAGCACCCAAACTTTCTTCCTTGTGGAGCAGATTCTACCCAACCTAGTTTTAAATTGTAGGTATCGCTATCAATTCTTCTAGTTTGCTTTTAGTACTGCCACCCATCCATATTCAGGTGCAGTCTGCGTGGTGCAAACAAGTTCTTGTCCCCACATAGAAGCCCAGTCCCCTACTAATCTCACTCCCATTTTCTCACCCCACACCACTAGCAATTCATTGAACTCCCTAATCTCATCTGCCTATCAGTGCTTGCTCTTGCTAATGATAGTACCTCTGAAAAAGTCACTAATTTGATCCCTGCAGTATCTAGCAAGAGCTCTGAATCTTGCCTGTACCTCCATCAGGTGATTTCTTGCCAGGTCATTCATTCCCAGGTAGAACAGCAGGTGCGTTTTCTCATCCTGTTGCTTCCCCTTGAGGGGATATAGTGAATGACCTTAGCGCTATTATGCCAGGCAGACAATCCAATCACAATGTGCTTTTGTCTCCCCTGCCCCCACCCAATTAATTTTATTATAGAGTTCTCCAACCAGTAGAACCCTGCTGTCCATCTCCTTCTGATTACATCTCTCTCCATCCTACCCCAACCCCTGTATACTATTTACTACCCTATTTTCAATACCCTTTGACCATGTCACCTCCCAAAGTACTGTCTTCACTCTGCACCCCACCCCAGCTTTGTGACCTCCACAGGAGCTTTCTGACAGGCTTCCTGCCTCCGCTCTCTATCTGTGAATTTTCTACTCAGTGTCTTTCTGCCCCTGCCTAGCCATGACTGATTTTTCCTGGGGCCCTCACCCTTCCTGCCCATCCAGCTTTTGCATCTCTGGACCCGAGCACACTGCCCCACCTCCTTTTGGGCTTGCCTGTTGTTCTTACCTGATTGGGCATCCCCTTTTCCAATTTTCTGAGCGTTCAGTTGTGCCTGTCTCTCCTATTTCCCTGTGTGCTTTTTCAACTCCATTTTCCTGCTCCTCCCTCATTTTGTGCCCCTAGTGGGCAAATCTATTTTTGTTCTAGGCCCACTGCCTGTATATCTCTCTGGTGGATGGTCCTCCCATTGCTCTCTTCTCCCTTGTCCTCTGTGCAGGCTTTGAACTCTTGTACTTTATCACCTGCCATCCCCTGGTTACTCTTGTTTCCTTTTTCTGCCACTATCTGAGTTCTTGTATCCCTCTGGCACCTTCTCCTACATTCCCTCCTTACTTTCATGCTCCTCTGTTTCCTCCTTACCACATCCCATCTTTTCCTTCCTGTGCCCATGTTTGCTCCTTGTCCCCTGCAGCCCACCTTTTAACTGAGACCAAGCCCTCTAGCTGCAATAGCTCCTTCTGCAGGACCCTCCTGTCCCTCTGCTACCCTCTCCCTTTCCTATCTTAGTGTCCACCTCAGCAATTCCACCTCCTCCTTTAGCTGTGCAATTTGCCTATGTACCATGCATTGCCCCATTTTTCCAGACTACTGTATATCCAGTACCATGGATGACCCACAACCAGTACACCCTACCAGCCTCCCAAATATGACCCAGCCCTTGTAGCCTGGGGGCCCTGCTCTGGAGCCACCCTCACCCTGCTCCATTGGCCCCTCTAATGTGGTTGCCCTCCATTTTCCCCTCTGGCCTATGGTAGCTTTTGCATTTAGGCCCAAGGGTAACATGTGCCACATTTCTAAAAATGTTCTTAGCATGAAATTTCTGATCACATGCTTATTTACACCATAACCATTGTTTTTGTACTTCTTTGAAACTCCTTACTTGTATGATTTTACAGTACAAGTTTACATTACTACTTCTATCACTTTGTTAATACTGTTTCACTCCCTGTTGTACCTTGAAGGATTCCTTGACACACTCATCCACCCACCCACACATGCACCTGTAAACCAGTCCAGGCTCACTGTGCCTATACTGGTGACCACATTTTAATAAATAATATTAATGTACAGTTTGCATTTAAAGCCCTTCAAACCATTTTTGTAGTGGAAGTGCTTTTTGGTACTAAATCTTAAAATTTTCAAAGTTCTAGGGACTTCTGCTTTTAGGTCAGTTCGGTTGGTCCCAGAGTTCTGGGCAGAAAAATCCTAGGAAAAACAGGCGTTCACTTTAAAATCAGTAAAAGCCCTGGGTCAGGATTCACAAACTGCAGCACAAACACTTGTGCTGAGCCTTTCAATTGTGCATGGTCCAGAAGCTGCAATCAGGCAACAGTCAAGCACAAACTGAAAAAATGATTTATGGTTACTCTACCACCACAATCAAATGCAGGTTACATGCAAATGACCATGAAGGTTCTTACTGTAACTGCCTGGACATGACATCCTCAGTTGTTTTCTTTAGCCTTTCAAGACAGTACCCTAAAGAAAACCATCACAATGAAAAAACATACAGCTTGAGTTACTCAATAAAGCATTCATGTTTACATGAAAGGAAGCAAGATTGGTAGCCTAGTCTTCACTTCTTCCTTCACCTCTCATTTACTCACACTACAGTCAGCATCAAGAAATGCAAACAGGAAGCAGGGCTAGCAAATACAACAACTTTGCTAAATTATATAAAAATATAGATAACATAAACAAAATAAAACTCAGTCCCTCTTCTTACCATTCAGAACAAAAACAAAATCAGATCAATTTATTGCTAGAAGATGATGATCATTAGCAAAACAAAAGTGACAAACCATGCCTAGACACTGAATTTCAAGCCCTTCATAAAGAATGAATAACCAAAACAGCAAATAAATCAATAAATGATTAAATAATGGGGAAATGAAATATGATATACTGTATCAATCATGACAAAAACCTTGCTTTGAAGTTCTAATACAGTCACACACAAAAACACCACATTAGTTTTAGTGAACTTGCTTTCAAAAGTTACCCATTGCCAAGTAAATCCTTTGGTCCACTTATCAACAGCACAGTAAAAAAGTAAGCGCTACCACACAGGTGCTGGGCTGATCAAAAGTTGTTATTTTGTATCAAAATTCAACTGTGAAAGAGGCTAAGCTGCTTCTGGTGCTGAGCAGATTTGAAATTGTAATTTTGTATCAAAACTCGAGTGAGAAACTGGCAGAGCTTTAGGTCCCACAAGCTAGAAGGAACTGCAGTGTTTAGCACAGAGAAAGCTGAGGTATGAAATCATCAATTGGAAAGCAAAATGGTGTGTTTTGTTGTATATCAAATTAAAATAAACAGCACAAACAATTTTTATTACTATACCTTACAGTACACATAAAGGTAAAGTAAAATGTCTCACCTTATTAGAGAGAAAGCATGTCTCTTAGCTCAGAGTAGATTTCTCTGCTCTGAGCTGAGAATCATTCCAAGTATCACAAAGGTGCTGTTTCAGATGCTCTGAGTGAACATTCTGCTGAGCAAAAAAAAAATAAATGTTTTTGCTCATTTTAGATTGTCAGTACTTTACCATACATTAAGCTACAGAGGTAAAATGTTAACAGCAGACAGGGAAGGGGTCTAGTTACTAATAAACCATTATTTGTGTATCAAGATTAATGGGATTTAAAATAATCACTTAAAAGTAAACAGTGTACACTTGGGCAGCTTAAAGATGCCATGCCACTAGGAGGTTAAAGTCCAGCATTCTTCATCACTTTTATCACAAAGGTTTGATCCCAATTAATGTTAGTAATGTCTTCATTTATTTTATCAGTTTTAATTGTGTTGTACAGAAATATCTCTGTACAATATTTTATAGTTTGAACTAGACAGTCAATTGAGAAGTAAATAGTGGAGTGATCACTATTGCCCAGGAGGGTGGTTACTTTACAATCAGTAATTTCAGTGTTCTCAGTACATAATATTGAAACCAATATGTTCTTTATTCTTGAGAGGAATTCTTATGTTGTGTTAAGTTATGTTGTTGTGTAAATGCTAAAAACTTTGCACTAAATGCACTATTAGCTATTCCATCTACGCAGTCTATATTATTAAAGTTAAAATCTGCTATCCAGATCACATCTCCTAATTCCATGGCTCAGTGGTTTCTTCCATTAGTACATTGAGGATCAATTCATTGGTCATTGGTGGGCAATAAAAAGGCCTAGTATTAAATTTTCCCTTGTTGTTGTTATTTAATTTGTGCCCATATACTTTCTGTGTCAACACTGTGTGATGTAATGTTTTATGTTAGGTCTATTGTCGATTGTAGCATACTAGATGCATAAATTGCAACTCCTCCACCTTTTTGTGTGTCCTATCAGTCTTAATAACTTGTAACCTGGAATATTTTGTTCCATATGTCATCTTCCTTCCACCATGTCTCAGTGATAGGAACTATATCAGTATTATTCAATGTTAAAATAGCTACTAACTCACTGTGTTTATCATTTAAGCTCCTTGCATTGCAAAGCATACCTTGAATTTTCTTAGGGGTTGCTTTGTTTCCAACTTTGTTTTTACTTTCTGACCCTTCCTTATACTTACATGTTTATTTGATAGGGCAATATTAGTAGCTTTTGTACTGTTAGAGTATCTGATTCTGTTACGCAACAACTTGTGTATGCTTTTTGACAAGGTTTATATCTAAGTTGGATACTTCCACTCCTCCAAGGCTTACCTCCCTCCTCATAAGTTTAAAGGTACAACTTCCATACATGCTTTAACCAATCTGGCCAATATATAAGCTCCATTTTATTTAAGTGCAATCCGTCTTGTCAATATAAATGATTTCTCCCATTAAACAGTGCCCATGAGTCTATAAATCTTATATTCCAAGCTTTGCACCAGTTTTTAAGTCTACTGTTAATTCTCAGGATGGTGTCATTTTTGCTTTCTTTGCTTTGGAAATTGGGTATACCTGAGACTATTGGTGCCGCCCTATGCTGCATTCTGAAACTGTGCATCACCACTGCATTCCAAACCCTGTATGTCACTGCCACATTCTGAACCTGTACATCATTGCTACATTCCAGACCTGTGCATCACCACATTCCAAAATTGTGCGTCACTGCCACATTCTGAAATTATGTGTTCCAGCTACTTTCTGAAACTGTGTTATTGCTGCATTCCACAGTTGAAACCTGGTGACATTTCAAAAAATATGCATGAAGTATTTTAAAATTGCACATCACTCTGTCATTCTAAAGCCATATTTGCTACTGTTCTCCTCATCACATTCTGAAGTACTGTGCCTTGCAGCTACACATTATGGAATACATGTGCTGACTGCCCCTGTGTCAGTTTTCCTTTTCAGATGTTTACTACACCTACAGTTTTAAGAAATATAGGAGAAATAAGTCATATGAGGTAGCTTGCAGTGAGAACTAGGTTGTGATTTCAGAAGATGACATCATCAGCAGTTCTTCACTCAGACTCACTTTTTGAACAGGCAGTGAGTTAAGGGTTTCAAAATGACTTGTAACTTTTAAACTAAGTAACTACAGATCTGATTTTGGCATGAGGCTGATTGAGCATATGCTGATCCAAATTCTGAATTTATTGATGCCAAAATCTTGGCCACAGTCCATTTTAACTCTAATATAGAGGTGACTGTGCCCTATAATACGATGATATATGGTGGTTGTAGCACTGTCTTATACTGATTTATCAACTTAGCCGACTTAAATCTTTTATTTAAAGAAAATTGAGTTTCCAGCTGGAATGCTTCCAAAGTCATCCAGTTTTAAAGAAATGAGGCAACATTTTCAAAGCACTGCATCTATCTTTCAGACATGGGTGCAGAAGTCCTCCTGGGAAGTTAGACCAAAAGGTTGTCTAACTTGGGAAAACTCTACTTGCATTGGAAAAATGGAGAGAGTCCCCACAGCTGCGGCAGAAATTGCTGTGAACTGTGAATTGTTGTAAATGCATCCAGATGTCTGTGAAAAGGAAGTAGAGATCTGGTCGCATCTGCTTGGGTAAAGCATGGTCTGAAATACTAACACAAGTGCTGCATTTACAGGTTTAAAACACCATCAAAAATCTTTTGAAAGGTCTAACTTTGGAACCACTGGGGCTAGAAACTTTTTTTTTTTTTTTATGAAAGCATGGTCCAGGCATTAAAAGTAGCTCTGGCAGAGACTGTTTTAATGTGTTGATTATACTGTGAATATGTCAACGCTGTCTGAAACCACTTTTCTGGAATATTGCCCATGCACTTTTTATAGCTGTGACACAGCTTAAAATAAAAGACATACAGTATAGTAAGTTGACATACTCAACACTGTAATTTGCATGGTAGTTTAAAAACTTAAAGAAAAGTGTATTTGAACTTTTCTGAAATTCAATTCAATGAATGGTTGAAAAACTGGTGTGGCTCACGGTTTGGCTTCATTGGGGACTGGGAGCCACCTGGAGGGATGCAGGCCTATACTGGTGCGATGGTCTGCATCTGTCCAGGGGGCCAGGATCTTTGTGGGAGGTTTAAATGCTTCATTGGCAAGCATTTAAACTAGCCAAGGGGAGGCACTGAAAAGGAGCAGGAAATCCCAGCCTCCCCACAAAACATGGTAATTAGTGAGGTAAACACCAAGGCAGAGAAGTCATTAGGGAGCAGGACAGAGGTAAATGTAAAAAAGGCAAAGGCAGCAAGGACAGGATAGGGCTAAAAGGGTAAGACCATCAAAAAGTGGAGGGTAATGAGTACCAACGCCCATAGTGTGTGTAACAAGCTCCCTGAACTAGTGGCCTTGATGGAAGAGGGTTGCCTGGATATTGTGTCAGTCACAGAAACATGGTACACAGAGAACCACAACTGGGATGTCAACATACCAGGATATACAATCTACAGGAGGGACAGGGAGGGTAAAAGGAGGAGGAGTAGCTCTCTATGTAAAGGAAGGATCAAAGCAACAGAACTAAAGAGTAAACAGGGGTAGATGAGGCACTCTGGGTCACCCTGGAGACAAGAAGCACCACAATCCGCATGGGGTTGTATACAGACCCCCATCTCAGGGGAGGAAAGGACAAGAAAATGATAGAAGGCATCCTTAGAATGGCAGAAAAAGGGAGATATTGTTGATGTGGGACCTGAATATGACAGATGTTAACTGGAGCACCTTTGCTGAAGGCACATCCAAGAGTAGGGTCATTCTTGATGCCCTACAAGGGGCATGTCTCAGACAGCTAGTATTGGAACCCACTCAGGAGGAGCAATCTTAGATCTGGTACTCTCAAATGGGGATGGAGAAAGAATCTCAGATTTAGAAGTGGGTAGCCATCTGGGAACAAGTGACCACTAAACAGTGTGCTTCATGATAAACACAGCCATACAATCAAGCCATACAAAAGCAGGAATATTGGACTTTAGGATGGCTGACTTTGGGAAAATGAGAGTGTGCCTCAGAAAAGCACTACCAAACAGGCAAGAAGGAGGGTGGGAACAATGGGGAGTAATCAAAACAGACATCACAGAGGAAACAAGCCTTTGTGTAAAGCAAATCAGCAAAACACAATGAAGGAAAAAAATGCTATGGTTCTCAAAGAGGTGGCAGGGAAGGTTAAGGAGAAAAGGATAGCATTCAGGAAATATAAGAAAACACAGAAGGAGCAGGACAGAGAACTTTATCAGTTAAGGCAGAAAGAGGCAGGGAAGTTAGTCAGAATAGTAAAGGCCCAAACCAAGGAAAGGATAGACAACTCTGTTAAGAAGGGGATACGACCTTTTATAGGTACATTAGGGAGTGAAGAAAGACCAAAGGAGGGATACTGAGGCTTAATAAAGGGAAGAAAATCTGGGCAGAGGGTGACAGTGAAAAGCAGGGATACTGAACGAATATTTCTGCTCAATATTTATGAAGGAAGAGGAGGGAGGTACCTAAACCAAACAAGAAGCACTCTGAAGATGGGGTATATACAAGTCCATTTACCGAAGAAAGGTTCTGAAATAACTAACAAAATTGAAGATGGACAAAGCAATGGGGCCTGATGGGATTCACCAAGAATTCTAAAACTACTAAGGGTAGAACTAGGGACACCGCTGACTACTCTCTTTAACAAATCATGGGAGGATGGGTGGTACCTGAGGACTGGAGGAGGGCAGATGTGATTCCTCTTCACAAAGTGGGAGCAGGACAGAGGCAAGAAACTACAGACCAGTTAGTTTGACCTCATTGGTAGGAAAATGATGGAATCACTTCTGAAGGAAAGAATTGTTGAGTACCTAGAGGCCAGTGGGGCTGGGACCCAAGGCAGCATGGATTCACGATGGGAACATCATGTCAGATGAATCTAATAGATTTCTTTGACTGGGTGACCAAAATAGTAGACCAGGGAGGGGCTATGGACATGGCCTACCTAGATTTTAGCAAGGCATTTGATACAGTCCCACAGAAAGATTAATACACAAGTTAGCCAGCCATGGAGTGGGTCCCAAGGTGGTAGCCTGGATAAAAAATTGGCTAGACAACAGGATGCAAAGAGTAGTAGTATCGAGTCCACAGTGAAGAAAGGAGGGTTACTAGCTGAGGGTACCGCGAGGTTCAGTACTAGGACTGGTCCTTTTAATGTCTTTATAAGTGACATTGCAGAAGAACTGGAAGGAAAAGTATGTCTCTTTGTAGATAACACAAAGATCTGCAACAGAGTTGATACACAAGATGGAGTGGAAAGGATGAGAATGGACTTGGCAAGGTTGGAGGAATGGTCAAATGTATGGCAGCTCAGATTCAATGCAAAGAAGTGCAAGGTAATGCCGTGGAAAACAAAACCAGGGGAAGAGTACACAATGGGGGTGAGATACTGACAACAGTAAAACGGAAAGGGATCTGGGGTAATTATATCAGATGACCTAAAGGTGGGCAAGCAATGTGAGAAGGCAGTAAGGAAGGCCGAGGATACTGGGATGCATAGGGAGAGACATCAATAGTAGAAAACAGGAAGTTGTTATACCTCTGTAAAGACAGTTGGTGAGACTCCATCTGGAATACTGTCTGCAGTTCTGGAGACCCCATCTCTGCAAAGACATAGACAGAGTGGAGGCTGTCAGAGGAGGGCAGCAAAATGGCGCAGGGTCTGCACCAGTAGACATATGAAGAAAGGCTTAAGGAGCTTAATATGTATACCCTTGAGGAAAGAAGGGAGAGAAGGGACATGATAGAAATGTTCAAGTACCTCAAGGGAATCAACAAAGTCCAAGAGAGTAGTATCTTCCAGAAAAGAGATGTGCAAGAACAAGGGGTCAAAATTTGAAGATAGAGGGGGATGGCTCAGAGGTAATGTGAGAGTATTTTTCATGGAGAGGGTTGTGAATGTATGGAACAGCCTCCCAGAGGAGATCATGGAGTCAAGAACAGTGGAGGAATTCAAGAATGCATGGGACAGACATAAGGCAGTCCTGCGGGGGTAGGAAGAAGTAAGCTGTTTAACTAGGATCTGCAGCTTGTCTGTTAGGTAGAAAAATGGGCAGACTAGGTGGGCCAAGTGGTCCTTATCTGCCATCAAATTCTATGTTTCTATGTTTGTTAATACTACACATAAATTAGCAGTTGCATGGTTCACAGCTAAATTTTCTTTCATCTTATGACCTTAGTCACTTTACAGACATTTCAGTCCATTCGTTAGAAGTAACTAATCTTTCTTGCTTTCACGGGCTTAATTTATAAAAACATTAGAAGATAATCATTACATGATGCACTTTTCCATAAATACATACAAATAGTGTGCAGCTATAAAACATTCTCACTAACTGAGTCATCTAAATGTATCTGCAATTTGCTAATCAATTGCAAGAACTCTCTATATATCAAAGCATGATAATTAATAGCAGTTACCAATAAACTACTAGGTACCTGATGAATGTTTCAAAGGAAAGTTACTATTGATTTCAGAAAGAGTTTCACAAGCAGGAAAATGCCTTTTTATAGTTGAGTCTATGTAAATACATTTTAGTGTCAAATTCACCAGACTTGGTTCCAATTGATGTCTCCTTTAGGTCTGTGTGGAATTTTCAAATTCCAGCAAAATGGAATTACACAGAACTTAGGAAAATTATAATTCTGCAGAATTCACTTAATTGTGAATTCTGCAGTTTTGAAAGTGGAATGTTTTTTACAGATTAGTAATCTGTGGCTAATATAAATTTAGTGCATGGTGGAATGCTGTTGTGTATAGAGATCCATACACTTGAAAAGGTCATTCTTCTGCAGCAATGACATAGCTACTAATGCAGAATTACTTTTCTTTCTGCATTAGTAGCTTCATCGTCATGCAACTGCCCTCCATCAGCACTGTTCATAGGACAGTGGGTGGTTGAAGTGTTCTAGTATGAGGTGGCCAGTGGTGGATGGCGGTGGATTGCAGGCAGCAGAATGTAAAACTGCTTATAATAACACAAAAAGTAAGTGTTTTGGCCATTTATTTTATCATACACTATATAGAAGAGTGTATGGTAGCCCTGATACACAGCAACACTCTTCTTGCACCTTGTGGTTGCCATGATGGCAAAAGGACCTCTGAGCTTTGCTCTTAAGGTCCTTGTTGTTATGGTATCCATTCAGTGTAAGAATAGTGCTGTTGTGTATGGGGCTATCATACACTATCCTATATATTTAGGAAGAAGAATTGCAATGCCTAAAGAATTCTGTAGGCAGAATTCTGCATGCTGCACTGTTCTACTCTGTATTAATGTCCCAATCAAGTGAGGTAGTAAGGTCCTCATCTTATGAATCCAGAGACATGTTGAATTTCCCAAAATGTAACAGAATCTGAGTCGGGTCCCAGTGCTGAAAAATGTTGAGATGCAGTGGAGGATAGATCATTTCTCCTTATAGCACTTTTACAGTATGTTTACTAATTCTGAGTTTGTGAGCTTTTGTACTTTTATCACATAGAGTTTATTGCATGAGCACCATATACAGTAGACCACATGATCTGTGTTGCAGTTAGTATGGCTCATAATGGGAATAAATAACTTAGTTTGTATTTGGGCATTCACAGAATTCCTTCTGAGTGGTGTTTGATCACTGATAACTGTGTCCATGTGGGTGCATTCCTGCACCAATAAGGACCTAATGGATTCTGATTTTGTTCATTCTAGGCATTGTATAAGCAGTTTTAGGTAGTCTATCCTTGATTGTACTCTTTTGGAAGTACACAAAGGTGTGTTCTGAATCTCTCTACAACATGTTCCTCCGATTGTAGAATATAGCAGTATTTATTAAAAAAGTATCTTCTTTTCTTCTCCATATTGTTAATATGAAGGGAGTATATAATCTTGTTTGGTTGTTCACTGTCTCATCCCCTGTACGAGACTATCTTTGTTAAATCTCTTTTACATCATTTGCTGTAGATAACACAGAGTATTTAGAATAAGCTCATTCTATGAACCTCTTTATCATCAGTTTTATCTCTACTTCTAAGTCCTCCTCTCTGCTGCAATTTCTGACATCAGTCTCAGTTTACATCAAGACTGCATCATTACAAAATTGGTTCTTTCCAAATAAGCTTACCCTGTATGAAACAAAAGCACTGCTTTTGCATCTACAACCAGAGTAAATACCATTGCTGGTGCCTTTGACATACTGGACTCAATTCTGAAAGAGGGCTGTGATCAGAACAAGCAGTGACAAATAGTAGCTTTGCTGAAGCTTGGTGCACTGGCACCCTGCACCAGATTCTGGTACAGAAGAGGTTCTGGTGCCCAAGTCCCTACACTCAGGCAAAGTCTCCTGTGTGACAAATACACAGTGCACAGGAGGGTTTGCAGCGGGCTCCCTGCCCCAAAAGGCAAGTAGTCCCCAACCTGATCCCCACTGCTTCCCATAAATATATATGTACAAAGATCCTCCTGATGGTCTAGTGCCCCGCTTGATCCTGATCTGTGTCAAAGAATAATCATTGCCTAAATCCCTGTGGTCTATTGGACCCCCCGCCCTGACTCCTGATATCCCTCATAATTAAATGTTAATTATTCATCCCTCCAGGTGGCCTAGGTCCCCCACCCCAGCAGGTAGTGCCCACCTTCTCCCTCCCCCACCCAAAATGCAGCCAGTGAATAGCACAGCCACCTTTCACCTCTGTGGCTAACTGCCAGACTGAACTGTCACTGAGCTCCTACTGTATTGTGTACACACCATGCATACACTATACAGTAGAGCTCACTGACAGTTCTAGTCCAGCAGCCGACTGTGGGGGTAAGAGGTGGGCTGTGCCAGTTCACCAGCTGTATTTCAGGATGGGGAGCTGTGAAGTGGGGGCACTACTTGCTGTGGTGGGGGCCACTGAGACCATCAAGAAGTGATGAATAATTAACATTTAATTATGGGCAACATCAGGGATCGGGTGGGGGCACTAGACTACCAGGGATTTGGGCAAGGATTATTATTTTACATGGATCAGAGCAGGGGACCACTAGACTATCAGGGATTTGGGCAACGACTATTATTTTATATGGATCGAAGGGGACCACTAGATTACTAGGAATTTGGGCAAGGATGATTATTTTATACTGATCGGGGTGGGAGACCACTAGATGACCAGGGATTTGGGCAAAAATATTATTTTACATGGATCAGGGATCATGTTGGGGAAGCTAGACCATCAGGTGCACATGATTATTGCACATTTAATTATGGCCGACAGCAGGGATTGGGGGGTTGAGAGTGGCACACTACCAACAGGTAACTCTCCCATAGTAGAATGTTCCTAGTGCCCTTAGACCAGACCTGTCTAAGGGTACTTAGAATTCCTCCATCTGGGGTAGAAAGTTCTGAGAATCCCATTGTCAAGGATGTGTGCAGCCCACATCTGCCATATGCCCCCTAGCACCATGTTGCAGTCCATTTCTGGGTGCAGGAGTGGTGCAAGCACTGTTTGGGGCAGGCAGCCTGCTGTTGACACAGGCTGCTTTTGTGAACAGCTCAGGAGGCAGATTTTGATGCAAGGTGCCACTTGTGCAATTTATGTTTGGTGCAGGCACCTTGTGTCAATCTCAGGGCTTTGAGAATCGACCCCACTGTGTCTGCACTAAGAGGTTCAACATTTGGAAGCTGTCAGCAGGTTTAAATATCTGGAGATCAAACTCATTTCTGCTCTGTCCTTAAAATTATACTTGGACCACTTTATTATTCAACTAAATATAAATACTGGGCTCCTTTACAGAGTTAAGCAGTGCCATACAGACAAAGCTGGTTTGGCCATTATAAAGCACAGGGATTTTCCCTCCTGTGTTATGGTGTCATTCTCTTTACTCCTTTTGACAGAAATCCTTATGTTCAAGTCTCTGTAGTCATATACAGTAGGACATTTTTCCATGATGCTGACAGAAATTGAACTATTGATTAATTTAGATGGACTTTGGATGAATACCACTTAAAGGCAGGCTAGACTACGTGTTGGGCAGCACCAGCTATAAAACTGTTGCTCCTGGCGCCCCTTATTTCGTTCAAACTGCTCTGTCTCCTAGAAATCTTCAGGACACTCAGACCAGCACAAGCTACTTTACTGTGAATTCTTTAGTTCAGAACTGAGGTGAGTCAGCAGTCCTTTCATTATTTCATTACCACACAGAAACCTTACAAGCCTAACTGTGGAGTCGAAATCTCTTTCTTTCTGAAAGTACTTGTACATACAGCACCGTCTTGACCTTTGTAAATATAACTGTTTTACGTTAAATTGAATGTCATTTTTCACCAACTTATTGCTATGTGTACCTCTGTATTGTTCATTTATCATATTGTTCATGTATCATGTAGGTCACTCCTGAAAAGGGCATTGTACCAGTGGACTCCACCTGCTTAACAAAGTCCAAATAAATAAATACAAATTAATTAATAAATAAAGTTCCTTTAGCTCTAATAAACTGGGCTTTAGGTATGCCCTTTTAATGCTGGGTTCATGGTAATTAATGTTGTGTAATGTTGCGTTATGGTCTGTTTCCTTCCAGAAAATGTTCACATGCAGTTTGTTGTTGTTCTTAAAATGAATAAGGACAGGAAAGGAATTTGTGTATGGTCACTGTTTAGAATAAAAGCCAGACAGTCTAAGCATGCATTCAAGTGCTCAAAGAATTCTAGTAGCTCTTGTTTACTGCCTGTCTGCAGAACAAATATGTCATCCATAAAATGTGTCCAGGAGCAAAATGACTCCAATATTTTACATTGTTATTCTATCCAATATGTGTTCCTGTTCTGCTGCAACATATATAAATTAGCATAAGCTAGAGCCATAGTGTTACCCATGGCTGTATCTTGTACTTGCTGGTAGTAGTGGCATTCAAAAGTAAAGTAATTTATAAAAAGCCCTACTTCTTTCAGTTGTAGTAAATATTCTGATTGGGTAAAATGTCTCCATTTGTCATCCCAAGTGTTATGGAAGGCCAGTAGGCCCCTGCTCATGTGGAATGCCTGTGTAAAGAACCTTTATATCAAATGTTATTAAGATTGCTTTATTCAGGTCTAGTCTGTTCTTGTTGGTGTCTGTAATGATTTTCAGCATTTGTGTCAAGTCTTTAATATATGTTGTCATATTCTCCACAAAAGGCTAAATGAAAAAATGTGTAGACAGATTAGAATGGTGCTCAAAACAGACCCAATGCTGAAGACTACTGGTCTCACTGAATAATTAGTAATTTCTTTATTGAACACATGGATCATGTGAAGCTGGGATCTTTTGTATTCTTTTAGTAACTGGATAAGGCTCATTGGATACACCAGCCTTTTCCAGGAGCCACAAGGAGTACAAGTAGGGTTAAGTGACTTGCTCAGGATCACACAGCATGCAAGCAGAGGTTGTGAGACTCAAATCCAGGTCTTCTGGATATACTAAGTTTGTTTGCAGCTCACTGATCTAACAACTGGGGTTAGAGTCACAAAAGCCCCAGCACAAACCCAGTTTAAGCCATGCAAACTGAGTTTTGCCCCCATGTGGTATTCACAAAAGCACAGTTTCACCCACAAACTGGGTTTATGGGTGGAGCAAAGTTTGAGGGGTAATACAGTTGAAGTGAAGGGGACTTGCATATTCATGTAGTCCCATTCACAAACAATTTCTCTATGCAAGGGCCATTTGCGAAGGTCTCTTGCATGGAGAAAATAATGCTTAGCCAGACCTGGCGATAAGTCAGTGTAACCCTTGTGGCCGGGGAGGTACTGTGGGCCCTCCTCCTCATCCAATCACCATCCCTGTATTAAAATAAGTGACTGTTGCAGTGGTGGTGTAGTGGTCCTCCCATCCCTGAGAACCGATTGCCATCACTTAGTATGAAAAACACAAAATGTACATTATTCCCTGGTGGCAGTGGTTCCTGCCCCATCCCATTCTCAGATTGCCATCCTGATAGTTAAAAAATGGTTTCAGGTAGTCTAGTGGTTCCTCCCTTTCCCATTCTACAATAATTGTGCCAATAGTTAAAAATGATTCCTGGTAGTCTAGTGGTTCCCTCCACCTCCCTGTTCTCCGATCGTCATCCCGATAGTTAAAAAGTATTTCTGGTAGCTTACTGGTTCAGTACCCTCCCTGTTCTCTGATCACAATCACAATATTTAAAAAGTTATTCCTGGTAGTCTAGTTGTCCCCCCATTCTTGAACACCATACCAATAGTCAAAAATGGTATCCCATTATAGTAGCAAGTCAAAATCACAAATCTATTATAGCGAGTTAAGATTAATGAAATTAAATAAAGCAACCATAACAAAATAGTGCAAGCACATGCAAGTGAGCCAGCAAGTCACAAAATAGCAAACATCTTAATCGTGTCCTGTAGTGCTCTCATTCACGACTCCAGCTTGCAACTAGCTCCAGCTTACACAATGCATCTTCCAACTAACTCCAGAAATCAGTAGCTTAATACTCATCCACTTTGCAACTAGCTCCAGCACAAAACATATTAATATTGCTAACTTGCTACCACAGATGTTAGTGGTCACTGAGCTGAGACAACAGTAGCATAAAAAGTGGTTCGGCAAGTCTGTATGTCTTTTGGAGTGAGAGTTACTGCAGAATTACTGCATATGTTCCTACTACTGTGGTGATGGCTGTAGAATTTGTTACAAGTCAAAGGTTGGCCACTAGGGTTGTATGCTGGCTACCTGTATTTATGAGACAAGGAGACAGCACAGAAAGTGTTGAGGATGTATTGACTCACAGCTTCAGATGCTTGGCCTGCGGAACACTGTTGCACACCATGCTGTGGCTGAAATGAAGATACACAATCATGTAACAGATGCTGGAGAGATTGGTGTCTGGAGGGTTATAGCTGACCTCAGGATCGGTCTCGCTCCAGCATTGAGACCACATCTCAGATTATGCTAGAGTGTACTGCCACTGCTTGGATTCTGTTGCTGGTCACCTGCCTGGAGTATGTCTGCTGAAGCGAACTGTGCAGCGTATTTGGCAGGTTGAGAGAGGGTGTCCTGTTACTCCTAGCACTGTTGAGAAGCTAGTAATTCCAAAGGAATTTACCTTGGGTAACTGTGGTGAGTGCTTCATGGTGTTTGAGAGTGGCAAGGAGGCTGACTGTATATTGATGTTTGCCACAGATGGCAATGTCAGTTTCTTGCAGGGATGTGATGACTGGCTATTGGATGGTATGTTTAAGTCATGCCCTACATTATTTAGCCAGCTATATACTGTCCATGGTCTGAAATGTGGCACTGTAATAACAGCTATTTATGTTTTAATCTGCTCCATAAATCTACCTCATATGTCAGGGTTTTCTCTGAGCTCACAGCACTCAGTCATGGTTTATGTCAAACAACTGCCATAATGGACTTTGAAAAGGCAACCTGGAAGTCTTTTTCGGCTGTTTTTCTGACTGTACAGTTAAGGTGTGTTTTTTCACTTTGCCCAAACAGTTTGGAGGAAAATTCAGAAATGCCCTGAGGTGCAAGACCATTATTGCCATGATTCTGATTTCACTCTGCATTTACGAATGTTACTGTCCTTGGTATTTGTTTCACAGTCTGATGATATCAGCACATTTTAAGAGATGTGAGAGCTGGAATTTTGTTTTGAGGCATGAAGAGTTGCTGCAGCCAGTCCTCAACTACTTTGAGGACACATGGATTGGAAGGCCTCAAGGTCATTCTGGCATTGGAGGCATCATTTTCAGTAGCCCAATGGAATTGTTATGAGGCTACCTGCCTTGGCCTGTCCTGCACTAACAATGCTATGGAGGGCTGGCATAGGGGATTTAACAGCTACACAAGTGCATGCCATCCCAGCATTTGGTGCCTTATACAATGTCTTCAGAATGAGCAGCACATGAATGAAGTGAAGCTGTAGCAGCTAGTCTCTGGTGCAGAGTCTGGAGGAGTTAAGAGAAAATACAAGGACCTGAATGAGAGAGTTGTCTCAATTGTTTCTGAATACCAGGTCTGCAACTGCTACAAGTATCTTGAGGTCTTGTTTACAATTTCAATTCAAGTGTAAACACCTGACCATCCAGTATTGTGCCTGTTGGTGCTCTGTGTGCATATTTTGTATTAAAATGCCAGCGTTGGCATTCTGGTTTTAGCCATTTTTTTTTCAGTTTCAGCAAGTCGCTGTTTTGACCTCCTGTTTTGGGCAAACAGCATTGTTTTGCATGGAAAAACTCACTGTGATTTGGCTAGTAGGCAGTTTAGGCAGGTTTTTTTAATTAAATAAGCTTTATTGATTTTGCACAAAGAGAATACATATATCACTCAAACATCACAAAAATATAAACAAGAACATGATACAACAAAAGAAAACCCCAATGAAAAATAAACAACAAACCCTCCACCCTCCTTCCACCCCAACCCTTTGGAAAAGGACAGTATATCTAGGTAATTAATGAGGAATATCTAAGGATGAAAATAGCTAACTTAAAACCAAGAGTTGAGGCAAGACATTAAGTCCCCAATGGGGTGAGGGGCCATTCCAGGAAGACCTAGGCCATATAAAGGATATGCAACTTGCTTCACCTCTTTTGACAGCTGGCTAATCTGTTATGAGCAAGTTTAGGCAGTTTTGTTTTGTTTATTTTTCACTGGTTTGTCTCCAGTGCTCTGTGATTTTCAAATTAATAGCAAAGACCCTGCTGTTGCTGTATGTGTTTGGTTTGGCGAGTAGGCAGTTTAAGCAGTTTTGTTTTGTTTGTTGTTCACTGCTCTGTCTCAATGCTTTGTGATTTTCAAATTGAAATCAATCAATCTGCTGTTGCTGTATCTATTAAATGACAAAGCTGCATGTTGAGTTACAGTTTACTTCCAAAATTCTCTATTTTCACACTGGCAATTTTATGCCACCATCAAAGTGGATTTTCCATATTGCACTCGCTGTTTTGTTTTCGTAATTATATTTTGAAATTTTAACATAGAACCAAAAAATTATTCCTGTCAGTCTAGTGGTCCATTCCTCTACCCCAACCTCTGATTGCCATGCCCATAGAATGAAACATCCCCTGGTAGTCCAGTGGTTCTTTCCCCATCCGTTAGCGATCACTGTCCGGTGTGAAGAACCAAAATCCAGTGGTAGTCTAGTTGTTCCCCACCCTACCGCAATCCCTCCCTGCCATATGGTGAAAATTCCCTGGTTGTCTAGTAGTACCACCACCCATCCCTGATCTGCACATATAGGGCACTGTATGTAGTTGTTCCTGGTGTCTAGTGGACCCCCACCCAACCACTCTGTGAGGATTGACCAGCACCCCACTCACCATTCCCAACCTGATCACTGACTGGTGTCCAGCACAGCCCTCCTCTATCCTCCATGGCTTGCCACCAACTGAACTCTCACTGGGCATGTACTGTATACAGTACATTTCCATTGAAGTCGCCAGTGGCCAGTTAATGGAGAGGAGGCTATGCTAGGTCAGCTTGGGGAGTGGTGAGTCACCCCTCAGGAGTGATTGGGTGGTCCACTAAACACCAAAGACAAACATTCAATGCCCTATATGGACAGGTTGGGGATGGTGGGGGTTCTGCTACATCACCAGGGAATTTGCACACCTAACAGGGAAGAATCAGTGATCAGGGTGGAACCACTAGACTACAAGGGGATTTTGGTTCTTTGCCCTGGAATGGTGATCTGTGAATTGGGGTGTGGGAGGTACCCACTGGACTACCAGGCAGATGTTTTTTATTCTACAGCCACAGCACTCAGAGATTAGTGATGGGGAAGGACCACTAGACTGCCAGAATTTTTTAACTATTGGGATGGTGATCAGAGAACAGGGAGGGAGACCACTACACTACTAGGAATAGTTGTTTTTAACTATCAAGATGACAATCAGAGAATGGGGTGGGGTGGGATCTCTGCCACCAGGGAACAATGTACTTTTGTGTTTTTAACTAAGGGACAGAAATCAGCTCTCAGGGATGGGAGGGCCACTAGACCACCAGGAACAATTGTCTACATGGGAGAATGGCAGTCCATGTGGGAGGATGCAAAACTCCCTCACAGCCCATTTAAATGGACCCATAATGGGCATGCAAACATAGGTGGTGGACCCAAGGGATCAGATGGGTCAGCTGACCTCTCACTTTCAAAACCAAGGATCAGAATGTACATTTTGACTATTCCTTCTGACACAGGATTTACTAGCCTGTTATCTTAAGTCTGAATGTTGTCCTAAGTCTGTGGCACACACCACACATTCACCGAAGTCAGTGAGATAAGGTCAGATGAGCTCACTGAATTGTACTGACTAATTGTTATGTATCCTTCATCCACTGGTACACAAACATATGTAAGATTTAAGAGATTGAAAGAATGTATGCTTTCAAGCTATGCAGTGCTCTTCATTTGACAGTGACAGACTTTGCAAAGAACTCACTTTTAATAAAAGGGCAGAATTGGTATTATTCAGAAGTTAAAAAAAGATCTGAAATCTTAGCTAGTGTAAATCACCCTTTCCTAGGAATGGAATGTGACAAGGGCTATAAATTGTCAAGTGCTTAATTGCCTCCTGTAAATGGACACCAAAGTGTGCGTGTGTGTGTGTGTGTGTGTGCTCAGAAAGTATGAAACCAGCAGAATGTGTGTGTGTGTGTGTGTGTGTGTTTATGTGTTATACCTGGAAAAGGCTCCACTGAACAAAAGCTTATTTACAAGATGGTCCTGGTTTTACTACAACCATTGCCCTATGAATTAATGGAACACTGCCTGCTGCATGCTGCTTTGTTTTAGCCACCAGAAATGATGTTAATGAATGTGCAAACACAACATTCCTATGGGATGTTCCTTTTATTTCATTATTTATTTTATTCTTAGATAACTGGGTAGGACTCACTACACCCAAGACCTTTTTCAGGTACTACCTGGGGAGCAATTGCTCAGGGTCACACAGTATGTATATGGAGGATGTGAAAATTAAACCTAGATCTGCTGGATGTACTGTACCAGACTTGTTCACGATCCTTACTCTAACCTCTGGGCTATACTGCCAGCTCAGTGCTGGGACTACAGCCTAAAGTAGCAGAAACACTAAGGCAGTCTCAAAATGAAGAAGAAAGGCTGCAGTGGTCATTTCAGAATGGGTGATTGTGGCAAGTGCTACAATGTTTTCAATTTTGATCTATATAAAATGTTGTTATTGTGTTAATGCATAACATAGCTATAGAATCGTAACTGTAATGGTTGCAGCATAACTGGAGAACTGTAGTGGGAATAGAAGTAATGGCATATAGGATAAGACTTCCAGACTCCTGGAATAACTGGAAAGTACAAACAGATCCAGAAGTAACTGCCTCTACAGCTTTTGCAACCCTGTACATACTAATGTAGAAGTGAGGATTAGGGTTATAAAGAAAGAAAAGAAAATGGGAAAATTTGACCTAATGATAAGTAGTGGTTATGTTTACGGAGAAACATGAGCACCATACTCTAAGCTATTTTTTTGGACTTACCGTTCTCTGGTTATGCCAGTAGGTTGGCTAGATCAAATATTTTTGAGTGTGAGGGGATGGTGGGATAAAGCCCACCAATTTTGTTATATACACCTTTATTAGGAAGACAAAGGGCAGAGTATACCCTGTAGAAAAATAACACAACTAGACACTTGAAAGACTATTTTATTTCTTAGAATATTTTGTATTGTGCTGGTATGACCAGTGATTTCACTAAAACCTCACTTTAAATTTGATCTGGTTAGTGAGAATGTAGAGTCCACTATTGATTGCAGGAGACATAATCTGTAGATGTTCTGGGATTCTGTGTGGGGTGGGATCATGTTTGTACAGTATCTGAAATAGCACCTGATGTACTCCAGGCAGGTAACATGTACCAAGGAGTTGGCTGCAGAAATGTTGGCTTTAAAAGAAATATGTACCGTAAGTTGCCTGACTTTTAATTTCTGTGTATGTGCCAAGAGGCTGTTGAGTGCTGCAGGAGCCCTGCCTCTAAAATAAACAACGAGGACACAAAACAAGAAACATGCTATAGGTGCTCTATGTTGATATTAATAGGATAAATGGGAGGGGACTCTCAAAATGCAGTTGCATCACTTTTGCTGGAAGTTCTATATGTTGGGTCTATAATTAACCCCATACATGTAAACTGCCATCAAAAAATAATGCAGCAGGTTTAGAGACCCCCCCCCACCAATCCTGTTAATACTGTTTCTACATAGAGCACCTGTAAATCCCTTCCCTAGTTTGTGTCATCATTAAATGTATTTTAGGGATAGGGCTGCAGCAGCAGCACTCTATGGCGCTCAGCTCATACGTGGATTACGATCCTGACAAATTAAGGTACATATTTCTTATTACTGAATTTAGGAAAAGATGGCACAGATGAAAAACACCCCTCTGAACTGGTTAAATGACCAGAAAACAGTGGTATACCCTATGAACCACTGATGGTATTATCATTTCCCACAGTATTGAGAACATGACTTCCAAGACCAAGAAACTGTCATATCTTGATATCATTCATTCTGACCAAAATAATCCTCTCTCTAGTCATGCAAATGGCCAGCTTGTGCCTTGCATGCCCAATGGGCTCATTGCATGGATGCTTTTGTGAATAATGAATAGTGCACTGGCGCCATTCATTGTGGGGCCATTTTGAGGGCTGCAAGTCAGGGCAGTGCTAGTGGGGTTAGAGGTAGTGCTAATGGGGTTACAGCTGCCTCCATCTAGCCATATTCACAGTCAGATAGCACCCACACAATCCATCTGTGAACTGAATTTTTACCACCTGGACAATCACAAAGAGCAACACAAACATTTGCACTGCACTTTGTAATTATTCGTGAATCTAGCCCTGGGCTTTATTCATTTCAATATGTGTTATACTCGTTTAGGTACTGTGTGTTCTTTACTAATTATACTCAGTTTAGTATGTCTCATACTCTGTTCGGTATGCATGATACCCACTGTGGTATGTTTAATACTCACTCTGGTATATGGTACTCTCTTTGGAATGTGTCATATTCAAATTATAATGTGTATTTATTGTGATAACCTGTTACCCATGTTAGTATGTCACATTCATTTTTGTATGTGTCATATTCAGAAAGCTGTAATTTTGAAATGAATGGCTTTCCATAGCAGTAATCAACCAACAGCTAAATTAAACTTATATACTGTATTTCTTGCATGGATGTGAAAACTGTCTATCAAGTACACAAACATTAAGACTGGTCAATCTTATTGGAAATTCTACATGTTAGTGCATGACATAGTGTTAAGGCTGTATTTTTATGTTGATAGCGTGCAGCAAAAGAAACATATTGAGCAGCTTTCTCAGAGACAGGCTGTGGGCGTGGCACTGTTGTGGCCAATGCCCCCACAGCCTGCAAAGCTTGTCCCACTTCCCCAGTGTCATTGCATGCTGCTGGTGACACAAGTTTGGAATGTTTGCACCAACTTGTGACAAATCAGCCACTACTATCAGGGCCGCCTCGTCATTGCAGCATCAGCCATCCACTGGAGCGAGGTGACCCATCATTGCAAGGTGGGATCTAGAAACCCTGATATTGTTTAAGAACACGGCGGCAGGTTGCCACCGTGTCAAACAATATAACCCCCCACCATGTTTGGTTGCCGACGGGGCCCCAATCCCATCGGCCTTGGTGCCTATGTTTCTGTTGCTGATGGGGAGCCCATCTCCACGGCATTCTGTAACACCCCCGCACTTTTTATTCCCTCCGGTGCCCAGTCCTCGGCGGGCATAATGATTACCCCTCCTCCCTTTGTGTGCCAACAGGTGTGCTCAATCCCCTGTCGGCTACTGCTGCCCCCAAAATAAAGCCTCTGGTGGCATGCTGGAGTTCACCTCAGTGTGCCACATGCCCTGTAAAGGCAAAAATGGTCCAGTGACTTTTCCTGCAAAAAGGAAGCGGTCCTCATAGTCTCCTGGCCCCACCCACAACATGCACCCACCCACTCGCACCCTGCCCCCACACCCCCTCACCCCATACTTACCTCCAGAGCTCAATGTGACGATCTTCACTGGACAGGGAACACGTCTGCACTCTTCAAAGCCTACCGCGAACTGAGGAAATGCGGTAAGCTGTATATTGTATTAAATAGGATGTTTTCAACTTTAGTGCATAACTCGGGCATTTTGGGAATTTTTACAAATTTTCAACATGGGGTTTTGGGACCCCTCCTCATGAATGCTTGAACTGTCATGGCGTTAATCGGCCCTGAAAGGTGATTTCATAGTCACTGCACAGAATCACCTTTGGGGGCTAATTAATGAAACGACAGTGCCAGTGTTCATGGTGGGCTCTCAAAAACCTATGTTGCAAATTGTGGAAAAATAAAAAAAAACACTTTACGAGCGTGCACTGCACAGTTGCTACACACACTGTAACTTCATGAATTTGCAATATTTTCATGCCAGATTTTCAACATTGCCATTTTTCACACCTCTTGTTAACAGTACAGCTGTCATTGTTCACATCGTGGCAAAATGTGTTTTCACACTTACGGCACAAAATAGCACGGTCACTGTGAAATCAGTGTTGAACAGATTAAGAAATGACAGTGACACTGTTCATGAGTAGAGGTTCTGAAATGGTTATGTTGAAATTTAATAATGATACTCCATAAAATGACTGTCTATATAGGTGTATTGCGCAGCTTGCACACACGCTTGTACTAGCAATTTATAGATTTTACTCCAGATTTTCAACATTGCCATTTTCCCACACCTACTTATGAACAGTGCAGCTGTCATTTTTCCCATCCTGGCTGAAATGTGGTTTCGCACTTCCAGCACAGAATAGAGCAGTAGCTGTGGGAAATAATTTTCTGGGACAGATTAAGAAAATGACAGTGATACTGTTCATGAGCAGAGGTCCTAAAATGCCTAAGCTGAAAATTTTGTGATGATAGCCCATCAAATGACTGTGTTAGAAGTGCACGTTGCACACTTTCCACACACCCTTGTAACTTCTAGATTTGTAATATTGTCATGCCAGATTTTCAACAGTGGCATTTTTTCACACCTCCTTATGAGCAATACAGCTGTCATTTTCATCCTGACTGAAATGTGGTTTCACAGTTGCAGCACAGAATAATGCGGTTGCTGTGGGAAATCAATGTTCGGGACAGATTAAGAAAATAACAGTAGCACTGTTCACGAGCAGAGGTCCTAAATCCCTATGTTGAAAATTTGGTGACAAAACTCCATAACATGACTGTGTTACAAGCGTGCATTGAACTGTTTCCATGCACCCTTGTAACCATAAATTTAATATTTTCACTCCACATTTTCAACAGTGGCAGTTTTTCACACCTCCTTATGAACAGTACAGCTGCCATTTTAACATCCTGGCTAAAATATGTTTTTGCACTCCTGCCAGAGAATAGCATGGTCACTGTGGAAATCAGTGTTTGGGACAGATTAAAATTGAGCAGTGAGGAGTGACCAAGCTCAACTAAGCTCTGTCGGGACTGCTGCGGATTTGTTTGTGGGCAGAAAAAGGCCCCAGCGCAAGAGCCCAGTACAAAGGGCAGCCTACAGCACTGGGAGAAACAGAACAAGAGAGTGAGTGAGGTAGGTGGAGTGAGCGGGCTCCCCAGAGCACTGTCAGGACTGCTGTGGATTTCTTTGTGTGCAGGAAAAGGCATCAAAGCAGGCAGAAGCCCAGTAGAAAGGCCAGCCTGTAGCGGTTGGAGAAACAGTGCAGTGAGTGAGACAGGCGGACTGAGTGAGCTCAACGGAGCTCTATCAGGACTGCTGTGGATTTCTTTGTAGGCAGAAAAAGGCACCAATGCAGGCAGGAGCCCGTGCATAAAGGGCCTCTTACAGCCCCAGGACAAACAGAATGAGCATGTGACAGAGGGAGACTGAGTGACCTCAATGGAGCTTTGTCGGGACAGCTGAAGATTTCTTTGTGCACAGACAAAGGTGCTAACACAGCCAGGAGCCCCATACACAAGCACAGCCTGCAGCGCCAAGAGACACAGAACGAGTGAGTGACAGCACAGTAGTGAGCTGCTTAATGGAGCTGTATTGTGACTGCTGCAGATTTCTCTTGTGGGAAGAAAATGCGCAACGAAGGCAGGAGCCCAGCAAAAGGCTAGCTTGCAGTGCCAGCAGAAACGGAATGAGTGAGTGAGAGAGGATTGAGTGAGCTCAATGGAACTGTGTTGGGAGTGCTTCAGATTTCTTTCTGGGCAGAACAAGCCGCAATGCAGGCAGGAGCCCAGACAAAGGGCTGCCTGCAGTGGCAGGATATACAGAATGAGCGAGTGAGGAGGAGTAGGAGTGAATGAGCTCAACAGAGCTCTGTTGGGACTGCTGCAGATTTGTTTGTGGGCAGAAAAGGCAGCAATGTATGCAGGGGCCCTGTACAAAGGGCAGCCTGCAGTGGCAGGAAACCAGAATAAGTGAGTGAGAGAGGGGAGGTGAGGCAGGCTCAACGGAGCTCTATTGTAACTGCTGCAAATTTCTTTGTGGGCAGATGAAGGTGGCATGCAGGCAGGAGCCCAATAGAAAGGGCAGCCTGCAGCATCAGCAGAAATGGAAGGAGTGAATGAGAGAGGGAGTCAGCAGGCTCAACAGACCTGTGTCGGGACTGCTGCAGATTTCTTTGTGGGCAGAAAAAGCCACCAACAGAGGCAGGTGCCCAGTACAAAGGTAGCCTGCAGCATCAGGAGAACCAGAATGAGTGAGTGAGAGAGGAGTGAGCCACCTCAGCGGAACTCTGTCCAGGACAGCTGCAGATTTCTTACTGGGCAGAACAAGGTGCCAAGGCAGGAGCCCAGTACAAAGAGCAGCCTGCAGCACGGGAGGCGCAGACTGAGCAAGTGACAGAGGGGCAGTGAGTGAGCTCAACACCTACGCATAATCAACATCTGGCATTGACAAATGGTTGTTATGTATTTGTTTTCAAGGAAAAAGCTCAGTTGAGCAGTATTCATATAGAAGGAGGTCCTGGTTAGGACTGTAAGCATATAGAGAATCAGACACAATTGCAACTTACATACTATATAGATAATAATCATAATATACAGAGGTTTAAGTATAGCAAGCCTGAGCAGCATACAATATAATCAGCATTAAACATTAAAGCAACTTCCATACTATTCAGTTGACAATCAAGGGCCAGATTCTGAGCCATTCTGGCACTAAGTCCCACCACAGCAAAACGCTCTGAGTGGCAAACATTCCAGTCTTCAGCCCTGCTTCACATGGGTGGCAGGCAGAGGTGCAGAAGATGTTACACCTGGTCCAACCTCAGGCATACCATTTTGACAAAGATGTACTGCAAGATGGCCACAAGCTGCAGTAAATCATGTATCTAGACATAAAATGGCTCTGTCTTTGAAAATCTGGTGCACAAGACAAAAACTGCTGCTGCAGAAGTTTAAACCCAATTGTAACCAGTTTTTCCCACACCTCTGCCAATTTCTAGGATTTTGAAAATCCAGCCTCACATGTCTAAACTAACTAGTAATGAGTTTCAAGCAAGAAGTCCAAGGATTTTTATAGCTTTGTAGCTGAGTGCACTGTCACTCAGTTCACATATTATTCCTTTGTTCAAACTTTAAATTTTTAAATTTTATATTTAACATTCATATGCAACTCAGACCTTAAAATGCATAATTTTAAACAAAACAAACTCATTGCTTTTGCATTTTCATGTAGACTGTACTGTAGATAAGATTATAGAGAAGATAAAGAGTAATTACAATGCATAACTTAGAAGATTAATTCATAAAACTGTCACTGCCAGTAGTTGTAATCTGTTTCAAAGCGTTCTACCTGAAGGTACATTTGTCTATATAATTACTGTCTATTAACACATTGATAGAACTAATAATAACCATCATATTCCATTTGAAGATAGCTTGTAGTTTGTTCCAGGGAATGGGGCAAGCCAGCTGAATGCCATTTTCCATATTTGCACAAATGCCTGGCAGTCTATGTGTGCATTCCTCAAACTGTACAAGCAAGTGGCTATTTGAAAAGGCCATGATATATGTGGCAAAGTATTTTGAAGAGCCAATTAGATGTTTGTATTCAATGTTAACTTTAGCACCTGTACTAAACTTTGAAATAGGAACATCTTGAAAATAGATCCTTTATGACCTAATGATGTTTTATAAGATATAACCCTGTATAAAAATAAAGATTTTACTACTACATTTATGACCAAATATACAGCTGTTTTAGCTTCCTGATAGTAAGAGATAGCCATTCAACTGCTGAACAAAAGGAGAGTGGTGGGTTCTACAGGCAAGTTGCATACGAGATGAAGTGCTCTGTTGTATAATACATCTAGTTTGTCAAGATGAGAGATGGTAGCACTCTGTAAGTCAGATCCCCATAGTCAAGAAGAGGCACATTGGATTGGATTAATCTTGTTCTCACTTCAACAGAAATGCAAACGCGGTTTCTATAGTAAAGGCTGAATCTTGGGTGTAAATTGTTACATAGATTATGTGAGTACTGAAAGATAGCTTGCTATCTAAATAAAAGTAGGTAGGAGAAGACCACACAGAGCAAACAAATGAATCCACAGTGTGGAAGTCTGTGAAGTACAAAGAGAGGAAAAAAATGGTCTTAAATTTTTACCAGTGAGCAGTCGAAGACATGATTTTTTCCTTTCCTTTTCCAGCTGCCCTGGTTCTTTGTCAAGAGTTAACATTGTACCTGTATCTATTGTTCAGCCTGACAACTTTTTAACTGTGAGTCTTTCTAGATATTAAAGTGTAAAATGATCAGTAGGTAATTGTAGAGAATCATGTGACTCATGCTTAGCATTAAATGACAAGCCAGACTGAACCTGTTGACTCTTGGCAAAGAGAGAGGAGCAGCTTGAAATATAGAGAAGAAGAGTATACTGTGGTGCACGTTATGGCTTGGTGAAAATTACAACTTATCAACATGAATAAATGATTTACAAAGGAAGAATTATGTCTTCAACTGCTCATAAGTAAAAGTGTGAGACCAGCTTTTTCCTCCGTATCTAAAGCCCAGATATTTAAAGAATCTTCCTGCTCCAGTCTGTCACCCAGAAGGGTAGAGATACTAGGAGAAGAGGCATTTGATGACTGCTTGTTGAATGGAACAAATATCATGAGCTTAGTTTTGTGCTAAGAGGAGATGTTTTGAGGCAAACAGGTTGAGTTTTAAAGCATCAAAATGCAATTGAAGGTAATTTAGTGTAGAAGTAAGGTGGGTTGCTACATATAGGTATGGTGCCATCAGCATAGCAGTACAGGTTAGCATCCCAATGTTTACCCCTTAGATCATCTGTATACATATCATGAATAGGAGTGGTCCAAAGACAGACCATTGGGGACACTGTTGTTTGAGAGAACAATAGGTTGAACAACCTTCACGTTTTAGTTCATGTTGTCTACCAGTTAAGTAGTTTCTAAACCAGTGGTAAATTGGAAACGTTTAGGAGGTGGAATTGTATGTAAACTTTACATTTGTAGGAGGTGGAACTTTCATCCCTAGGAGCTGGAACTCTCCATACTATTCAATGGAAAAGGTGCCAGAGGAGGTGGAACTGAGTTCCTGTACAATTTAACCCCTGTTCTAAACAAAGACATAGCTTGGGTGCTTATAGCTATTACATAGGGTTTATACAACTGGATCTGGTGGTCTACTGTGTCAAAGGCTTTGCTGGTCCACAGCAGAAAAGCAGTCATTAGTAACCTAGCCTAGGGCAGTTCACGTGTTTTGTGCAGCCTGAAACCAGAATGAACTTGTATAACAGTGTTAGATTAATTTAGCTGATAACAAAGCTGATCACTGACCAGTTTCTCTAACAGTTTAGCTATGTCAAGAAAATATAGAAATAGGCCTTTAATTATTCGAAATGGCTTTATCACCTGATTTAAAAGGGGTACATATGTGCTGTTTTCCAAAGTACAGGTATTTTATTGTCACTTAATGAGAGATTGGAAAGGTGGATTAATGAAGGAAGTCAGTACAGAATACTCTGCTTTTAAGAAAAAGCACTCAAGATTGTCAGCACTTGCACTCTTTTTAGAGTCAGGGATTTGGAGTAGTTTGTCCGTATGCTTGTAAGTGATATTCTTTTAAGGTCAGGGACAGGGCTAGGAATGTTAGAGATCAGTGCTCAAATGATTATAATATACTACAATGATAACTTTTTCAGTAACACGGACTTATAAGCAAGGATTTAGTAGTCATCAAGAAATACCACTGAGATTATAAGCAAAATAAATCATAATTGCTATGCAAGAAATATCACATGTAGTAAGTTATGCACAAGCACAGTGCAGTAAGAGCTTATAAATTGTCACCTCATTTACATTCTCTGAGCCTTCTTCTTCCCTTTTTCCCCATCTGCCTTCTTCATACCATGCATGCATTTCCTGAACAGATGTTAGAAGATTATCAATAAAAGGTGTTATTACCCTCAGAGTGAAAACACTGCTTAGTCAACATGGATTAGGAAGCCACCTGCTTGCTTGTTTAAACAAGCTTTGCTGTCAAGCCTACTAAGGACCTTAGTCCCAACATAGAAATAAAAAAATGATTTAAATTATTGAGTTGTCCTACTTAAATATTAGCTTACTTTAAATGGAAGTGAACTTCAACAACAACTACAATAAAGAAAGCTGCTATTTAAAAGAAAGAGGAACAGATAATCACACATTGGGACAGATATTCAAAACTTTGTGCTGGGTGCAAACCATTTGCACGAGGGTTAGCGGCTGGTTAGTGTGGGTCCACTATATTCAAAGGTCAAATGGCACGCACAAACTGCATTATAATGTATGCAAGGGCAAACTGAGGTGTGTGTACATGAATACAGGCGCAATGCTATATTCAGTGAATAGCTCCATGCAAAGTGTTTTAGCATGGCTTAGCGCAACAGATTGCACAGTGCAAAGTGCTGCCCAGGAAAAGGTAGTCTTAACTCTGGGCAGAAAAAAAAAGCTTTGTGTGACTTTGTGGGTTTGCGCAGCACTGCATGACTTTTGCACGGCTTTTGCCGACCCTAACCAGTAAGTATGACATAGAAATAAGCCAGACATAGAGAAAACATGCTGCTCACTGATGGCATCCCTATGATGCTATCATCTGCCACCAGTCCCAGCCATGCCAGGCAGTAAGTGGCAACCTAGCTCCCAGTGGACACCATGGCAGTGTGGCCATGTAGCATACACCTGCAGATGATCCTTTGTGGACACCAACAGACACCAGCACACACATGCAGCACTGTGGTCATGGAGGGTGTTCAGAGGAGCATGAACAAGTGGCCAGGCTGCAACACAGACTGGGTGCAGCAACGAGGCTGGGACAAGCCATGCAGTGCACATGGGACAGTGTTGGGAATACCCCAACACCAGTGTGCCTGTCTGATGGTATGTATCCCCAGCCACATAGCACACATCTGTACAGACACCACAGCACACACAGCCAGCCATGTATATCTCTGTGAGCATCCCACACCAGTGGTACAGCATCTGTGGGTCACACAACAGCATAACAGCAATGTCCACTGTCAGTAAACACCTGCAAGTTGGGCCTGTCACTGTGTACAGTGCAGTGGTCATCTCTGCCATGCACACCATAGGCATTGCTGTGTCCCTTACACTACGGCCCCTTGCTACTGTAGTGTCTTCTGTGCAATGTAGCAAGAAACTACAGTTTTACAATTGCATGCAGCACCACCACCTGTGCCTGTGCTGTGTAGTCCCCTAGGTCATAATATTCTATGCTCTCCTGTACAAATGTAGCCTGCAATTGCCATCATGCATTGCCAGACAGACCTACAGGTGGAGCTGTGGGCAGACCAGCCTGCCCCTGTACTTCCAGACTGACCTACAGGTGGAGCTGTGGGACCCTGCAATAGCACTGGACAAACTGCATGCAAATCAGGTCATAATGAGAAGCTAATCTGGATGTTTGCCCACAGACAACCTAAGTAGGCTTATTTGCATGTCACTTTTGAATATACCAATGTTTTTCCCTAGGCAACTGTGATGTGCTGGGCAAATGGCTTAGCTCCACGATAAACATGTGCAAATGTGTTTATGCCATGCAAACATTTCAGAAATATTGTACATTTTTGCACATTGTAATTTTACAAGCACTGCCACTTGCAGCTTTACTGACTCTACTCCATTGCTAGCACACACATTGGCCACATAGTTCACCTCTACCTTCCTTCACGTCGCTGTGAACTGGGGTGCTATTGTGTTTGCACTTCCGGTTGCTATATTCAGAGCTGTCTTATTCCCAGTCTATTTTGCACTGCACTCCAGCCCAGTTTGGCGGCTTCTTTAGCATGCAATATTCAACAGGTTAAGTACCAGGGCTATCCTTTTGAATATAGCAGGCTATTGGATCCAGGCTAATTTAACACACCAGGCAGTGCTAATTTAACCCTGGGGCAAAGTTCCAAATATCTGGCCCATTAAGGAGTAGTTCAAAACTCCTACATTAACTAAAAATGTACTTCACATGTTGTGTTACTACCAGGCCTTGCTCAAAAATCTTTAACAGACATTTATCAGTTAAAATTAAATCTAACTGCAACATAGGGCCGGATTCCAAGTCGGCATACTCCAGCATAAGCTGAAATAAGTCAAACCCTTTGGTGTATCTGGTGACTTATGCCAAGCGTTACCAGCCCGATTCCGGAGGTGAGCTGTGCCATGTTGGCTGTGGGCTATGCCAACCATGGGTTATGCCAACCACTATGCCACAGCCTGCAATGACATGGTGCAAGTGTAGGTTACGGCAGCAACAGTGCCCAATTCCAAGAGGCGGCTGCCATAACCACTGCCATGAATCTAAGAGCCACATCAGTGGAGCTAGTTAGAGTAGCTCAGAGCCACTCTAAGGGGCATCCATCAGTGCCATCCATTGATTCTCACTCCACAGTGCTGTGGCAATGGCACTGATGTGTTCCCCTGTACCCCACAAGCACACCCTGCCCCTTAGCCCACTGAAGTTAGGGACCCCTGGGGTCCAATCTCCAGTGTGCCCACCCATACTCCTGTGCCACCTGTCCTGCCCTCCATGCCCCCTGGTGTGTGCTGTGGTGTTCCAGGGTGGGGAGCTTCAGGGTGCTGCCAGTAGTGGGCCATGACTTGCGACATGCAGGGCTTCTATTCCATGCCTGTGGCATTAGCCTCCACATGGCGTAACCTGTATGTCACAAGTGCCTGGACCCTTCCACTCTTGGAATGTGGCACAGGGTCCCTGGCATAGCTGCAAATGTTGCAAATTGAATATGCCAGCAAGTTGCAACGCTTGACTTGGAATCGGGCCCATTGTCACTAATGAGAATTTCTTATAAAATACAATTCATTATAATTAATTTGTTGCCTTGCTGCCTGCACCACTTAAAAACATTCATGGTATATCTTCTTCAGAAGGTCATTAAAACTTGTGAAATCACTATAGCTATTAAAAGGCTGGCAAAAGGTGTGGGTACAATAAAAATTCTTAAAGCAGAAAATGATATAAGGAAAATGTGCCTTCCAGAGTAAAAAAAAAATCATACATTTAGGCCTGTCAGTTATGTACAGTAGTTGCAGCAACTAACATGATCAGATGTTTCCAGATATTTTACAAGACTACTAAAGAGATTCTTTCTTTTGTCCCTACTATGGTATTGCAGGCAGGCAGATAATTTCTTGACAGATATTATAAAAATTTCAGGAAATATCTGATAATGCCAGTTTCTGTAATTGTACGTGGTTAACTGATAGTTAAAAAGGCCATGGCTGCAATTGGAGGTATATGAATTTTCCTAAAGCCTACAACTTTACTAATTTTTATGTTGCTTGCACTGCGTGCAGAAACATAGTGCCATCATCTGAGTTTTCGGAGGTGTGGTACCCCATCCTCCAGTTCAGTCAGTGAGTTTGCAAGCGCGCCGCAGTTCTCCAATGACTGCTGCAACTGTCTATGACAGCAGAAAAATGCAGTGGCATAAAGTTGAAAGGGAGAGCTCCGCTTCAGTGAGCAGAGCTCTCCCCACCTACCTGCGTAAGCATATTACGTGCTGATGCTCCCCACGCACACACTGTATGGACGTGGTGCCCAATCCCCATCGGCTCCCTGCTCCCCAAAGTTGTCAGGTGCTTGCGCTGAGCCCACCCAGCGTGGCAAAATGTTACAGCTGACGGGGTGCCCAATCCCCCATTGGCTCCACGACTGCACACCCCCAAAAACTCTTTCCAGGTGCCACGCTGAGAGCCCACCCAGCGTGGCAAATCTGTTACAGCCGACGGGGTGCCCAATCCCCATCAGCTCCAGCCCCCAAACAGCCTTTTCTGCCATGCTGGGAGCCCACCCCAGTGTGGCAAATGTCCCGGTCGTCTGAATTAAAAAACAAACAAACCCTGCAACCAAGAAAACGTTCCCTCACCGTCCTCTCTGCTCCCCAAAACCCGCACCCACCCACTGCACACCCTGCCTCCCACAACCCTCACCCCATACTTACCTCCGGAGCTCGGGCAAGAACGATCATCGGGTGGACCGGGAACACATCTGCACTCTTCAAAGCTGACCGCGAACTGAGGAAATGCTGGTAAGCTGTATAATGGAATAAATAGGGTTTTTCAACTTTGTTGCATATCTCAGGAATGTTTGGGAATTTTGGGTCCAAATTTCAACATGGGGTTTTGGGACCCTCCTCATGAATTCTTGCACTGTCATGGCGTTAATCTGGCCCGAAGATTGATTTTGCGGTCACTGCATGAAATCACCTTTGGGTCCAATTAACGAAACAACAGTGCCAGTGTTCATAAGGTGGGCTCTCAAAAAGCCTATGTTGAAAATTTGGTGAAAATATCCTAATAATGACTGTTTTTCGGCGTACGTTGCACAGTTCCTCACGCTCGCTCATAAGTTCGCGAATTTTCAATATTTTCACTCCAGATTTTCAACATTGCCATTTTACACACCTTCTTATGAGCAGTACAGCTGTCATTTTCACATCCTGCCCAAAACGTGTTTCCACACATGTAGCATAATGGAGCAGTCGGTGTGTGAAATCAATGTATGGGACACATTAAGAAAATTACAGTGATACTGTTCATGAGCAGAGGTCTTAAATGGCTATGTTGAAAATTTGGTGAACAAATTCTAAATGACTGTTTTATTTGCCGCGGCATTGCGCAGTTCCACGCACACCGTAAGTTTACGAATTTTCAATATTACTCCAGATTTTCAACATTGCCATTTTACCACACCTCCTTATGAGCAGTACAGCTGTCATTTTTACATCTTGCCCAAAATGTGTTTTCTCCCATGTTTACATAATGGCGCAGTCGAGTGCGTAAATCAATGTATGGGACACATTAATAAAATCACAGTGACACTGTTCATGAGCAGAGGTCTTAAAATGGCTATGTTGAAAATCTGGTGAAAAATTCCTTAAAATATCTGCTTTATTTAGCTTTGCATTGTGCAGTTCCTACACACCTCGTAAGTTCACGAATTTTCAGTATTTGCACTCCAATGACTTCCAAATACCTGAATAGCACATACAAACAAGCATCATTCTGCATTGACAAGTGCTTGTTTGTAATGAATTAGAAAGATAAAAGAGGACATTATTACTATCAGGAATTCAAAATGTATTAATAGTTCTGAAAAGGTAAGCATTAATTTTAGCTGTGTGATAAAACAGTTTGTCTCAGGACTGAATCAAGATTGTGTCTTAGAGAACTGACAGATCCCTCAAAATGTAAAATGTAATAACTTGTATAGTTTTCCAGCTTGCAAAGGCAGGAACATAGAGCATTTTGAAAATATGGTCAACAGATCTAAATTAGATTGAAGAGGCAGGCTTAATAATTTCCAAATAACATAATCCATGTTGAGACTTTAGCAGTGTACTAAAAAGAATTCAATCACAATAAATCAATAACACTTTGTGTTCTTCATCAAAATAATTAAAAAGGAAATCTACTAGACACCTAATCACAAGACTCTGAAATACTGCATTCTGAAAAAAGATATCCATATTTGAAGTGATGGGTATCCAACTGAAACAGTAAAGAGCACTTGATAAACTGTTTCACAGTAAACAGTGCAAACAGATTTGTAATGCAAATATTCGTCATGAAACATGTTCAAGTGACTAGCTGGATTTTGCTTCATAGGTTATTTCACAATGACTTTTGAAAACATCTATTAAATTCAATGAGAAAGATAAAAGAGGTCCAAGGATATGCTGGAGAAACTGAGGCACTAAGAAAACTGACCATATGCACTTAGTGGGCACATAGTAAATCAAGTAGATAATTGGAAAAGCTATTGTAAAACATAATTTTGGAACTGAAATGCATACTGTACTCAACCAGTGAATCTTTTGCTAGGAGCCTTTCCAGGGATGTGCTATCTGAAGTCTGAAAATGTGTTTTCTATTTTGGTCTCAGCAGCAAAGAAATGTATCTTCAGAAATTGGTTATATAAATTCCCTTCTGGCAACAAGGGAGAAATGGTTGGAAATGCTGGATGAGATGAAAGGGAGTATGCATATTATGAGATTACAGAAGGATACTTTTGACAATGAATGGATGTTATCGGTGGTATTTATTTATCTATAGCATTTTGGTAACTGGATAAACCCACTGAGATCAGAGGTCCCTTTACAACCCGGAATTAGTTACATTCAGCATATATAGTACAGTATTTTACAACAAATCAAGAACAGAGGAAAACATATGATTGATGGCACAGAGATGAATACATATTTACAACATAATCATAATTATAATTAGTCAAAAAGCAGAGTCTGAGGGATCGGACAGTTGTTTAAGTAGACAGGCATGATATAGACAATAGAGATATTAAGGATAAATAGTCCGGATCAACATATCCTTAGGGTCATTAATTTCACTATAACTTCAGAAGTTCATTCTGTTTAAGATCCAGAGCACAGAAATGTTCCTTCAGGGCAGAGTAGTTGTTCAATGGTAACAGCTGCAGTGGCAGTGTTCTAACATATACACTTTTAGCCCAGCCTTGAACCCTTCCAGATTTGTGCAAGTGGTCAGATTTTCAGGGAGTGAGCACCAGTAGTAGGATGCCAAGATCCTGAACTATCTTTTACCAAAATTGGTGAGTACCTAGGGAATTTCAGTAGGTTGCTGTTTGAGGAGCAAAGATTTTGTCAGAAAGCCTTGATTAAGCAGGCCTACAAGGTTGGGGTAGACATTGGAGAGTTTGTAGGTGAGACACAGTAGAGGACAAGAAATTTAAATTCCAAGGAAGGCCTGTTTAAGTCAACAAAAACCTCACAGTGGTGTCTCTGAGGAGGAGAGTGGGTTGCAAAACAACTTATCTTGTTCTGTAATAGTCAATTTGCGATTTTCACTTTCCCTAAGGAAGTGTAGTAGAGGGTGCCATAAAGAAGGGTGAGGAGTAGGTGCTCTTAACTATGGCAATCCTTGAGTCATCAGTTAAGGAGTTGCCAAGTCTGTAGAGAAGCCACATTTTTGGTGTATGGCCTTAGCTACATGCTCTACTTGTGGCCTGAAGGTCATGTCTTGGTCTAGATAAACACCAAGATATTTGATCTTGTTGACTACTTCTATCTGTGACTCCAATGCAGTGTAGAGCAGAAGCAGGTATTGCCTATGCTCACCCACATGACTGGTCCCAAAAGGACAGCCTTGGTCTTTTGTCATTCATTACAAGCAACTTGGATGCAGACCAGTTCCCTGGGAGTTCAAGCTGGCAGCTAAGCTTACAGCAATGGCCCTAGGCTTAGGATCATTACAGTACACCACAGTGTCATCTGCATAAAGGATTAGATTCCTGTGTCACAGTTTACACTGTTGTCATTGAAGAAGAGGGTAAATAGTAACAGGCCTAAAACAGAGCCCGGGTATGTCAGCGGTTACTGGACAGCAGTCTGAGTGCACTCCTCTCCACTTACCTTCTGCTTTCTGTTCATCAGATAGCTTGTGAACCAGATGTGGGAGAGCATGTCTAGACCTAGGAGCTGGAGCTTGCCAAGGAGCAGGCCATGACTGACCAGGTCAAATGCTTTTGACACTGAATATGACCCCAGTGGAGGATCCATTATCCATAGCACTCAGTGTATCAGTTGTAAACTTAATTAGGGCCATGTTGTACCACGGCATGTCTTAAAGCCATGCTGATTGTCATCTAGAAGGCAGTGGTGCTTTAGGTAATCCTGTAGCTGATTGTAAGCTCAGTCTTTTCTGCACCTTTGCTAAAGGGCAGAGAATGGAAATTGGCCTGTAGTTCTCTATATTTCCACGTGGCCATGTCTTGTGGATGGGACTACCATGGCCACCATCCATTCTGTGGGACACTCCTTGCATGAGGAACTTATTAATTAGCATAGTGAAAGGCAGGGCAATTGCTGGGGCAGCAGCTTTACGTAGTCATGGTTCCAGTTGGTCAAAGCTAGGGAAGAGTCAGGCTTTATACGCCTCAGCACAGGCAGCACTTCCAATATTTTTACCAGCTTAAGATGAAACTGGAGGTGGAGGAGTCACCTGTAGTGGTGCCCTGTGTAGTGTAAAGGGAGTGGAGTTTGGGGTTTATATTTGTCTAGGTTTGTAAAGAAGGCATTGAAGGCCTCAGCTACTATGGAAGGGTCATCCAACAGTTGACCATTGACCAGAATGGCTCCATCTTGAGTACTGGCTCCACCTTTCAGTAATGAATTGATGTGACTCCAGAATTTCTTGGGATCACACAGATGGTGTTCCTGGAAGCCACGTAGGTACTTGCTTTTTGCTGTCTTGGCTCCTTTCTCGCACTTATTTCTAAGAACCCTGTATCTTTCATAGTCAGACCAGAGGTTTTAGGCCTTGTAGAGCATCCAGGCCTTATCTCTATGCATCATGAGCTTGTTGAGGTCAGCACTGAGCCACTTGTGCATTTGCCCCACACTTTAAGTTTCCTACAGGGAGCATGATGCTTGCCTACAGAGATGAAGACATTGGGGATGTAATCTAGGGCTTCATCTATGCTAGAAAGAGCAAGTATCGGGTACCAGTTGGCTAAGGATAGGGCCATGCAGAACAGGTCAGGGATGAAATTTGAGTAATCCTCACCACAAAGACCATGGCGGGTAAACTAGGGAACTTACTGGATCAGATGCAAAATATGGGCAAGTGATCACTCAGGGAATCTGAGAAAATTCTGGCAGCTATTATTCTTTCTGGGTTTGAAGCTAGTGCCTAGTCTAACAAAGTGTGATTACCAGACTTGGTATTGTGCCTTGGGGCAGATTGATTATTTGTGTAAGGTGCACATCAAGGATTACATGTTGAAGCCCATTGTTGCATTTCGAGATCCATTTTCAATTAAAATCATCCATAATGATCATTTCCCCAGGTGCATGTTTGGCTAGGCCCTGGGTGAGGACTCTAGGGAGGAGGCAGCTGTTGGGGGTAGGTAGACACTTCCACATATAGGGGCTTGGTATCACCATGTAATAGTTTAACTAATACAAATTGGTTCACTGAGTTGTTCAGTAGGGGATATCTACCAGGAAGGCATTAAAGTTGGAGCTGATGTAGTTGAGGACTCCTCCCCTTTTCCTAATTCTGTTCTTTCTGAATGTGTGAAAGCCCAGTAGGTCTATTTAATGCTGCAGCACCTGGGGCATGAGCCACATCTCAGACACAGCAATCACGTATGGTTTGTATAAGGTAGCACAAACCTCAAGGTCCTGAATTTAAGGCCTCAGACTGTTGACATTCATATGTACCAGTTTGAGTCCCTTAACAGTGGACCAGCAAGCATTAGTTGGGAAGCTTACTACATAGGGGGCAGGACCAGGGTTACATTCAATATCATCACATAGGGCTAATTTCAAACTCAATAGGTACCTAAGGAGTTTTGTCAGGTGGGTTAGGAGGCTCTTCCTCCTAGGTAAATTGCCATTAATGAAGAGGTTATAACAGTTTCAATGGTAAGTAAGGCCATGTGCCAAAATAAGGAGTGGGTCAATGCATTAATTCCCCACCACGGGATCCCATAGGTAGGAAGATGGGAGTAACCCATAAGGGGCAGGAAGCCTTGGTGTGGAGGGGAACCTGGTCTACCAACAGCACAGTGGTTACATAAACAATTGACACAATGATACCCAAGGGCTTCATCTCCAAGGGCATTACACCAGTCAGGCAAATGAGTACTATCAACTGATAGGTTCTAGCTAGTGTCAGCACTGTTATTTATTATCTAACAAGTAAGAATTGTTCTTTCTCAAAGACATAACTTGGGATGCATGCCAATGCTAAAACAAGATATGTAAATTCAAATTCAAATTTATTGATAGGCAAGTTAAAATTGTCATTACGAAGAGAATAATGGATAGTTTAAGGTGGATTACTGGTCAGTAATACCACTGAGAGGTTCAGGACATGTAAGAACCTCGAGTGAATTCTGAGAGATTCCTACATGTCCTGAACTCGAGATGGCATTTTGACTGGTAATACACTCAAAACTATTATTGTTTTTTAATGTATGGATCCAATTTTTTTTTGTGGGCGGTCGGCTGCTGACATGAATGATTCCATTAGTCCTGGCTGACCACTGCACTGTTTCACCCATCTCGCTCTTCCCACCGCTCACACACACACAGGACACTGCCTCCCTCCGCCTCTCTTTCTCCCCTGCCTGTTTACATACACAGGACAGTAAAAAAATAGTTTTTTTGTCATACCTTGTCATCTTTTGTAGAGGCGCAGGATCAGCCAGATAAGTCCATTGAAAATTTAAAAATGGGACATACCGTGGAGAGTATGTGCCTCGCTAAGCGAGAAAAGACCGCCATGTTTTAAAACCATTTAGCTTGCCCACAGACAGAGAGTGGCCAATGATTAGCCGCGATTGTGAGTGTCAATGGTTGATTGACATGTTCAAGGTTTACTGATTTGGGAGTTGTGGGCTTGCGCTGTTGAGCTTGGCTGGTAATACTATCATTCAGGTCCCGAACAATACTATTACGGGACATGAACAATAGTATTATCACCTCAAAGTGTGGTATTATCACTTTGGGAGTGATAGTATTACCAGAAATTTTTGTATGCTTTAGGACCATATTAAATTCATTACCCATATATTAAAATACAATACACAGTCATGCAGATTTGATTGCACATGCCACATATTAATCCAAGTCTTCTTGAAATAATTGTATTCACTGAAAATCAGCCATTACACAATATATGCCATCTTATTAGAAAGCAAGAATACCCGACAGAGTGGGCGGTATTGGGAAATACCGGACCGCCAAGGAGCATAATGAGGCCTGATGCCACAGGCGGAGGGGCCTTATTGCCCCTGGAAGGTCTGGTATTTCCTTATACCACCCACCCACCCTGGAGGGTATTGCTGCACTTAAAAATGGGCACTGTAAAGAAAAAAGTTTAATTAAAAAAGAAGCTAAAATGTGTTTAAAGTAAGTTTTGTATTCATTTTTAATAAAGTAGTTCATCCGTAGAATGGATTTTTGTCCTATTGGAGACTCCATGGGGGATGGGGTGGCTGATGTGCAGTTTGTGACATGGGGCCCTGCTTGTGTGCAATTTGTGACAGGAGTTGCCTGTCTAAGGCTGTGAGAGGTGGAGTGGGTGGGGAGCATGGTTGAAGCTTCCATTTGCATGTTGGAAGGTTGCTAGCAAAAGAAAGAGGAGTTGTAGCTGTTGACTTTTTTTCACTTATTTATCTGAATACGTGGTCGGAATACTGGGTGACTGGTTGCTGTGATCGCAGTAAGCTAGCAAGAGGGTGAGGCGGAGGAAAGAATACTCTGCTGCACATAAGTAAATATGTGTATGGGGTAGGGGTAGTCTGAATCAGCCAGCAGTGTGATAGTGGTGGGTGCCTCTAGATCAGCTGCCCGCCGACTGTGCAGAAATAAGTAGAGATTGAATATCTGCTAAACAGCAGACAGAGGATCAGTGATAGGACACTGGAAAAGGGTGGCTGCATTGTGGAGACAAAAGGTTCCTACTGTTAGATTGTTTTTAAAATATAAAGTAATTTGCTTGTTGGGAAATTCAGTGCAATGCAGAAGGAGCAGCTTACATGTGGACAAGGGAAGTGCAGGAGTGGTATCAGGCAGCGAACAAAGTAAAGCAGTCACAGGGCTCGGTGTATTCAGGATGTAAAACAGCTTCAATAAGTGAAAAGCATTTTTTATTGTAGTTTTTCATTTGTTTTGCCAAGTGTATGGCTAGAGCAGCTGTTTACTTACTGTTGTGGGCGCACCTAGGTTTTGAATAACTTGCTGGTGATCGTAGTGATGTAAAGCCAATCAGACTGATGGCTTGACTTTCATTTAAAATGTGTATTTCCTTTCATTTGTTATAATTCTTTAATGTAGCCAGGTTTAAGCCCTGTGGAGGTTTCTGTGTGGGTTCACATGGCAGATGGCACTGAATTGGGAAGGGAAGGGCAGGATCTCTCTGCTGGGCGAGAGAAAATGGAGGCAATTTCAAATTGTTTGAGATGGTCTTTGCCAACTGGCAAGCTAAGTGGGCACAGGGATTCTTGCATGGGTAAAGGGGCACTTTGGGCTGGTACTTTTTATTTCTCGGTCGTCTATGGTGTAAGCTAATGTGCCTCCTACAGGGTATTAGCCAATCAGAGATGAGGAAATAAAAGCCCATTTTCTAAATTACAATATTCCACATCCTTTCCCTAGAGTACCTGATATACACTGCACTATTCCAAAGCACTCTATTTAGTCCTTTTTACTTTATATACTGTAGCTGAAAGTAATATGTTTGTTTGCTCAATAATCTTGCACAGCTGTATAAGCCCCTCAAGTACATCAGGGCAATCAGAGTTCAATAATGAATTCAACTGGTATTTGGGTTCCATAGCCATATGTTCTAGAAACTGACCCAGAAACATATTTCTTTCTTTCACTTATATTGGGCACAGTAATAGTAAATTGAGCTGGTCATCCTTCCTGTACTGGCATTTACATAGTTGATAAGTCTCCTTGTCATAGAAGCATTTCAGTCTTTAGCTTACCTACAGTAATAGCCAAATCTGAATTTAGACAGAATTCTTCTTTTGATCTATTTTTATTATCAGATAGTGATGGAGCAGGTATAAAATCTTTATTATGCATTGCTAGCCAATTGTTCATCTTACAATTTTTGTCATGCTCAATTCTCTTTGCATTGAGTCCTTCTTTATTCTGGACTTCACTTTGGCTTTAACCAGGTCTATTGAAGTTATGAAGCATTCTGTTAAGCAGTCTAATAAATTATAGGGTTTTAAGATCCTATCACTTATCTCAAAGTGGGGAGGAGAACCCTCTCTACATATTCAGTCATCTCATCTATGCATGCTCTTGGGAGTCTTGTTTCCTCTTGATTATACATTTGAAAAAAGAGTGTCTGCCTTTGTTCCATGCTACGTTTAAGTGGGAGTTGCCTAAGCTCTGCCTAGCCATGATCGAAGAGGCCCCAGGCAGGAGTCCTAACATTTTCCTATAAAATTTGTTCAGAATTGATTCCAGCTCTCCGGAATGTTCTGTGCCCCAAATCTTGGCAATAATAAGATTTTTGTTTTGTTTTTGCATTTAAAGCTCTGATATACCCATTAATGGCTGTCCCCAAATTTATAGGCAAATCCTCAACCACTGGAATGAATCTTTTATTTTTGTCTGATCATTTTTATGTTTATTCAACTTTAAATTATAAGAGATATAAATCCTTAAATAGCAGAATTCCTTGACACTCTCTGTCTTATGCTTATTACATGCTAGCTCTATGTCTTTCCCTTATTTTATTGGGTTTGTATTGCAGATCATGTATTTTGTTTTATTATAATTTATTGCAATGTCCACTCCTTCACATTCTTTCTGAAATTCTTGCATCAACCTTTTGATACCTATAAATTAGTGGAAATCAGTGCTATATCATTGGCATATGCCAGATAAGGACAGCACCTGGAACCTATCTTTGGCTTATGGAATTCTTCCCTGTAAATTTTTTTCATAATTTTGTTCAAGAATAAGTTGAACACTATTGGCGATAGGGCACATCCTTGCCTCAGACCAATATTACTTGCAAATTTAGTAGTCATGTCCCCTTCCTTGTTATATCTGACAGATGTTTCATTATTTCCCAGGACAAGATGTGTAGAGCCTGAGGAGATATGGGTGAAAATAAATAGTTCAAGGATGATCTAATGAACGGACAGAGGCAGGGAATGCTGCCCCAATGAAAAGGGTCTGCAGGAAATGTACAGTACATAGGATTTTATGCTTCCAGAGTTCTCAGATGTCATTCTGGCTGTTAACAAGTCATTTAACAGAAGTTATTCACTGATATGGAAACACTTTGGCAACTGATATTAGTCTAAAGCTCTGGGTCCTGATTTTGAAATGCTCAGAGTTAGTGCAAGGGACTTGCAGCAAGGACAAATGGTGAAAAGAGCTCCTTGCACTGCATGTTGTGCCAGCCTCTATTTTGTAAGGCATTTCACACCACTAGGGGGACAACCTACACCAACTGGGCTTGCTCTGTCCTTGTGACTGGTGAACCATAGTGAAGGTGGCTGGCTCTGGGGCAGTGCTGTAATATCCCCTACAGTGGTACTTTGCAGGGGCTCCCCCAATGGATGCACAGACCCTGCTGTTATACCAGCCAAGAACTGGTCTAACCCACCATGATCACTCACAGGGTCATCACTGGGTGGTGAGTGACCTGTGCCCCCTTTGGGAAGGTGCCCTCATAGCCCATGGCACCTACCAGACCATCGCTGGAGCGGGTGGTGGTCTGTGGCAGGTATGATCACACATCCCCACCCCCAAGGTGATGCTGCTGCATCTGCCCCCATGGATCTGCACTGACTGTGGCAGCCGTGCATGTACCGTCAGGAGCAGTTATCACTCCACCCACCCATCTTGACCCATCCCAAAAGGTGACTGGCTGGCAGGTTGCCATCACTGGCTGCTGCTGCCACCAGCCTGTCTCATGGTTTGCAGCATTCCCTCCAATGTGACATTTAGTCAGTATATCTCTCGTCTTGCAGCAGATTTTGGGACATCGGTGTCAGGAACCCTCTTTTCTAGGGTTATGTGGAATGTTCATATTCGAATGGAATGGAATTCTGTTGAATTTCACAAATTACCAACTCTGCTGGTAGCAAAACTCCAACAATTTACAAGGAAACAGTTTTGCAGATTCTTTCCTGCAATCAATGGAAAATTATTCTGTAGTTCACACAGAAATGCTTTTCAGAATGTTGTGGAATTTAAAATATATTCTGAAGAGTAGTTCAGAAGTGGAATTGCCATTTCATTAAACTCTTTCAGTTGAATTCTGCATTCTGTACAGCCCTAATCATATGTTTCTGTCCAAGATAGTTTCTGAATTCTCTTTAAGTTAATCCATCATTCTGCCTGTGTCCTTTTCAAACTAGAATCAGATTTCTAGAATCTGGGGTAGATTCTCCTGCACCCACTGACATGAACATGTGCTCCACTTTTACTTGAACTGTACCAAAAATACCCGGAAGTCTCCACAACCTGTCTGTGAAATTCTCTTTGCATATGTTGTTAATAGCAATATTTTATGCAGGTTTTTCCTGGTTGATATCCTCTTGCTTTTCGGTCTCTACCAAAAGCTGGCCATGAGTTCCATGCTCAGTTATAGGAATGTCACTGGGGCATGGTGGCGTTGCAGTTTGTTTCAGGTTGAACTCGGCATCCAAAATCTGTTTATTATCTACTTGGAACAAGATGCATTTATATCCTAAACATAACAGTCTGGCTCTGGTCTCTCATGTGAGAGCTAGTTTTATCCTGGCTATGCTGCAAGGCCCACTATTTTAGGGGTGATGTCTTCATCTATTCCTATCTCCTCATGTGCAGGCACACTACTGATATCTATTCATCCGATGTGTAGGACTCTGTGGAGACTACATCCTCAAAAAGATAAGCTTGTTCCCAGTAAAAGCAGATTAAAAGAATTTTCTTCATTTAGCCCCACATACCTTTCCTCCTTCCTTTCCCTGTAAAGGAGGACTTCAGTTTATTACATAGCACTGAATAACTTGCCTTTCAGCATATAAGCCAGAGCCAGGGAGGCCAAGGGGCCATGCCTCTCCCACTTTGTGAAACTCTGGATTTAAATTATTTTGTTCTGCTACTCCCCAGCAGCCTTAAATGATCCCACTACCATTCCTACCATGTATCTGCCTGTGGCCTTTAAATTAACCACAAATGACAGGCAAGAGGACTGTTAAAATGTCGCTACTCAGAGGCTGTCATCTTAGTCCAATCAAGCTGGAGCCACAAAAGTTAGTGCTGCATTATGTCCAGCCGGGATTGGATGGCTGAAACTGCTGGCTGCAATGGAGCATAGCATCCTTGTGTAATGGGACAGACTCTTCCTCGTCCCTCTCCTGTTCCAGTTTCTTCTCTCAACTCATCTCCTCCTGTCTCCATCTGTTGCCTGTTTTGTTTTTTTGTTAAAAAGTCTGTTGCCCATTTTGCAGGCTGCTGTGCTGATGTGCTATAAGAATGGGGGTGGCTGCAGTGCATACCCACAGCAACAGCCTTTGGTCGGAGTGTGCTTTGAAGGTCAGACTATTTAACGAGCATGCATGCCGAGCCTAGAATCAAAGGTGAGTCTGTCAGTCCTAGTCTAAAAGTTTTATTTTTGCAGACAGAATGACATGATCTGATGCTGTCTGTGGTCCATCACTGGAATTCACTTGGATTCTTATTGATCTTGTAGAACCATTTAGGGTACAAAAGAGTAGAATGGAATAGCATCTATTTGTATATAGCACCTTTTAGAGCTCAAGTAAGTAAGGCATTTTACAAAGTAGGGTGATAAATATATGGAGTGCAGTGCTTTCTGCAAGCAAGTGTGGCAGCAACTGTGCACTTACCAAACCATTATAGGTACAGGGTCTGCACCAGAAGCCATATGAAAAGAGACTAAAGGAGCTTAATATGTATACCTCGAGGAAAGGAGGGAGAGGTCGGACATGATAGAAATTTTCAGTACCTCAAGGAATCAACAAAATCCAAGAGGGTAGCATCTTTCAGAAAATGAGATGTGCATGAACAGGGGTACAATTTGAAGATAGAGGGATGGCTCAGAGGTAATGTGAGAAGTATTTCTTCACAGGGAGGGTTATAAATGCATGGAATAGCCTTCCTGAGGAGGTCGAGAGTCAAACAGTGGGGAATTCAAGAGTGCATGGGACAGACATAGGAATTCTAGTGGGGTAGGAGGAAGTAGGCTGTTGGTTAACTAGGATCTGTAGCTTATCCGTTAGGTAGGGAAATTGGCAGACTAGGTGGGCCAAGTGGTCCTTATCTGCCATGAGAGTCTATGTTTCTACGATAGAGGGGGATGGCGAGGGGCAACATGGAGGAAGTATTTTTCATGGAGAGAGTGGTGGACACCTGAAATGGCCTTCCTGAGGGGGTTGGGGTCAAAACAATAGGGAAATTCAAGAATATATGGGTTTCCCTACCTGAAAATCCTTGGAGCACAATATTCTATTTAAATGTAATATAATGTGAAATTGCAGGTCTTAAGGTTAGGTCTCAAAGGCAAACTCAAATCAGGCAGGGGCTCAAGTCAAGTGGCAGTAGTACTAACTTTGGTGGCTGCTTTATTGACCTATTCACTCATCTGACTCTTCTTGCCAAATGTCAGTGTGACTTCATTGCACCCCAGTTTAAACATATGCATTATCCTCCTAATTATGCTCTGTGTAACCCTCTCAGTGCTGTCCTTTATCACAGTTGTGAACACCAGATTTACACATTTTAATACCCATTTTTCAAAAGGGCCCCATGGAGGACTGTTGCAACAAGCTGATGTTTTCACTAAAATAATATTTACTATAAGGCAGCTTAGTACAATAATTACAGTAGATGCACATTTACAGGATTAATATTTAAGGGAAAAGATGCAAGGGACAGCATTGTGGGACTTGAACTAGGTAGTTTGAACACTAAGGATTTGGGAACAGATGCAGTTGCAGGGTGTGGAGGTGGCACACATGATGTGTTTAAAGGTGTTGACGCTGTGCCTAGTAGCTTCTTTGGGACTGGGAGGAAGTTATTATAAGTAGTATGTACTGTGGAAGATTTCTATATAAGCAGGGTGTCTGGGGCCTTAAAGGCCTAGTGGCCCTAGACCCCAGCCTTTATATAAACATCTTTCACAGTACATTACACTAATGCCTGTGTGGTAGGATGCCAATGGCATTGGTCAGGCAGTTGCTCACCCCATTTGCAGCTGCAGACTTTAAGGTCAGCCAGAGTCTCCCACACCCCTGACTCCAGAGAAAAATAAAGTTGCCTGGAGTCAGGGCAGGGAACATGTGACAAACAAATGTTTTATCTTCAATAAAGCCCGAAACTCACCATAGAGCACCTAAAACTCCAGAGCTTCTTGGGGTCTAGTGGCCCCAGACCCCAGCTTTTACAAACATTTTTCATGTGGCTACCCTTCACCCTGGACCTTGGCCCCGCATTAAGAAAGGCTCTGGGGCCCCTACATTTTAGATTGCCCACTGTTTTTTTTTTTTGGGGGCATGGCATTCCGTAGTGATTTGCTTTCTCTGCCTCTTTTCTATGACTGACATGGAAAGATTACTTCTCACTGTCAGCCAAAGTTATTGGCATAATGTTTTAACCTTCAGTAGCTCCTTCAGTGTTCCTGGGGCTGAACCAGCAAAAATTAAGATTTCTAAAACAGAATTCATCTACTATATGCAATATTTGGCTCTGTTCTGATCTATAGAAAGGTCCACTAATACATTAATATACAGTATGTGTCAGCTTTTTCCCTTGGACGTGTCTGTATTCCAGCATGCCAAACATTCCCCTTCTAACTAACCCCTACAATCCATAATTCACCTCCCACACGTACAGTACTACCCCAACCTCCTTTCTTCCATTTCTGCCTTCTATGGTCAGGCCATCAGTGTTCTTCCTTTCCCTTCAGGAGATTCATATCAGTGTAAGAGGGTCCCTGGTTCATGGTGCGGAGCCTGCAGCGAGCAGGCTGTATTTCAGCAGTCAGAGGCTATTCCTCTGATTTTTATTCCTGAGATATTTATATGTTGTTGCAAGCCACTAGAGTGCACATATACAAGGTGTTCTTGTGTGCCAATGGTAGGTTGCATTTCCACTTCTTTCTGTGTGTCTCCTACTGCATTGCGAAAGCACTGTTCTCCTTCCTATAGGAGAACATAATCTGTGGGGATGCTCTATCCTCTTCCACCAGTCGGTCCATGGCTTCCTGGGCTGATTCCTGAACCTGGTCACCTGTGTCATTGGTGATAGCCTAGCACTACACTGACAGGATGCTCTATATGCCAAAATATTAAAAGCAGATATCTCCATCACCATTAAGACACATTCTATACAGCAATGGAAAGATTTGAGTCTCAGATGTGTATATTTCATGTCTATACTTGTAACGATAGATAAGGCAATAGGGAAGCCATCATAGAAATGGCAAGTAAAGGGGAGGTGCTTTTAGATGAAGACTTCAATCTGGCAGACATTAAATGCAACTTTCCAGCTGTGGCTTTATCAAGGAGCAGGGCCATCCTTGACTCAAGATGGGAAGTATATGTCAAAAGAAAAGGTGCTCCAGCACAAGGAGTCATGCTATGAAGCTAGAGAGGGTAGAGCAGGATAGATGTGAGCAAGGACTTCTTCACAGATAGATTGGTGGATTCCTGGAACAGTCTTTCAGCAGAGGTGGTCATGAGGGCAGTTGAGGTAGCCTTCTCCCACACTGCAGTTTGGAGCAATCACTGAAGCAGATACTAGTGAATACTCTGAAGCAAGCTGTGTGGTGAGACACGGCCAACTACTATGTGCACCATGAGTCGCAAAGGAGAGTTCGAGTGTGTGTTTGTTTCATTTTGGTGCCAAGTTCAAAATTGTGCTCCTAGCCAACAGTGTTGGCCAACAAATGGAGATAGTTTTCTGCTAATGTTTTGTTTTTGTTAAAAGACTTCCTGCTACATTTCTGCAGCATGGTACCTTAATTGACTTTATATGATTTACCTGGAATTTGCAACTACTTCTAATGTTCTTTAAGGAAGCTTTCAAAAGCTGTGCCGAGTACAGAGGAATTCATTAAATTATTGTCCTAAAGTTCTAGTTCTTACTCATTTTCTTTTAACTGCATCAGGCTGTAGCCACAAGTAAATCTGCTAATAGAGTTAGCTCGCCACAAGGAACATTTCTAGCCATGGAGCCATTTAAAAGTTAAAACTTTCCATCCATACAGCAACAGTGTTAAACGTAGTAATTGTGTTAGTAGGGATAAGTGCTCTTCTAGGAGCATTTTGTTTTACCTCAGGAGCCATTTTTAAAGTTAAGCTTAAGTAGCCACAGACATTTTAAAGTTTAAAGCTTAAGGAGCCAAAATCATTGCTTTCTCATTGTGCCCCCTGCTGAGAACCCTCCCCAGTTTCCAGGTCAGATAAAGTCTCACCTTGAATCTCTCTCTCTCTCTCTCCCTCAGCTCCCAAGGTGGTCGTGAGGGCAGTTGGAGGTAGCCTCCCCGCGCTGCACTTTGAGCAATCACTGAAGCAGGTACGAGAAAACACCCTGAAGCAAGCTGTGCGGTGAGCCACAGCCAGCTACTACATGTACCGCAAGTCACATAGGACAGTTTGAGTGTTTGTTTGGTCTCAACCAGTGCTTTTGCTGACTGCCCCAACTACCCTTGCTGAACAGTTCCAGTATATTAGCAGAGTCACATGTTGGTGAAAACCAATCAGTGGTGGAAACCAGCTTTCCCTTAGCAGCTTATACTCAGTCACCACTAGAGGCTGTGAGAGGTGGTTCTTGCTGTAGTCTCCTCCTCTGTGCATTATCCCTTTCAGCTGCTGCAGTTTTAACCCATTGTGCAGACTGCTGAAATTGCCACCCCTTCTCCCTCCTTATCGGTCTCTTGCCCACCGTCTCTCCCCCACTTTCAAAGTTGCCCCCATGCCCCACCACTTCTCTTCTCTCACATTTACACAGTTCTCTTGTACTTGTCTGTCCCAGTACCAACACTCTAATAACCTCTCCAATAATATCATATGCCACCCTCTCTCACTCCCCCATTCCCTGCTGTTGACAGGGAACCAAACTCATTAAGTTTGCAATAACCCACCACATCCTCCTGCTCCTCCTCCTCCTTCTTTTATCTGGGAACGTTCACTCTAACCCAGGGCCAGCTCCCCAGACCACTCCCTTTAGTGATAAAAGGAAAGGCCCTACTGCTGCTTCCCTAAATATCTGTAGTCTACTAAAAAATGACTCTCTTCAAGGTTGGATTGTGCAACACAAGCCAGACATCCTGGCCTTTACTGAGACCTGACTCTCCAAACCATTATGATCTCATATGTGGCCCTTAACAGCTACTTCATCTTTTGATCAGATCACCAAGGCAAATGGGGTGGTGGCTGCACACTCTATATTCGAAAAATCCATCCAAGCAATGGTTGTCTCCACCCTCCCTCTCATGAATGGGGCCCAAGTACTCACTGTAAAGCTTACTCTGGCAACCCAGATAAAACCCTCTATGATTTGGTGGTTTATATTCCAGCACATAACCATAAGACAGCTTTTGCAGCAGTTGCTAACTGCAACTCATCTCTCCTTATTCCAGTGAGATTATTATTTTGTGTGACTTTAACACAAATTGGCTAGTGCTGTCAGCTGCCCACTTATAAAATGCCTCATTGGCCATGGGCCTGACTCAAGTTGTCCAATCCCCAACAAAACATAACCACAGGACAGGGACCACTACTTTGCTGGACCTAATTTTCTCAAATTGCCCTAAAAGAATCTCAGAGTTCTTAGTGCTCCTGATGACATCAGTGATCATGCACTGTGCTGGTGGTCCTGTAAGGTCCCTAACCTCCCCACAAAAAAACTACATACTGTAGGCATTTAAAGCAAGGTTCACTAGCCCGGTTAAAAAAAAAAAACACCTCTCAAACTGTGACTGGTTACCCATAGATACAGCAAGTAGCATAGATGATTCACTTACCTATTTTATAACCTCCTTCAATTCTGTGTGTGACCTCTTGCCCCAGTTACAAAGCAGTTAGTATAAAATGTGATACCCTCTGGCTATCTCAAACACTACTTGACCACATGCACCATTGGGATAATCTCTGGCACAGATCCCTTGCTTCAAGTCTGCCTCAGGACAAACAACAGTACAGGAAGCTAGGAACAATGTACCTGTGCCCTCGCGCCAGGCCAAAGCCATTTATTATTGAAATGTCCTTGCCTCTTCTAGGGCTCAGGTCATAAATTGTGGGATACTGTCAAAGAACTAAATTGTAAAACCTTATCCCCCACCCTCCCAACTATTAGTTAATGGGTCCATATCTCAGGACCCCTACAAAATGCCAATGCCTTAAACTCTTCCTTCTCTGACCTTAGCAGTGTGCTTCCCCTAACTTTTGCCCCACACACTACAATTCTTCATTTTTATATGTTCCCCAACATCCACCCCACCTTTCAGGTTTTGAGTAATAACACTAAAAGAGTCTAAGTCTTACATATCTAATGTCCTGGGTAATAGCCGCCATAGCTGAGACTCCCTGGATTTAAAACTCCTTCACCTATATCTCAAAGCTGTCCTAGTCCCCTCACTAAAATTCTTAACCACTCCCTCTGTCTGGGGAGTTCTCCACCCTCTGGAAAGGGCTGTCATCACCCCACTTCTGAAAGGTGGTGAATGCACCGTATCTACTAACTACCGGTCAATCTCTATTCTGCTCTCTCTCTAAGGCCTTTGAAAAAATAGTATCCAATCAGATCACTGAACACCTAGCAAAATATAACCTCTTGTACTCCAAGCAGCATGGGTTCCACAGGGGCCACAGCACCACCACAGCCTCCTTGAATATACCTCCTACATCCACAAGGCTCATGTATCTGGGGCACTTAGTTGGGTTGGCTTACACGACCTAACTAAGGCATTTGATATTGTCCGTCGTGCCCTTCTCCTTAGATCCCTGACTGACATAGGACAGTTCCCTGATAATACGGCCTGGATTGAAAACTATCTATCCAACAGATCACAGCAGGTCAAGCTTGGCACCCCTCCCTCCCTCCTGCCTTCCAGTTCACTCTGGGTCCCTCAAGGCTCCATTCTAGGCCCCTTCTATTTAAATTTTTAAATTCACTACCCAGAGTCTGTTCAGGTTGGCTACTTCTTTATGCTGATGATGCAGTCATTTTCTGGAGCAACCCTCAGCCTCTACCACAGCAGGATGCCCTACAGAATCTTTCACTTAAGCCAAGACCTGGTTCACAGAGCACAGGCAAGTAATAAACTATAAGAAAACTAAGACCATGATCTTGCACACCATCAGAACCCCTACTTTGACGCCACTCTACTTGTCAACACCTCCCAAGGCTCCCTCGCTTGAGCAGGTAAACACATTAAAATATCTGGGCATCACCCTTGACACCTCCCTTACCTATCATGCACTTATCCATTCTTCTGTAACACCATCAACTCCAGAATTGGCTTCCTTTCTCAGATCAAGCACTGTCTGCCTAATGATGTGCTGCACCTTGCTGTGTCTCGGTCCTCTCTATGCTGGACTATGGAATTGTGTTCTACAGCTCAGCTGATAACACTGCTCTCTGTCACATTAAGACAGTGCTAAACAAGGCTTGTCACCTGGAGACAGGCTGCGATAGAACTACCCACTCGCGTGACCTCTACAGTGGCTCAGACTGGCTAAACTTTGAATGTTGCCTTAAGTATCATACGTGCATCCTGGCTAAGAAAATCCAGTGGAAACTCACCCCTCCTAGTTACAGAGCCTCATCCAACCATGCTTCCACAAAGATTCACCAGAAGTACTTCCAAGGTCCCTTTCCTGGTCCCCCATTGCAGGACATTCATGGATCAAAGAGTCTTATCACAGGGCTCCTAGTTGGCTAAATCACCTACCTGCTGCTCTGACTGCTGGCACAAAATAGGCCCTTTTAAAACCTCACTCAAAGAATTTCTCACTAGCAACTCAACTTGTGTCTGCTCCTAGTAGTACTATTCTAACTTGGCCCTGCCATCTCCTTCACACTGATTCATTTTTCTTAGAGTGCTTTATTTCATGTTATTTTGCATTATGTAATATTAGTGCACTTCCTCATTTACTTCTCAACTGTATTATCTCCTTGCATTGTAATCAGTTATTATGATGACCCTCCTGCCTTACAATCTGTAATTTTGGTTTCATATTTTTTTTTTTCATTTAACTCTACCCTCTGCTATGGAATGTTGCTCAGTTCTATACCTTCCTGCTAATGTAATATATGGACTGATAAATGTCATGCATCTGTAGTTGTGATGTTTTAATATGTCTACTGACGTGAAGCCTTTGCAAAAGAGTCTTTTGACTCAAAGGTGTAATCTGATTTCCTAATAAATAAATAAAAAAAATAAATAAATAAACAGTGTTGGGGTTCAAGAAAGAATGGAATATGCAAAAGTGAATCTTAAGGAAGGGGTGGGGAATGAGCAAGAGATCAAGTAGGATTTATGGTGATAATATAGACAGGGAAAGAGAGGCAACTAGGTGGGCCAAGTGGTACTTATCTGCTGGCAAATTCTGTTTTTTCATGACTCCTAAAGGTGTTTTTTTTTTTGTTAGGTATCAAGTCAAATAATTTACTAGGGATGGGGTAGCGCTGATCTTGGTGCTAAAACAGGCTAAACATTGCAGACATCTCAGTGGGTAGACCCTCCATACATTGATCACCTTACACTGTGGTACAACATAAAGACAGGAGCAAACAACAAGGTTCAGCATAAAGACAGGACAGACCACACAGTGATGAGGGTATTGACTTTGTAGGGTTTAATTTAACACAATGGGAAACTGTGTCAGAAACTACCATGAAGCCTACCGGGAGAAAATAGTGATTCCACAATAGCACTGTCAAAATCACTCTTCCACAATAGCATCTGTCTGAACAGCTACAGTGATAGCATAGCGCAAGGCAGTTACCAGTACCCGTAGCTATGCTTAGGCACAGTGGAGGACAAGAGAAGAATTCAGCAGTATGGCTCTCTGCCAGCTGCTCCCATGGTTGAGGGGCTAAGGCTCTGAGCAGCTAGAGCAGGAAGTCATCTGGGAGACCACGGTTCTGTTCCTGGTCTGCGCTTGTTGTATTTCATATTTCCTCAGCCCACACCAATTTTTTTATGTCCCTTACCTGATGTAACTCCCCATTCCCCCACCAAGTTTTAATTTTTGTGATATCCCTCATCTGATGTATCTCCCCTTAAGTTTCTCCCCATCCCCAAGTTTCAGACCCCCATGGAGTTGATTATTATAAGTTTGGGGATGTTGAGGCTAAACATACATTTAAGGTTTTGTTAAGAGCCATGGTAGTGATCGCTGTGTTTGCAGACCACTACCATCGTGTCATTATTGCAGTTGCTGCTTTGCTCGACTCTGTTATTAACAGTGCTGTTTTACCTTTCTGTTGCTGACCACACTTTTGTTGTTTATGCAGTCCTGACCTAGTGTCCCTTGAAGTGGAGGATTGCCAGGAGCAGTAAAGGCTCAGGAAAAATAAGGGAGGACATAATTAAAGCTAATCTTCTCCATCTAAGTCACCTCCTGCTTTCCATTTTCATGTAGTGAAACTGGTCCTAGTATTAAAGCTACTGAATCTTATGCCAATCAATAAAGCTGCAAGAGCTGATGACAGAAAATGTAATTTTTAAACTCTGACAGCCAATGTGTATCTGCCTTGACATCTATCTTGTCCTTAGTTACTGGTGAAGTCCCTACACTTTAGAAAAATATTACAATCATTTCCATTTTGAAGTCAAGCTCTATTAGAATGCAGATAATTTTTGTCTGATCTCCCATTTAATACCACCAAGTTGTTGAAGAAACTCGATAATGAAAAATTGTCATGGAGCTACAAATGTACAACCTTTAAACCTGGGAGCAGCATGGATTCAAAAACATTACAGTATGGGGACAGCCTTGGTCAATTTCATTGATCGTGTCAGCCAAGGTATGGATGGGGTGATGATCACTGGCTTGGTCCTTGTGGACAAGCCCAAGGCCTTCAGACTTCTCTATTACTTGTTGCTCCTTTATGTTTTGAAAATCTTGTTTTTCTAGCTCCACATGTAATTGATTTCAATATTATATTTATGAACATCCACTAAAGACTAGTTTTCAAGGTAACTGTTCTAGTAAGAGGTTACCAACTGATGGTGTACCTCAAGGATCCAAACCATTATTTTGATTTTCATGAATTGAAGTTATCATGTGTTAAAACATTTCCATTCCGCCAGCCGTGGCGCAGAGGGTTGAGGTGTTGGATGCCACACCTGCGGCATGCCAGTGTCCTGGGTTCAGGAACGAGCCTGGGCCATCGGAGGTTGGCACGGAGGGCAGGGCAGAACTGGATGGAGCTGCTAGCAGGCAACTATCCTCTCTGGGGGTGGTGGAGTAACATCCCTCAGCTAATGGCTGACCCCTGGTGGAGCCAGGAAGCAGCACAGGCTCCAGGATGCCAGGCATTAGGCCAATGGGGTGAGTGGAAGGGGTCATTACTGGGCTGTAAAGTGCATGCACCACCACGCACATGTGTCCTTCTCCTGGGGCCCTAGGGAGAAAATGGAGGAAAAACACCAATGGCAGGATGGCAATCAACTCTGCAGGTGCCACTCCTGGGCCAGGCATAAGGTAAGTCCTGGTTATTCCAGGGAAGGGGATGGTGAGCCAGTCAGATGGGGCTGTCGGTGAGGAGGTGGAAAATAGGAATAATAATAAAAAAACATTCCATTCCATCTTATGTGCTGCTGGTATTATAATATATTTCATTTTTCTGCTGATGAAATTGACTCAGCTTTAAACCTAGATTTTGTAAATTTGAATTCTTGGTTGATCAAACACTGCCTTCTACACAATAACATGATGACCAAATATAAGTTGTTTCAATCTAAGCCTAAGCTACCAAAAATTCTGCAAGTATTGTTACTGTCTTACTGACCTTCATGGTGTCCAGGCAGAACATGTTCAGACCATTAAATACTTGGATGTTAACTTGATATCTTACTGGAGCCAAACCTTATTTTATCTTTGCATGTCAATTTGATTTGTAAACAAGTTAATGAAAAGCTAGGTGTCTTTTTAAAATTAAGAAGTTTTGTCCCGTGTTATTAGGAACTCAATTAGCAAAGGCATCCTACTCCCTGGTTCTATACTGAATTGCATTTTTTTCTTCACAAATCCATCTCAAACAGACCTAATCCATTTGAATGGCGTTCAAAACAACATGTCATTTTATTTTTGATGTACCATTCAGAACCCATTATTGTGCACTTTACAGTCAACTTGATAGTTGTTTCCTGATATAAACTGAGTGTATTTTCCTTTTGCCTGGTGGATATGACTATAAGGCTACACTCTGACTCACCATTATTCACACTTTTGTCTTTTAAAAATTTCTATAGAACACCAAGATCAAAAGTAAACATTCTTCATTCTATACCACTGGTCTCTACTGACATGGGTCAGTGTGATTTTTTTCTTTTCAAACTGCCAAATTCTGAACTTTGACTGTCCACACTGTGAAGATACAGCTGATCTTTAAGCAGCACCTGAAACCTTTTTGATTACCAGTTCATCATGTAAATGTTTTCTTTGCCTGGACTGTTGAGTTGCTTTTATCTTAATGTATTGCCTTCATATTGCAAGATGTAATTTATTGCACTGTATATATTCGTCATTATAAATTGTTCTTCCAACTGTGAATGTTTTGTACTGTGGCTCTGGCTGCACCTGAAAGGGCTCTTTTGTTGTTTTTTTTCTTTTATTATATCATATTTTCTCTCTCCTCCTGTAGCGTGGGCATGGCAGGTCATCCGATCGCCGGCACCTGCACCTCAGACCAGGTCTGGCCAGCGACATGATCTCCTCCACAGGCTGGCACACTCAGTATTCCCCCTCGGGGATCAGGCACCAATACCTGGGGCATGCCTCTCAGTTCTGGGGTGCAGCACACTGCCATCAGCCACCATGACTGCCCTGCCATTTCCACCTTAGTGTTTCTCCCTGGAGCTGGTGTGTAATGGCGTGCAGCACACTTGTGTGCCAATGTCTGCCATGCTTCAACCTCCATCTGTGCACCACAGCTTGAAGTGTACCGACAGCCACCACATGCTGCTGCAGAGAGAAGTGAGCCTCATGCCAACCCCAGAGAGAGGAGAGCTGTTTTAGGATGCCCAGTCATCTCCCTTCCCTGCTGACCTTCCACAACCCAAGTCAGTTCCCAAACCCGAGTCACTGGGGTGGCACGGGTGGCATCCAGCGCTCAAACCTGAGCACCACCAGGTCAGCAAGGGCCCTTTGTTCAATGCATCATCCCAGTAAACAAATCGAATGAATGAATGAATGAATGCACTATGAGAAGGAAGTGAGCCAAAGTAGAAGGACAATGGACCATTATGAGTTTCTAAGGAAGTGGCAAAGTGGTGAAGGAAAATGTGTGGCATTGAAGATATATAAGGAAACACAGAGGGATAAAAGAAAGGAGGTTTACCAAGTAAAGCAGAAGGAAGCAGGCAAGATACTGATGGGAGCAAAGATGCAGACAGAAGAAAGGATTGTTAAAGGGATCACTAAAGGACTAAGACTGTCTTCAAATACAGAAGTTAGAAGAGAAAGCAACGGGAGGTATACTAAGGATTAGAAGGGCAGAAGGGGAGACTGCACAGAGGGGTCAAGAAAAAGCTGACGTCATAAACAATTACTTCTGCCCAGTCTTCAGAGTGGAGGAAGGAGAAGGGGAAAATAACAAGGAGGAAGCAGGAGTGGGGATGGATATAAGTCAGTTTTTAGAGAAAGAGTCTTGAAAGGACTTGCAACCCTGAAGGTGGACAAGGCTATGAGACCATGCAGGACACACCCCAGGGTATTAAAGAACCCAGGGAGGTGCTAGCTGAAACACAGACAGCCTTGTTCAACAGATTAGTGGAAACAGGTGTGGTTCTAGAGGATTGGAGAAGGGCTGATGTGGTCCCTCTACAAAAGAACAGCAGCATGGAGGAGGCTAGCAATTATTGGCCAGTCAGTATTACTTCAGTGGTGTGGAAACTAATGGAAACCCTCTTGAAAGAAAGACTGGTAGAGTATTTTGAATCCAATGGGCTGCAACACCACAGTCAGCAAGGATCCATTGTAGATGCTCTTGTCAAATGAATCTGATAGATTTCATTGACTGGATGACCAGGAAAATATAGGTACCAGGTCAATATGTCATGGTGATAGATCCGCAGTCAAAACTGCATGGCAGAATGAGTGTGAGGGTACAAAATATTGCACGGATGAAATGGTGCAGGTGTGGTTTGTACCATGCAGTTGATGGCTGGGAGGCAGTGATGCATAGGATAAGACCTCTGATGGGGTGTTGGTCTGCTGAGCAGCTGTCGTGGCTCAGAGGGTAGAGCCACCGAGTGGAGGAAAGTGGAGCGTCTGTAGAACCAAGGCTCAATCCGGTCCAAGACCACTGGTGTGAATTTTTTGTGTTATTTTTTAAGCCATGTGCTAGTGATGGTTTCCCTCTCGTGTTTCTCTCTTTCTTAGAGTTGCCTCTGCCTCAGAGTGATTATTTAAATATGGGGGCGGATATTCCAAAGGGTTCGCCATGCACAATAGGGTTGCGCATGTGAGTCAATCGCCATTCTGCGATATTCAGCAGGAGGCAGTTGCACCACCGAAAACATGCTGAGCAACAGTGCAATGCAAATGAAGGCATGAGCAACCGAAGGGTGGATCCATGCATAAAGAGCTCAATGCGATATTCAAAGACTTGCGCAATGCGCAACAGCCGAACAGCCGGAAGTTGTGCCCTGGCGAAATGAGCCAAAATAAAAAAGGCTCAAGAAGAGGCGCAAGAACGCTATACAGGGATGCCAAGTGGGAGAGAGAGAGAGAAAGACAGATAGTGACAGGCCAGAGCAGGCAAGGAAGCAGTGTGGGCCATAGGCTGCGGAGGTCAGCGGGGTGCCCAGTGCAGTGGAAGTAGCAGTCAGGACAGCGGGGTAACAGAGCAACATCAGCCAGGGGTCACAAGCCAGGAGATGGACAGTGGCAGCTTCCACATGAAGCTGTAATGAGGGGTGAGAATGCAGGTGCAGGGGACGTGGCCATGGATGGGCCCATCGGTAGCCCCAACAGGCAGTACCGTGCCTATCAGCTTTGAGCTGTACACAGATGTAGAGATCGTGGGCCGGTACCGCCTGAACAGGGCAATACTGAAGCAGCTCTGTGAGCTGTGCAGTGATGTGATGCAGGCACCTCACGACGGAGTCACACTCTGTCAGTGGAGACCAAGATGACAGCCTGCATGTGCCTGCTCACCCACGGCACCTTCCAGAGGCCAACAGGGACACCACAGGCAACACACAGTCGGCCACGCCACGCATCCTCACCCATTCCTCAGCACACTGCTGCCACATGCTGCGGAGCACATCCATTTCCCCAGCACCGTGGCAGTGCAGCAAACATGCAGGGAGTTCCACAGGGTAGCACGTATGCCTGGCGTGCTAGGTGCCATAGACTGCACCCATGTGGCCATTCGCACGCCACCTGACCCCGATGGGGCCGCATATAGGAACAGAAAGGGCTTCTCCAGTGTCAACTGCCAGGTGGTGTGTGATGCCACTGGGTGTATAAACAATGTCTGTGCCACACACCCTGGCAGAGCACATGATGCCTTCATATGGCTTCAGTCCACACTGTGCCATCGATTCGAGAGTGGGGACATCCCCACAGGACATCTAGTGGGTGAGTACGCATGTGAAATGCAAACTCAGGGCAAGGGTGGAATGCCACAGGTGCCATGGTAGTGGCACACAGGGATATGGGCAATATGGACCTGAACATGATACTGATCTCCACTATCTCCACACAGGTGACAGTGGATACCCACCCGTCCTGGCTGCTCACACTGCATGGCGCCCATGACCCATCGCAGCAATGCTATAATGAGGCACATGCCACCACGCAACATCATTGAGCGGGTGTTTGGGATGCTTGCGCACGCCTCGATGCCTAGACACCTCCGTGGTGCCTCATATTACAGCCCCTCAAAGCCTGTGGATATTCCCATGGCCTGTTGTATCCTGCACAACACGGCCAAAGACTGTGGGATAGCCCTACAGGTTGAAGAGGGGACAGCGAGAGGATGCCAGCGGTGCCGGTGTTGATGGTGATGAGCAGCCCCTTGGACGGCGGGACCCCGACTGATCCAGCAGACCCAGCTGCACCGGACACCATCACAGAGGAGCATTATGCACGAAACAGGTAAGTCAAGGGGCCATGTGCAAACAACACTGTCCTGGCGCAATCCACAGGCACACAGAGTGACACACCAGGGGTGCATGACGGCAAGGGGAGTGGAAGGGACCAGGCACACAAACACACCATCAGGGAGGCGAACAGTCATATGGACACACACACACACACACACACACCAGGCACAAAGCGTACATGGGCAGGTGCACAGCAGAGCAGGAACAGACAGGCAAACACACAGATCCACAGACCACACCCACCACCTGTACTGTCCAAGTATGGTGTCAGATGCTGGGCACCCTTGCACCTTGGTGTACAGTACAATGCAGGCATCATCATGCACACGCACCTGTGGACAGCAGTCGGGATGGTGTGCAGGTGGTCCGTGATGTCGGCGTGATGCAGGGCACCCACCGTGCACTGCCCACCATGATGCACAGTGCACACAGGGCAGCACCAGACAGGGCCCACACTGGGAGACAGGTCAGTCATGTTGCACCATTCCACGGCCACTGCGGATCGTGGTAGGCACCGTGACCCAACAGCACTGGCAGGCTGAGCAGGCTGCCATGGGGTGGCACCGATGGACCACCAGGGTCCCACTGCACGATCGCGTACCTTGTCCACAGTGGGGTCTGTAGTATGCCAAACATACCTGCACCAGGGGTGCTTGGGATGCCACAGCAGAACCGGCATCGACAGGCTTGGTGTCACATGGCGCGGGAGCGGGGAGTGGAGGCGTGCTGGTAATGGGGTGCGCGGTACAGGAGCACCTGCTTGTGTGCCCAATGCAGCCACGACAGCGAGCAATGCCTGGGTCTGCCTGTCAATGGCGGCGTCACATCCATCCGCATATGGACCATCTCTGCACGGTCCAGAGCACAGTCCCTGCTGTGCGCTCCACAGCCACACACAGTGCCTCCACGGACATTGCAACCCGCCTTGCTGCTGTACTGATTCCTGCAGCAGGCGTGGTGTCTCTTCAAATGGGTACTCTGCCACAACGGCATCCTGTCCCCAGGGCATGGAAGGTCCTGATGCTCAACACCCTTGAGGGTGGCGCTGTTCACCAGGACCAGGAATGGGCATATCAAAGGGTGGTGGGCATGTGCCACTGCTGGACACTGTACCCCAGACCTGGTGGGTGACTGCTGCTGCCCTCCAACCGCTGTGCCCCAGGGACCACTCGTTCCACTGCTATGGTCGCAACAGTGCCAGACACCTGCACAGCCACCAGTGCTGCCCAACCGGTGCTGACAGGCACAGCCTGGGACTGTGCCAACATGCTGGCACACATGTTGGAACCAGCTAGGCCCAGGGGCACGTGCTGGCCTGCTGTGTGTCCGTCATGGACACACACATGTCACTGCCATTGCAGTCCTTGTATCATCAATGGTGCAGGTACGTGCTACAGCCACAGTCAGAGCTGCTGGCATGCTTGCATGCCAGACTGCTGAGACACAGGCTGTGCACCCCCACACCCGACTCACCGACACCAGAGTTGGCAGCCCGGCGTGCATGCTGGTGCAGTGCATGCTGGCTGTTGACAGAGGTGGATGGACCCTCCTCCATGTCCAGCAGGTCGTCCTCACTGCCTGGACCCACCACCACCGTCCCTGAAGATGAACAGGATCTGTAACAGAAAGAGGACATGTGACTGCATGTGAACAACCTCCCCCAACACCACCACCATGTCATACCGTGCAGTGATGGGCTTCCACCTGTCTGGAATCCACTCCTGGTATGCCCTCAATAGCACTCTGCTGCATTGATGCAGCCAGTCGGTCCTCAGCGGGTCAGCTCCACCACCGCTGGCTGGCCCCCGCCGCGTGCCAACACGTGTCGCCCTGAGGGCTGCTGCCACCTTCTCCTTCACCGTCCTGTGGTCTGTCCCCATCTTCTTTGCATTCCTGCACAGAGCTGGTGGCTTCCGGTGGCAGGTTCACTGCACGAGCTACCCACTCCATGCAGCCAAGCAGCGGGCCTGAGGGGTGCCCCACCGTCCACTCAGTAGTGATTCCTCCTCCAGGTAGGCCTGGAAGAGGGCCTCATCTCCGCCGTGGTGAAGTTGGGCTCCTCCTCCGCCCACCATCCTCACCCTCACCTTGGCTCTGCTCAGTCATGGCGATCTGTATGGGTGGAAGTGGACACCTGTCACTGTGCAGTCTACAGGTTATCCATGACCATTGTCCAGAACAACCCACAGCATGCAACCCACCTCTTATCTGCAGTAACCGAATCTGGCCAAGCGTGAGCTCAATGTCGCATATTTAGCGCGCAGAATGCATGCAAATTAGAGTGGAGCAACTGTAATAAGATGCAATCGCGCCACTGCGCCTTTGAATGGCTAATCAGATGATTTGCATGTGTCGGCTGAATATCGCGCCATTGCGATTTGCGCAACACGGTTGAGCCGGATGAGCCAATGGCGCAGATCTGTGACTGTGTGGTACACTGCATTGCGCATGCCCAGGTAGCTTACGCAGGCATCTGTCGCGCTGATGACGTGCTGTGCGCGATCAGCAATTCAGGCCATGGCCACCATTGTGCCAGTGGCGCTACAGCACTGGGCACCATATGGTGCTGTGGCACTACTGCGCAATATTCCACTGTGGCGTGGCACGCAGGTGATCGGTCGCGCAGGATGCAGAGGCGTCAGATGGCGCTGTGCGTGGCCTTGTGTCATAGACCCTGACCTGGTGTCCGACCTTTTCCCCGGCGTGTTCGGCTGCCATGTGTATGGTCTGTTAGCTGTTTGGTGACAGCTATGTGAACTGACGGCGCTGTACGAACAGCGTGATTGGAACCTATGGTGGTCTATTGCGCAACATTTCCACGGGTTGCCGGCGCTGCGGGTGCCATATTGCCTGCTGTATGACCCCAAATATGGCACGCAGGAGAGCTCCTCAATGGAGCCAGGTGAGGTGGCCAACCTGGTGGCCTGGTTGAGCCCCCACTATGAGGCACTGTGCACGGATGAGCCCCTCCCCATGGCCCGCACCCAGGTGTGGCTGCAGGTGGCCACTGACCTGGTGAGGGTCACAGGCGGTGCCAGTCTGCGGAGCAGTGCAGGCACAGGTTTAGTGACCTCCGCAGGAGGGGAGCAGACGTGTGACGCCTCAGGTTACACATGCCACGAGGCGTTGTGCCTACAAACCCGGAGTGGGTGTACCATCTATGCACCTGTATTCTCCTGAGGGGTGTGACTATGTTTTGGTGGTGGTGCATGGAGGATGGCTCTGCCATGGTTGGCTGTGTCAGTGTGCAGGTGTGAGATGCATGGTTCTGGCTGTGTGGGCAGGCACACCACTGGGGCAGGGGCAGTCTGCTTTGGGGTCACACTGATGTTTTCTCAACATTTGTCACCCACAGGCCTGGCGGAGAGGATGCAGGCACAGGCTGAGGAGGGCCATGGCAGGGACCAGGTGGCGGACGGAGGAGATGTGAGGGTGGGCCACAGCGGCAGCAGCAGCAGCAGCAGCCACAGCTGCTTGATGAGTGTGGTATCATTACATCATGGGTGCTATTGCATGCTGGAGGGTGGGCGTGACCACCAGCCATGGACAATACAACCATGCACAACACAGGCGACAGTCATCACTGTCCAGTGTCACTGCACGCCTGTGTGTGCCACTGGTGGTCCATGCATGCACTGGGCACATGGCTGTGGAACTGGCATCCCACCACATTGCCACATCACTTGACAGCCTTGTTTGTGCTGTGATGGACATGGGTAGTGTGTGTGCAGTGGTGCACATAGCTGGTGCTGCCTGGTTGGGCGTGTCTGTGCATGGTCACTGTGGGTGGGTGCATAGCCATCACAGGTGCGGGGCACTGGGCTATATGCCTTGCAGGATGGGTGGTGTTCAGGGTTGTGGACAGTCACAGCCATTGACTGTGTTCCCTTTTCCTAGGCTCAGCATCCCACGCAGGATGGACCGTGCCCTCCAGCAGCTGACCAGGGTCTCCATCGCAACACATGACATCCTCCGGGACATTCAGCGCCATGGGGTCAGGCGACGGCGGAGGCAGCAGGACAGCCCAGGCAGCAGCAGACCAGCCTGCAAGGTGATAGATGTGCTTCCCTTCCCACTTCACCCATCCTTCCCACCCTGCCTTCCTCTCCCAGTTGTTCACCCTCACCCTTGCCCACCCTACCTTGTACCCTACCCTCTTGTCTTGTACATATCTGTATATAGTTTTGTTCTTGATCTTGTTGTTGTAGTTTCTGTTTTCCAATATATATATATTTTGTTATGAATACTGTGGTGGTCTCTGATTTGCAGCTGGCTATGGTTGCTCAGTTGCAGTGGTGTGCATGCCATCTGGGGTGGTATGGTCCTGGGTATGTGTGTGTGTGTGCATGTGTGTGTGTGCATGGGGAGGTGTCTCTGGTGTGGCAGTGACTTTCAGTCAGTCTTGCCATCTGCTGCCGCCCACTGCTGGGTGCCAGGGTGGGTCTGGCTTGTATGGTTCTATGCTACACGAGGTTGACATGTGCCGGGGGATGCATGGTGTTTACTGCAGTGACAGTCACTGCACATGGATGGTGTCTTGGGGTCCACGGTGCAGGGTGTGCTGTGCAGACGGGGGCTGCTGTGCACTGTGGTTGTCAACCCGTGTGTGGCAGTCTCAGCCTGACAGTGGTTGTGCTGGGGCGTCATGGCCCTGCTGTGCTTTGTTGGCTTGTCCCCATGGGCCAGTGGATCATCCATCCCTCCCAGTGATGCTGTGCTTGGGTGCGGGTGTCTTGTTGGTTCTGCAGTGTGTTCCTGTGCCCATGTGTGGCATGGCTGGTGGCCCCAGCCTGCCTCCCTGGTTGTGCAGTTCCATTGCTCTGCTGGGGTGGGGGCTCTGCTTAGCTATGGCACCTCTGGACTGCTCAGCTGGGCTAGCCTTGTTGAGCTATGGCGCAACCTTTCTGCACAGCTTCCCTTTCCTGGTTGCGCTATGGGCGAGTTTGTGCGATATTCAGGCGTTGGCTGCTTGCGCAATTTGTTTTGCTCCATGTTTGAATATCAGGCCTGTTGCGCCTTTATGCTAAGAATTGACTTGTGCTATTCCTGCTGTTGCGCATTTTTTCGACGCAGTTTGAATATCCGGCCCGGGAGTTTTGAGGCAGAGTCCCTTGAAAACATCAAGGATATATGTTTTGTAGTGCTGATGTTTCCTTTCAGTGTTATCACTAACATTGGTAATGTACCTGCTGTATTGACAGGAGATATATTGCTGCGCAGTTTGTATAAGCAGCATTATGACCCCATACCAAAAGAAAAATCACAGGAGGGCAGTGCACATAGCCTATATGAATACTAAGATTCATTAAGTGCAGTCTGGTCTCCAATAAAAGGTATACATACTAGGAAGACATCTGTCCAAGACACAGGGACACTCCATACACTGTAAATTGATCTTGGTGCATAGAAACATAGAACATAGAAACATAGAATTTGACGGCAGATAGGACCGCTGCCAACCTAGTCTGCCCATTTCCTACCTATTAGATAAGCTGCAGATCCTAGTTAACTAACAGCCTATTTCTTCTTACCCCCAACAAGAATTTCCTAATGTCTGTCCCATGCATTCTTGAATTCTCCACAGTTTTAGACCCCACAACCTCCTCAGTAAGTGTTCCATGCATCCACCACCCTCTCTGTGAAAAATAATTCCTCACATTGCCCCACAGCTGTCCTCCTCTACCTTCAAATTGTGTCCCTTGTTCTTGCACATCTCTTTTTCTGAAAGACGCTAACCTCTTGGACTTTGTTGATTCCACTGAGGTACTTAAATGTTTCAATCATGTCCCCTCTCCCTCCTTTCCTCAAGGGTATACATATTAAGCTCATTTAGTCTCTCCTTGTATGGCTTTTCTTGCAGACCCTGCACCATTTTAGTTGCCCTTCACTGACCGCCTCAGTTCTATCTACATCCTTGCAGAGATGGGGTCTCCAGAACTGGAAGTAGTACTCCTGATGGGGTCTCACCAACTGTCTGTACAGAGGCATAATAACTTCCTGATTTCTTCTGGTGATGCCTCTCTATACATCCCAGTATCCCCAGACCTCCCTACTGTCTACTCACATTGCTTGTTAACCTTAAGGTCATCTGATATGATTATCCCAGGTTTCTTTCCATTTTGTTGTTGTTACTACCCTCCCATTGTGTACTCTTCCCTGGGTTCTTGCTTCCCAGGTGCATTATTTTGCACTTCTTTGCATTGAATCCTAGTTGCCATACTTCTGACCATTTCTCCAACCTTGCCAAGTCCCTTCTCATCCTTTCCACGCCTACTTGTGTATCAACCCTGTTGCAGATCTTTGTGTCATCTGCAAATAAGCATACTTTTCCTTCCAGTCCCTCTGCAATGTCACTTATAAAGACATTAAAAGGACTGGACCCAGTACTGAACCCTGTGGTACCCCACTAGTAACCCCTCTTTCTTCAGAGTGGACTCCATTTACAGTTACCTTCTGTGTCCTGTTGTCCAGTCAATGTTTTACCCAGGCTACCACCTGGGACCCACTCCCAGGCTGGTTAATTTGACTATTAATCTTTGTGTGGGACTGTGTCAAATGCCTTGCTAAAGTCTAGGTAGGCCATGTCCACAGCCCCTTCCTGGTCTACTACTTTGGTCACCCAGTCAAGGAAATCTATTAGATTAGTCTGACATGACCTTCCACTGTGAACCCATGCTGCCTTGGATCCTGTACCCCACTGGCCTCAAGGTACTAAACAATTCTTTCCTTCAGAAGTGACTCCATCACTTTCCTACCACAGAGGTCAAACTGACAGGTCTGTAGTTTCCTACCTCTGTCTTGGTCCCACTTTTGTGAAGGGTAATCACATCCGCCTTCCTCCAGTCCTCGGTACCACACCTTCCTCCCATAATTTATTAAAAGAGTGGTCAGTGGTTTCACTAGTTCCCCAAATTCTTTTAGAATTCTGGGGTGAATTCCATCAGCCCATTGCTTTGTCTACCTTCAGTTTTAGGAGTTCTTGCAGAACCCTTTCTTCTGTGAAAGGCTGGGATCGACCCCTATCAAGAATGCTTCTGTTAATTGGATTAGGCACTTCCTCCTCTTCTGTGAATACTGAGCAGAAATATTCATTCAGTATCCTTGCTTTTTCACTGTCCCCTCTGCCCACCCACCATTCATTCTATTTAGTCTCACTATCCTCCCTTGTCTTTCTATGCTTTCTGATATACCTGTAAAAGGTTTTATCCCCCTTCTTAACCGAGTTGGCTATCTTTCCTCAGTTTGGGCTTTGCTATTCTGACTTCCTCCTGCTTCCTTCTGCCTTAACTGGTACAGCTCTCTGTCCTGCTCCTTCTGTGTTTCCTTATACTTCCTGAATGCTATCTTTTTCTCCTGACTTTCCAGCCACCCTTTTGAGAACCATAGTGGCTTTTCTTTTGCTTATTTGCTTCACACAAAGGCTTGTTGCCTCTGTGATGGCAGTTTTGATGATTCCTCCATTGTTGCTCCACCCTCCTTCTAGCCTGTTTGCTAGTGCTTTTCTGAGGCACTCTCATCTTGCCAAAGTCAGCCTCCTGAAGTCCAGTACCCTCACTTTTGTATGGCTTGACTCTGTAGCTGAGTTTAACGTGAACCACAGTGTTTGATGGTCACTTGTTCCCAGATGGCAACCTACTTCTAGATCTGAGATCTTGTCACTGCCCCATTTGAGAGTATGAGGTCCAAGATTGTTTCCTGACAAGTGGGTTCTGAAACTAGCTGTCCGAGGCCTGCCACCTGTAGGGCATCAAGAATGGCCCTGCTCTTGGATGTGGCTGCAGCAAATGTGCTCCGTTAACATCTGGCATATTCAGGTCTCCCATCAGCAGTATCTCCTTTCTCTGCCATCCTAAAATGCCTTCTTTCATATCCTTGTCCATTCTCTCCCTTGATAGGGGGGTCTGTACACAACCCCTGTGCGGATTGTGGTGCCTTTCCAGTCTCCAAGGTGACCCACAGTGCCTCCTCTCCTCCCTGTTTACTCTTTTGTTCAGTTGCTTTTATCCCTTCCCTTACATAGAGAGCTACTCCTCCCCATCTTCTCTCCTGCCTGTCTCTCCTGTATGTTATGTACCCTAGTATGTTAACATCCCAGTCATGGTTCTTTGTGTACCATGTTTATGTGACTGCTATGATATCCAGGCATCCCTCTTCCATCAAGGCTACCAGCTCAGGGAGCTTGTTGCCCAGACTACAGGCATTGGTACTCATTACCTTCCATTTCCTGATGACCTTACTCCTTTTGCCCCATCCCTGTCCTTCTTGCCTTTGTCACTTTCCCATTTACCCTGCCCTTCTCCCATCGCCACCTCTATGTTGGTGTTTACTGTACTTACTACCATGATTTTTTGGGAGCTAGGATTTCCTGCTCCTTTCCAGTGCCTCCCTTGGCTAGTCTAAATGCTTGCCAATGAAGCATTTAAACCTATCACCTAGGATCCTGGTCCCTCCTGGACAGATGCAGCCCATCATGCCAGTATAGGCTGCATCACTCCAGATGGACCCCAGTCCCCACTGAAGCCAAATCCCTGAGCTCTCTGCACCAGTTTTTCCAACCACTGATTGAATCCCATGGTGCAGAACACCCCAGCCTCTCCCACGCCATAGATGGCAGCACCTCTGAGAAGGTTACCGTGCATGCTACTTGTCTAAGGCCCTCCCCAATTCCACAAACTCATCCTGCACTGCTCTAATCCTTTCTTAGCCAGGTCATTTGTCCCTAGGTGGACAATGACATCCAGCTCCCTCCTCTGTGCAGCTGCTCTGGCAATCCTGAGGATTCACCCTGTCCCTCAAGCCATGGTGCCAGGCAGGCACCTTACCTCCTCTCCCTTCCTCCGTCAGTTCTACCTTTCTAACAATGGAGTCCCCACCAGGAGTTGTTTCTTCCCTGTGGGATCCCATGCCACCCTCCTGTGGGTCTCCTTTGTGGAGGTTCCCAGCATCCTCATTGGTCTCCACTGTGGTGCCACCATAGAGGAACCACACTTTGCCAGAATGGCATAGGAATTGTGGAGAGGTACAACTGGAGGTATGCACCTCTGTTCCACCACCCTCACCCTCCCTGAGCTCACTGTGGGCCAACCGCCCCTCTTTCTTGGCAAACTCTGAGACAACGGCAGTGGCACTGGTGGACCCTGGATGGAGAAGGAGGTCCCACAAACCTGGACAACTCAGCCTGGAGTTGAGCAACTTCCTCCTCAGCCCAAAGAGGTGCCTGCAGATGGGACAACAATGCATCCTCCAGAACATCTCCTGGAAGACTGCTGCTCCCCAGCCACTGCACTGCACCACTCCTATCATGTCTTATTTCTGGCCCCTAACTGTTGTTTGGAATCCTTACTCTTTCCTCTGTTGTTTTCTTTTTTCTCTCTCTACTTAGTTTCTGCCTCTGTGCCCTTTAAGCTCCTGATTGTCCTGTTCTGGGACAGGAATATCCCTATATTTCTCAGTAGACCCTTACTTGCTCAGAGGCAGGCCTCCAGCTAGCTAAAGGCCCAGAGACCTACTCTTGCCCTTCTAGGATGGTGGGTCTTGGTGTCTCTGTGATCACTCACTTCCTGCTCCCAAACAGGAAGTTCCTGTTGTCAGCCAAATCCTGTGCCTATAGCAGTAGAACTAGCTCAGGTGGACAATAAAGTCCCAGTAGAGAAGTCCAGTCACACAGCACTCCTTCCTTCTGGTGTCTTCTGCCAAGCTACAAACAGAATCTTTCTAAGGCAGTCTTTAAATTTAGCTTTGTTCTAGCTAAGCCACCCCTCACTTACTAGATCTTTCATAAGTAATTTAAACTGCACAGCTATCAAGACCTTTCAATCACCTGAGATTTACACCTAGATAACTGTGCAGATAACCATTCAGTTCAGTTAACTCAGACAAACACACTATTTTTTTGTGTTTTGTTTGTTAGTTTGTTTTTACCCTAAATTAAAGGTCCAAGTACAAGAGTTCTACTTCTTTAGTCTCAGTAGAGAAGTCCAGTCACACATCACTCCTTCCTCCAGGTGTCTTAGACACAATTCATCTTATATTTCATGTTTCTTCTTCAATTCTCACCTTATTTCGTTATTACTAAGGACAGTTGCATAGTAACAGATTTCTGCCCTGTCTGCTCTGGCGCTGCTTGCCACACCAGACATCACATTTCTGTTTATGACATCACCGTTTGTTGCTGTAGAGATATTATGATGTCATAATCTGGAGATTATGATTTCAGGTGTCAATAAACTGCCAAGTACATGAGTCTAGAGAGCAGTGATCCTGTTTTCATGAAACTGTCCATAGTAATAATGAAAAATGGGACATAATTGCAGAAAGTATAAAAAATATAAACGAATTGTCTCTATATCTTACATTTTCAAAGTTTTTCCAATGGTGTCAAGCCTTTAAACTTACAATCCCTCCCTTGTCTCCCACTTTTCACTTGCATAGCTAAAAATGTCTTGTCCCTTTTGAAACTGCCTGTGATATTCTATCTTCAGTTTGTGCCTTTGCACCCTTACTGCTTTCCTGATTCCCTTTGTTTCACTGATATTCCTCCCTATCCTCCTCCCTCTTGCATCTCCTTGTACCTCCTGAATGCAGCCCTTTACCCTTTACCTTTTCCACCACATCTTTTGAGAACCATAGCAGTCTCTTTTTCCTCTTGCTTTTTCTCACTTGCTTGATGCAGACATTTGTTGCCTTCACTATGCTTCTTTTAGCATAGCCCACTGTTCCTCTACTCCCTCCCAGGTCACCCCCCAAGTCATCCTTGAGGCATTCACCCATCTTCATAAAATCTGCCTTCTGAAGTCCAGGACCCTCACCATGTGTGGTTTGATTTCACAGTCATCCTTATATTGAACCTCACCATACACTTATCACTGGTTCCCAGGTGGCCTCCCACCTTGATGTCTGCAACACTGTCCCTGTTAGTGAGAATCAGGTCCAGTATTGTCCCATCATGAGTGGACTCAGTAGCTAGTTGTCTGAGAAATGCCTCTTGCAGGGATTCCAGGATGTCCCTGCTTCTAGCTGAACCCACAGCTGGGTGGCTGAAATCTACATCTGGCAGACTGAAGTCCCCCACAGCAGCACCTCCCCTTTCTGCCATTTTGTAAATGGCTTCCAACAGTGCCTTATCTAACTCCTCCCCTGTATTGAGGCCTTTAGATCACACTGATGTGGATAGTGACTCTGTTCCTGACTCCAAGTAAGCCTCCATACCTCTTTTTCCTTGCACATTCCCTGCATCTTTGTCCCTTTTATACTTTCCTTCACAAAGCACCCCTTTCCTTCCCACCCTGTCTTTCCCGAACAGATTACAGCCTGGTATGGCAATGTTCAAGTAATGGTTTTCAGTGCATCCTGACTCGGTAATGGCCACTGTATTCATGTTGGCCTGTGCCACAATGGCCTCTAGTTCTGGAATCTTATTTCCTAGACTTCTAGCTTTTACATACATGGCATTCCAGATTTTGTTAGCACTCTGCTTGTTACTCCTTTTTCCTTTTGCCCTATCCTTTCCCTCTCTTTAATGTTTCTGTTCCTCCCTCTGTTAAAACCACCCTGCTTTTTTAATTTATTTTGACCTGGAGGGGTCCTCTCCCTAGGATCTCCCTACTCTACTTCTGCCTGTGGGTGGGTTCTGCTTCCTTGACCCCCTTCATCACTCCTTGGCTAGCTTAAATGTTCATTGAAGTTACATTTAAACCATCCACTGAGGGCTGCAGTTCCTTCCCAGATGGATGCAGGCCATCATCCCTATATAGGCCCTAATCCTCCCAAGTGAGTCCCCCATCCCCAATATAACCAAATCATCTCCTCTGTGCACCACTCCTTCATTCATGAGTTGAAGGTCCTGGTGTAGGAACCTCTTCTCATCCCTGTTGTAGACAGGCAGCATTTAACTGAAAGCTACTGAGTGCTCCACTGCCCATGACTGCTCCCAGTTCCCAATGCACCTGTACCATTCCAGCCCTGTCCCAGAACAGGTTATCTGTCCCAGGTGGACAAAGATATCCAGCTCCTGTTTCCTTCCTGATGCCCTAGTAATCCCTGGCATAAGATTCTCATCCGTGGCATGCTATGGCACCATGTAAGCACCTGATCGCCTCTCCACTCTCTTTCTATTCCTAAATCTATTCCTGACAATTGAGTCACCTACGGTAGTTGGTTTCTCCTTCTCTAGGGTTTACTCCCACTATCCTTAGGGACTCCACTACAGAGGGCCCTTCATCCTCCTGACCACTACCATGGGTGACTTCTCCTGGCAGTCTCACCCCTCCAGATAAGTGTAATTATTCTGTAGTGGTACTGGTTGATGTATGTGCCTATGAACCATCCCCCACCCTTCCAGAGTGCACCAGCATCACCCTTTCTGAGTCCACCAGTCCAGCCACTTCTCCTCCTGGTCTCCGTTGTGCTTGGTGTACAGTCATTAAAATCTTTCCATATTGAATCATAAAGGTGCATGCAGAAGTTGAAGCACACCTTTGATGCTCCCCAGTGAACTTTAATGGGACCAGGGTGAGATTCAGTGGCTAGGCAGAATGGGAAGCAGTTTTGAAATATGATACAAGTATGAGCCAGGATATACAAACTTCATGGGGCAGGATAGATCAATCAAGGCTCCTATGAGGAGCAAACAAATATCCTTAATTTTTTTCCACTGATGTGGAGTCCTAAGATAAGTTTTCAACTCTGAATCAAAATTTCACCCCAAATTTAATACCAAGCTTCATATGCTCCTGAAATGATGTCATTTTTTTAAAGAAGTCTTAAAGTTAATGTTAATAGAAATCAGATATTTGTCTAAACTTAATTGTGTTTAATATCTTATGAAGTATTTGTTTAATATAATTATGACTAGAGCAAATTAGGATGAATTTATTTAATTTTGATAGGTAGGCTGCTGAGACTAATAGTGCCTTTTCAGGTGTGACCACAAATTAATTATACAGAATAAGATAGCATGCATGATAAGAATAATGGACAAAAATTGGAATTAAACTTCAGATTTCATACTAACATACTAACATACTATTTGCCAGCAGATTAGGCCTTATGGTCTATCGAGTCTGCTCGAACCTAGATCCTTAGTTGGGTGCCGAGACCCTCCCATCCCTTGTGCTCCAGAAACCCTATCATCCATCCCCACCCCTGGGACAGGCCATCATCTGATACATCCACTTTCTGTGTCTGTCCCACCCTCTCTTGAAGCCCTCCACTGTGGATCTCTGAACCAGCTCACCAGGCAGTGCATTCCAAGGGTCCACCACCCTCTCAGTGAAAACCTCCTCCTCTTTTCCCCTCACCCTTCCACCTTCCAACTTCAAACCATGTCCTCTGGTGATACCTCCCTGCTTTAGTCTAAAGATCCCATCCATGTTTACCCTATTTATTCCCTTGAGGTACTTGAAGACCTCAATCATGTCCCCTGTCTCTCCTCTCCTCCAATGAAAACAGGCAGAGCTCCTCAAGTCTGTCTCGTAAGTCAAATCCCTAGCCCTCGTATCATCTTTTGTTGCCCTCCTCTGTACCCTCTCCAGGAGCTGTATGTCCCTCTTCAAGTGTGGTCTCCAGTACTGTACACAGTACTCAAGGTGTGGTCTAACCAGTCCATTGTACAGTGGCAGAATCACTTCCTTGCTCCTAGAGGTGATCCCCTTGCGATGCATCCCAACATCCTGTTTGCCTTGCTAGCTGCTCTCCTGCACTGCTCAGAGTTATTCATACATGTATCCACCATGACCCCTAGGTCTTTTCCCTGTTGAGGCTTCCAGCACCTCCCTCCCAGGGTGTACCTGTGTTTAGGTTTCCCCGACCAAGATGCAACACCTTGCACTTGGCGATATTGAAATTTAATTTCCATGTGTGAGCCCAGCTTTCCAGGGTGTCCAGGTCCCTTGCAGGGCCAACCTCCACTCTTCTCCCTCAACTACTGCTCCCATCTTGAGTCATCCACGAAGAGACTCATTTCACACCCTATACCATCCCTGATGTCCGATATGTATGCATTAAACAGGATTGGACCCAGGACTGAGCCCTGTGGTGTCTCTCACTACTAACTCTGTAGAGTTCGAGAGCAAATTAGGATGAATTTATTTAATTTTGATAGGTAGGCTGCTGAGACTAATAGTGCTCCTTTTCAGTGTGACCACAAATTAATTATACAGAATAAGATAGCATGCATGATAAGAATAATGGGACAAAATTGAATTAAACTTCAGATTTCCAAGCAGAAACTAAGGAGTATGGACCCTTTAACTGAACATTTAAGATATTTACATTAAATGAATTTTCTTAGCAGTGAGAACTGTGGTGAGTACAATATCTACTGCAAATGATACACAAACTAACTTTTTATGCAGTGGAAGAAAATAGTTCCAAATTGCAAACTTTTGAAAGACTGAACATAAATGATAAAGTAAAGTAGAAAAGACTATGCCATTCTGGATCATTAACTCTATATCATTTTCTTCACTATTCTTTTTTATAATAGTTAAATCATCAGCTAAATTGTAGCATCCTATTATTCTTTTTCCAACCGTCAATACTTTACAAATGCAAAACTGCCAATAGGGAGGAGCTAAATAATTTGCAAAGCTTATTCTTTCAGAAGGTTTCTGCATACATAAGCAAAGTAGAGATCTGCTGCATCTCTAGCTTCAGTATGTTTTTAAGCTGTGTTTCAGCAAGTGGTTAGTCTTTGGAAGGCACTGCATGCAAGTAAAGGGCTGAACTGATTTAGACTTGTAACGGCATGAAAGAGCACCATGAAACGCATATTCTTTAAGAACACAGTATAATATATGTTATTGTACCTAGCCCTGGAGAAGCATAAACTATCAATCAGCTTTATGATTTCTGAAATCAACTGACAAGATGCACAATGGTAAATGCTGAGCAAACAGAATGTTACACTGCAAAGCAGTGAATTTTGACAATTTGATTGCAGGCAGTATGACTTACAGTCAGGTTCTTGGATTATTAAATGAAACAGAATACAGCCTGGGAATCACTGCACCTTTTCATAGCTCTACTGTTTCAAGATCCATAGGGTCTTTCTTGACCAATAGCCCACCTTTGCTCACCTCATCTCTCTGTTCTGCAAATCATGTACTTTCATTTCAGCAGTGCTTGCCATATGATTTACTACCTTGACCCCATTCCTACATCAGTTTTGTTATTTTAAAAGTCAACCATGGGACAGGAGGCCCAGATCCCAAGTGAAGCAATATCTGGGATGGTTGTCCTCAATTAAAATTCTTTCACTAGAACTAGAGCACAAATTCCTTGCTACACAGACCAATATTTATGTATGTAGTTTTATTTACAAGGTAGTTGCACTAGACAAATCATTTGCCTATGTTCAGTTATCACCTTGAGATCACAACAGTGGAGATTGACACAACAATATACAAAATACAAAGGGGTATAGACAATTGCCTAGTAGTCATACAGAGACAAAACAAACAAAAAAAAACAAAAACAAATATAATATGTGGTAAGCATGATGCAAGGTACAGGATAAGGTGCAATAATAAGATACAAGTACAGAGGTAAGTTTCATACATTTAGAGGTGGTAATCAGTGATACACACAAGTGCAATTACTCACAGAATTTACTACTGGTCCTATTCTACCTATCTTCATGTACATGTCAAGGCCTTGATTAGGAAATAAGCCATATCCACTCTTGAAGGCATGGCTGGATGGACATTCATACACAGACAGACCATAGCCAGGATGGATTCCAGAGTGTAGGAGCAGAATAGAAAGACTATACACCTAACTTAGTTCTGCTTTGGGGATGGTCAAGGAACCAGGGACATTAGAACTTAGAGAGTAGGACACAATGTCTGGTATAAGGAGTGAGGCTAGGGATAGTGGGGTCTTTATAGCAATAAAATGATGAACAAAATTCCCACACTGGGTTTGTGCAAGGCAGATGGTGGAAGTCAACCAATTAGATGCTATAGTGGTGAATATATCTGTCTGTGGCCAGGGCAAATCTACAGATATTATTATAGGCAACAATCCAGGTCTTTTAAATTGAATGAATGTTATTGAAAAATGGGTGAATACAAGAAAAACAGTTACAAACAATTCAAAAAAAAAAAAAAAACAAGACTACTAACAATAAGGAATCAAACTGGAAAAAAATTAACACAACACTAGAAGGGACACTATAACTCCCCTCTGTTCCCCCACCCAAACTCCAGAGTGCAAGAATGTAGGAATAAATCAAGAAAAATATGATATTGAAGTAATTACAATAGTCAGGAAGATAAAAGCCATGGGGGATCTAAAACCCCAAGGACAAGAGAAGATACAATTTTGGTAGGGTGTCCTGTAAATCAAACAGCTAGTGGCAATAAAGAATACATAGGTTCCCACTTCTTTGTAAGTATCCAAACAATCTGCCATTTTGGCAATTGTTTCCTTTGCATGAAGGGCAAATAAACTTGCTTTGTGCAATTTGATGTAAGTAGGTACAGTATGTCCTGATCACACCAATGTCTTATGATGACTTTTTGGCACGTGGAGATTAAAGCCATATGATTGTTTTGAATCCCCAATAATTTATCTTTATAATCCCTGATTAAACAAATGTCAGGGAAAATGCCTGATCCAGTCATAACAAGGGATCCAGTTTCAAATGGATTGTGTCCAAAAGGACATGACTTTTGAACACTCCACAAAATGTGAAATATTGTCAGTAGTATAAGTTCATATATCTCAAATGTTAAATTTCAGCCAATCAGCGCGTGCCGTCATTTGACGAATTGGGCGTGGCCTAAACGGACCAATCCAGAATCGCCTTGTTAGGCTTGAGTCCCTCCTACAATGTGCGTTAGCCCTGCCCACTTCTGGCGGAAGTGATGCACCTCAAACCCGTGTCCACCCCTTACGCAGGAAATGACACGTGTTTAAACCCGTGTCCTGCTCCCTTGCGAGGAAATGACTCACACTGAAACCCTGGAAGTGACATAACACCACCATTTTGTAAGTGTCTTCGCCCCTCATTCTCGTACCCCTCGAACCCTGCCACCCACCATTTTGTAAGCGCCCTGCGCCTCCTTCTATTACACTCCTCGATCCCTGCCAGACCATCCTGGCTGGAACCTGAGTCCCACCATGCTAGCTTGAACTCCTGCATCCCTCCTTTCTCCTGCACCCCCACCAGCCTGGCTCGAACCCTGTCCCCTTCTCCTGCACCCCCACCATCCTGGCTCGAACCCCTGTCCCCCTTTCTCCTGCACCCCCACCATCCTGGCTTGAACCCTGTCCCTTTTCACCACTGCTCCTCCCACCCCAAAAATCAGTTAGTGTTTATGTAGTGGTATGTGCCCCTGTAGGCCTGGTGTATAACTGCAGGGACATGTGTGTGTTTTTTGATTAGGATATTTTCAGAAAGAAGTATCTAGGAGGGAACCTGATCGTGCAGAGGTTTCACAGATCTGTGGAGACCCCAAGGAAATTCATCTGTCTGTGTGAGTACCCTTTTTCTGTTTTTGTAACAATATACAAAATTATTTAACATGCATCTGTAGGACTGTGTCAAACTTGCATCAAAGGATAGCTTTATGTATAGCATGTAACATTTATAAGCTAAAACGGGGACCGCTAAATAAGATGGTTCAGCAGTTTTCTCTGGATAGCATTGCAACAATCGCAAAAACTAATTATTTATACTTTGTCATGAATTAGAAAGAATAAAAATATATCAGAAAAAGGAATATACATACCTATAGTTCACCCCTCAGCTCTGTGTAGTATCAAGGAGAAGGCTGAAATGAAATGTGTGTGTGTGTGATATTTATAATGTTTTGAAAATGGAGGTTGGGGCTACAACAGATGTGCCCCTGACACGTTACCATGTATAGTATGATGGGGTGTGGTGATGGTTTACAAAGGGCAGTCCATCTTGCTAAGCGTTATATAAACCCTGCATTTGAAGCCAGAAGGCACCGCTTTTGAGATTTCTCAGATTCTGTTTATAGACTTGGAGCAGATTATCAAAAACATCAAGCAAGAAGATGGCAAGCTTATCATTTCAACCTCCCGTAACAGGCCAGATTATCACACCAGCTAATGAAAAGTCTGGAGATGAAAAGCCAAGCAAGAAGATAGCTGTCGGGCCCCACAACCCAAGCCAACATGTGTACCTCGTGAGGTGTAAACGAATACCCCACACAAGTCTTGTTGAGTGGAAGAGTGTCTGACATAAAAAGAAACTCGCTGAACAGTTTGGTGAATCAGAAAATCCTAAATCTGACTGTTCTTCTGAAGAGACACCACTGCAAGACCTTGAAGAGTTGCTGGGTGTGAATCTGATGCAAAAAAGAAGTTACTATGAAACCAAAAACAGAAGTGACAAGAAGAGGGAGCCAGAGAAGATGGTCAGTGAGACACTGCCAAAAAAACATCGGAGAAAGTTGTGAAAAGAAATGCAAGACACAGCCAAGAAGGGCCTCTGACCAAGAGGGTGATGATGATAATGCAGCCACAAGCAGTCAAGCCCAGGCTAAGAAAGTGAAAGATGAGAAAATGAAGAAGAAGAAAAGAGTTGCCTTGATGAGGTAATGCATTTTAACATTTAAAAAATGTGAGTGGTGACATGGTGTAACTGAGGAGATGAGTTAGCAGTAGAACTAAATCTTACCTATAATGAGTCAGAGGACCAATGCTTTTTCTGTTTTACTTTAATAGACTGAAGGATTTGCGATGGAGCAGCAGTCATATTCGGACAGCATGGATTCTCGACTTTCCACAAATCTACTGCTCGACTGTCTTTGCTGTGTGAAAGATACAAATGTGGTTGTTAATGAGATGTGTGAGAACCAGTATGTTAGAAATACAGAGAGCGATAGAATGTTTCAAAATGTCACAGAACAGGCTGTGATCACTACACAACCTCTTCTTCTACTGAGATTAGACAGGGGACCTCCACGTGAAAACCAGGCCTCAGTAGTAAACCGCCCAAAACTGACAACGAGTATTTGTAAGTACGCTATGTATCATACCATCCGTGGTGCAATTGCTTCAGTGATACAGGTGATACATTGTGAATTGGTCGATTCCTGTCCTGGGTGTGAGATAGATGATCCGAGTCAGAAAAACCATGCATGTGTCCTTTAATGACTTAAGGTCTAAAGAAACAAACAGAAATGTTTCTGAAGCCATACATATAGGGCAGCTCATGCCCGTGATCTTGCAATTGCTATGAAGCATCAGGGTTAAATATGACTAATTGTACCCTGGAAACTATAAGTCATGTTTTAAATGATGTGAGAAAATCCGATGAGCCCATGTGGTTAGTTATGCAAATGTTACAGCAGACAGATGGTGAAATTAAAAAAGATGCCTGCCGTCTGGTCAGCAAAGGTTCCTTTAAAAATTTCTAAAAGAAATTCAGGAACCCTGTTTATATAAAAATTACCCCACCCCTGCCCTCCTCCTCCAAATTACTACATGGAAACATTTCAGTACCAAAATGTGTCATATTTTATTTTACAGATAATCATGCGGGATGCAAGTACAGAGAGAATCAAGGATACATGTATCTGATCCTAAGCCATTACTGTCATCCATCGCTGTTGGTTCACCTCAATATGACATTTGCCTTTGTGAGATACATGCAGCCTATGAACTGATGATGTTTGCCCTTCCAGAAGTATGGGAGGATACAGATAAATATATAAATGAATCTGTGCTACCACTTGTAGAAAATGTTAAAGTGATTGCCGATATATTCGTGGAAGGCGAATGTCTTTGTAGACTTTATATCATGATCGTCATAGTCATGTGTGTGTACTACAAAGCAGAAAAAACCTTGTGATATTATGCGTGTTGTTAACCTGGCTTCTCTGCTTGCTGAAATGATCCACTGATCTAAAAAGGACCCTTTAAAAATTATATAAGGAAATTCAAGAACACTGTTTACATTGTTAAAAACATTTACCCCAAAAAAACTGTTACTTGTTACCATTTTAATATTGTTCATATTGTTACCCTGGCTTTTACCACTTGCTAAATGTATGTTTTTTCCAGAGTATACAACGATGGGAAACACCCTGTCAGTGCATCCAGAGGCTTATTACCAACCAGTCAGACACAGAGCTAAACAACATGGTTTAAATCTACCTACAGGACAAGCACCGTCTGTACTTTTATAGACATGCCAAGGTGTTTTTGATGGTCTCCCAGAGGGACCCCAAAAGAAACTGTGGATTATTTTAAGGATGAGGGGCTACTCTTGAGGAAGCAATGTTTAAAATTGCTATAGAGTTTATGCATAACCCTTATGATGTAATACACTTTTGTGGTTTTATCTGTACCGCTGTTGACTTTTAGTGTTTAGTTTGCAGAGCAGGGGTCTGAGTCTGACATTATAAATTTTGCTTCTTTATCGCTTTTGTTGTGTTTCATAAACCAGATTTAGCATATACTTTTCCTAAATAGTGTATTATAATGTACTTTCAGATGGAGCGTACTGGCATGCTCCCAATATTCCAGACAGTCTTGATGTCTACAATAGTACCGTGTGATAAAGGACATTTTAAAGGAACCTATATACTTTGGAAAGCAGCCTGCATTAAATGTCTACTCTGAAGATGCTGCTGCTTCACTGGCAGAAAACACACTGACTCTGATTAAAGGTTGCCACCCTTATGAAGACTCTATGTTGATAATGGAAAACAGTAACGTAGAGCAGTATGCAAGGTGAACGTCATTTTAGATGTAACAGAATGTCTTAAAATCAGGCTTGTTATTTTGAGTGGTGTATGGAATATGTGTGTATGTATTGTGCATACCTCATCACTAAGGGGAAGTGGGCGATGCCAATGCTTGTGTAAAACATGCAGCTCAAAAGTTGCTGTTTCTGGGTATTGTGAAGCATGTAAAAATTGAAGAGTAGAAAAACAAGATATTATATAATCATTGCATGCTTGCCATGTGTTATGCCTTTTGTATGTAGAACCTATATGCATTAGTTTGTATTATAAAGTAAATATTCAAATACTGTTATGGCGTGTGTATTTATAAATAAAATACAATCATGCATTGCACTTTGTGGTTGTCATAGTGTTTTAAAAGAACAAAAGAGCACATACTTTGTTTTACTGGTGACAAGAGTTTTGCTAGCTAGCAGATGTGTCGGGGGTTGACGAAAGGAGATGAATGATCACCTGTTCCAGAATATATATTTTAATGTAAAAAAGTGGGTAGTTTCACAGGGTGACTCAGCTGTATAAGGCTGCAAAAAACTTGATAAAGAGGTCACCAGGAAAGGTGTTGCAGAATGGCTTGCGAAGCTAGGGCCCTATTCATTACACAAAGCAGCCAGAGTCCAATTTAAGAGAAATCCTGTCATTGTTTCTGACATGAACAGACAATGGCAAGCTGATTTAGTGGATATGAGTCAATATGCAAAGTACAATAATGGGTTTAAGTACATACTGGCGTGCATCGATGTGCTGTCCAAGTATGCCTGGGTAGTGACTTTAAGAGACAAATCAGGCAAGGCAGTGAGCGCAAACCTTTAAAACTATTTCTAAAAGTGGGCGACACACCTCAGAAGTTGCAGACTGATCAGGGTAAAGAGTTTCTAAGCGCTTCCTTAAAGAACCTATTAATACAAAATAAAATACACCATTTTGTGACGAATAATGAAGTTAAAGGCCAGCATTGTAGAAAGATTTAATAGGACACTGAAGTCACGCATGTGGCGTTACTTTACAACCAGAATACTTGGAAATATACAGATGTGTTGTCAGACCTGGTGCACAGCTATAACCATACTTATCACAGAAGCATTAAACACAGACCTGTGGATGTTAACCCTTCAATGCCCTGGGTGTATGGAAGATCCTCTCTGATAATTCTGTTCTTGGCAAAAACAAAAGGGTACCCTTCAGAAAGATGATTACATTGAGACTATCTAAGCTAAAGGGGTGTTTGAAAAGGGATATGAACAGACGTACACAGATGAGATATTTATTGTGACGGAGGTCTTAAAGACACAGAGGCCCACCTATAAGCTAAAAGACTATCAGGGGAAGACATTAAAGGTACTTTTTATGCTGAGGAGCTGCAAAAATTGAACCTGATGAGGACCGTGTGTACAGGGTGCAGAAAATCCTAGAGAAGAAAAAGCGTGGCAGAAAAACATGGTATCTGGTAAAGTGGAGAGGGTGGCCCGATAAATTTAATAGCTGGGTTGAGGCAACACAGGTTCGGACATTAGAAGCAGATAAGGCTTAAAATGCTCAAAATGGATTTTATATCACATTGCCCTGCAATGCATCGCTTTAACATTTTCCCAACAATACTATATCTACTTTTACTGTAAAGTTACCACAAGCGCTTGAACTACCTGGTGAATGGGAAGTGGGGTTAGTAGAAATTCAGTATCTTCATACCTGGGACAATGTGCCTGCACAGAAAAAACAAGTTCAGTATGCTCTATCAGCCTCTAAAGCGTAGCCCACCATAAAACAACACCAACTGGACCCTTTACAGAGTCAGCAGCATTTACAATTCCATCGGGCTATTATCCTAACATGGCTGGTGTTATTTCTCAAATTAATAAAAGCATATTTGAAGTAAATGAACTGCCAGTGGTTTTGGAACAACAAACCATCAGAGAGAAATAAGCATTGACAGTGACATCAAATGCATTTTGTTTATGCATGGACAGTTACAATACCTTTTGGTTTTAGCAGACTCGAGGTAGGTGTAGGAAAGAATCTAACAATGAACCCTCAGATATTAATGGGGGTTTTACACATTATATATCTACACTGACATTGTCACACATGAAATAGTGGGTGACAGTCTAGTGCCTTTGCTGAGATGTGTACCCGTCAAGGGCAAGACAATGAGATAGTGACCGTGACCTACTGATAAACCCCATTATCAAACAGTCAGTAAACATCAGATCGATACAGTCACTATTGAAATAAAGAATGATCAAAATGAACCTGTACCATTTGATTTGGAAAGATGATCATGAAGTTGCATTTTAGCCCCAGAGAGTGATCTAAAATTTAAACAAGTATGGTGATTGTTCGACATTATAGGGACCCTGCCTTGTACAGAAGCTATTACAAGGCACAGGCAGGATACTAGTCTGCCAGGCTTTCATGGACTTCCTACTATGTATGGTTCTGGAATAGGAGGGATTTTTAGTAGTCTGTTCAGAAAAGCAGTTCCATTTTTAAGAAGGGGTTTGAAATTGCAAAACCACATCTACAGACAGCTACTAAAATGTTGCAAAGGATGTTGTGGGGCATGTGACTAGTGCTGTTGCTCAAAAGATGTCAGGGTGATAAGCCTACTCCAGGGTGGCTCAGGGCTGATTGTATTCAAGAGAGGTAAAAGAGAGGGTGCAGAGTACACCGCCGGCTTCTCATCGGCCCCCGGCTACTTTAAAAGAGGTGTTTCAAAGCATAAAACTTCACATAAAAGAAAATGCTCAAAGGCAAAAGGATCTTGAGGGTGATTAAAAAGCAGAGACCTGTTCTAAAAAACATGGCTTTCGCACTGTGGTCCTGAAGAATGCACAAAATCAGAACTTGACTTGTTTGCCATTTCTCCACACAGACAAGCATTGAAAAAGCATTTATGTAGAGATACCCCTCTGGTGCCCTTTCAGAAACTCACCGATTGAATTTTATACAGCAGGGACTGGTGAAGACTATTTGGATCTAAACAACACGCTTCTTTACCTGATTTGCAAAATCACTGGAAGCGGATGGTGATAATATACCTGCAGTGGCCAAAGTGTGTATTATAAACTACCCAGTGGCAACCATTTTCAGTCAGCTGGATGTGACTGTCGGTGATGCTCATCAGTCAGAGCAATAACTGTTACCCCTACAGGGCTGTCATAGAATCTGTGCTGAACTTCAGTGAAGAGACCCTTTCTACACAATTTACCGCAGAGGTTATTTTACAACACCCCAGGGTAACATGAAATCACAGACAGAGATGGTGATAATGTAGGTTTTAATAAAAGCTCCTTCACACATCTCAGTAGAGGGTAGAACTGCTGGGACACTTGCACACAGACTTGTTTTCAAAGAAACTGATGCTGAATGGCGTGGATATTAAATTAAACTGACACGTAACAGGGACAGCTTTGCCTGATGAGTGGAGATGCTGAGCCTTATAAGCTAAAAGTCATGACCGCCTCTCTGTTTGTCAAAAGGGTTAAAGTGACCCCGGAGTTCATCTGGGACACTCGAAGCCCTGCTCACCTCAACGCTAAATACCCTATAGACAGAGTGTGTATGAAAGTGTTCAGCCTCCTGCAGGCAGCAGGGTCTACAACAAGATAATTTGTTTTTGGGACAGTTACCAAAATGATGGTCATAGGATTTGTTGACAATGATGCTTTTAGTGGTTCCTACACTAAAACCCTTTAACTTTAAGCATTATAACATTAATTTTGTGGTTCTGTATCTGGACGGTGAACAAATTCCCGCTAAACCTCTGCAGCCAGATTTTAGAAATGGGAATGCTGTGAGAGAATATTTTAATCTAGTACTAGCGGAGGGAAATCTATGAAAGATCGCCCGCTTTTAGTTAACTGTCAGGAATTTACCCAAGGTACACCCTGTTTGCCTTTGATCTCCTCCGGACCAAGAATGTGCTGATCGTATTCTTTAATTAAAACTGGGAACCTCAGAGCTGAGATCAGATTTGCAGAAGCCTTTCCACAAACAGTTAATCTCATTATCTATACAGTGTTTGATAATGTCATTGAAATAAACCAGAGAAGAAATGTCATTTTGATTATATGTGATAAACCATAAAAATGAGCACAAAGCAACTGGAAAAAATTGTAACCAATGACACCCACATCCGTGACTGCTTTCTAGGCGTGTTTCCTGTGATCTGCTGCAAGGAGAACTGAGAAACCTTCCACGCAGCACTAGTCATCAATACCTGACCCCATGACCTCCCTGGACAGCACTGGTTAGCAGTGATACATTTCGGGAAAATGGGACTGGGGGTTCTTAGACAGCTATGGTTTTCAGAATGCTGATCGTTATTTTTAATTAAACTGGAACTCTGAGTTGAGATCAGATTTGGTAGTTTCCACAAACAGTTGCATCTCATTATCTATGCAGTGTTTGATAAATGTCATTGAAATAAACTCAGAGAAGAAATGTCATTTTTGATTATATGTATAAACCATAAAAATGAGCACAAAGCAGTTGGAAAATTGTAACCAATGATACCCACATCCGTGACTGCTTGCTGGCGTGTTTCCTGTGATTCACCCATGGGAGACTGAGAAACCTTCCGCAGCACTAGTCATCAATACTGACCCCCATGACCTCCCTGGACAGCACTGGTTAGCCGTATACATTTCGGAAAATGGGACTGGGGAGTTCTTCGACAGCTATGGTTTTCATCCTGACAATCATGCACAAACTATTGAGTTTTTTTAAACAGAAATGCAAACAACATTTTGTACCAAGACACACAGTTACAAGATACCTTTTCTACCACCTGTGGATTTCACTGTATATTTTAAATTCATTACATGACAAACAAGTCTGAACATGTTGCCACCTCACTGATACGTGCCCTGACAAGTTTAGATGTCTGGAAAAGAGACGTACAAAACTAGTTACCATGGCATCATTTTTCAGCAAATCATTAGAGTACATTTTTAAAATCTGATCATAAGAAAGTCCTTTGCATCTGTGGTGTAAGAAAATATGCAGCGAAATCTACAGGTGGTAGAAAAGGTATCTTGTAACTGTGTGTCTTGGTAACAAAATGTTGTTTGTATTTCTGTTTAAAAAACCCAATTGTTTGTGCATAATTGTTGTGGATGAAAACCATAGCTGTCGAAGAACTCCCAGTCCCATTTTCTGAAATGTATACGGCTAACCAGTGCTGTCCAGGCAGGTCATGGGGGTCAGTATTGATGACTAGTGCTGCGGGAAGGTTTCTCAGTCTCCTTGGTAGCAGATCACAGGGAACACGCCAGAAAGCAGTCACGGATGTGGGTGCTCATTGGTTACAATTTTTCCAGCTGCTTTGTGTTCATTTTTATGGTTTATCACATATAATCAAAAATGACATTTCTTCTCTGATTATTTCAATGACATTATCAAACACTGCATAGATAATGAGATTAACTGTTTGTGGAAGGGCTTCTGCAAATCTGATCTCAGCTCTGAGGTTCCTAGTTTTAATTAAAGAATAATGATCAGCACATTCTTGGTCCGGAGGAGATCAAAGGCAAACAGGGTGTACCATGTGTAAATTCCTGACTGGTTAACTAAAAGCGGGCGATCTTTCATAGATTTCCCCGCCGCTAGTACTAGATTAAAATATTCTCTCACAGCATTCCCATTTCTAAAATCTGGCTGCAGAGGTTTAGCGGGAATTTGTTCACCGTCCAGATACAGAACCACAAAATTAATGTTATAATGTTTAAAGTTAAAGGGGTTTTTAGTGTAGGAACCACTAAAAGCATCATTGTCAACAAATCCTATGACCATCATTTTTGGTAACTGTCCCAAAAACAAATTATCTTGGTTGCAGACCCTGCTGCCTGCAGGGAGGCTGAACACTTCATACCCACTCTGTCTATAGGTGTATTTAGCTGGAGGTGAGCAGGGCTTGAGTGTCCCAGACTAACTCTGGGGGTCACTTTAACCCTTTTGACAAACAGAGAGGTGGTCATGACTTTTTAGCTTATAAGGCTCAGCATCTCCACTCATCAGGCAAAAGCTGTCCCTGTTACGTGTCAGTTTAATTTTAATATCCACGCCATTCAGCATCAGTTTCTCTTGAAAACAAGTCTGTGTGCAAGTGTCCCAGCAGTTCACTCTCTACTGAGATGTGGAAGGAGCTTTTATTAAAACCTACATTATCACCATTCTCCGCTCAGGATTTCGTTTCTCGGGGTGTCTTTGTAAAATAACCCTGCGGTAAATTGTGTAGAAAGGGTCTCTTCACTGAAGTTCAGCACAGATTCTATGACAGCCCTGTAGGGTAACAGTTATTGCTCTGACTGATGAGCCGATCAACCACAGTCACATCCAGCTGACTGAAAATGGTTGCTACTGGGTAGTTTACATAAGGCACACTTTGGCCGCTGCAGGTATATCACTACCATCCGCTTCAGTGATTTTGCAAACCAGGTAAAGAAGCGTGTTGTTTAGATCCAAATAGTTTTCACCAGTCCCTGCTATATAAAATTCAATCGGTGAGTTTTCTGAAAGGGCAGCCAGAGGAGGTATCTCTACATAAATGCTTTTTTCAATGCTTGTCTGTGTGGGAGAAATGGCAAACAAGTCAAGTTCTGATTTTGTGCATTCTTCAGAGCCACAGTGCACGAAAGCCATGTTTTTTAGAACAGGTCTCTGCTGTTTTACTACTCTCGAAGATCCTTTTTGCCTTTGTGCGTTTTTCTTTTTATGTGAAGTTTGCATTTTGAAACAGCTCTTTTTAAAGTAGCTGTAGGGGCTGAGTGAGAAGCTAATGGTGTACTCTGCACATTCTCTTTTACCTCTCTTGAATACAATCAGCCCTGAGCCTACCCTGGAGTAGGCTTATCACCCCTGACATCTTTTGAGCGACAGCACTAGTCACATGCCCTACAACATCCTTTTGCAACATTTTTAGCAGTTGTCTGTAGATGTGGTTTTGCAATTTCAAACCCCCTTCTTAAAATGGAACTGCTTTTCTGAACAGACTAAGAAATATCCCCCTATACCAGAACCATACATAGTAGGAAGTCCATGAAAGCTCTGGCAGACCGTATCCTGCCTGTGTTCTTGTATTAGCTTCTGTACAAGGCAGGGTCCCCATAATGTTGAACAATCACCATCCTTGTTTAAATTTTAGAGCACTCTCTGGGGGCGAAAATGCAACTTCACGATCATCTTTCCAAATCAAAATGGTACAGGTTCATTTTGATCATAAATAGTGACTGTATCGATCTGATGTTTACTGACTGTTTGATAATGGGTTTATCAGTAGGTCACGTCACTATCTCATTGTCTTGGCCTTGACGGTACACATCTCAGCAAGGCACTAGACTGTCACCCACTATTTCATGTGTGACAATGTCGTGTAGATATATAATGTGTAAAACCCCATTAATATCTGGAGGGTTCATTGTTAGACTTCTTTCCTACACCTACCCGAGTCTGCTAAAACCCAAAAGAAGGTACTGTACTGTCCATGCATAAACAAAATGCATTTGATGTCACTGTCACTGCTTATTTCTCTCGATGGTTTGTTGTTCCAAAACCACTGGCAGTTCATTTACTTCAAATATGCTTTTATTAATTTGAGAAATAACACCAGCCATGTTAGGATAATAGCCCGATGGAATTGTGGGTGCTGGACTCTGTAAAGGGTCCAGTTGGTGGTGTTTTACGATGGGCTATGTTTAGAGGCTGATAGAGCATACTGAATTTGTTTTTCTGTGCAGGCACATTGTCCCAGGTATGAGGGTACTGAATTTCTGCTAACCCCACTTCCCATTCACTGGTAGATCATGCTGCTGTGTAACTTTACAGTAAAAGTAGATATAGTATTGTTGGGGAAAATAAGTTGTGCGAAGCATTGCTGGGCAATGTGATATAAATCCATTTTTGAGCATTTTAGCCTTATCTGTCTCTATCGTCCTGAACCTGTGTTGCCTCAACTCCAGCTATTAAATTTATCGGGCCACTCTTTCCACTTTACCAGATACCATGTTTTTCTGCCACGCTTTTTCTTCTAGGATTTTCTGCACCCTGTACACACGGTCCTCATCAGGTTCAATTTTTTGCAACTCCTCAGCATAAAAAGTACCTTTTAATGTCTTCCCTGATAGTCTTTTTAGCTTATAGGTGGGCCTCTGTGTCTTTAAGACCTCCGTCACAATAAATATCTCATCTGTTTACGCCTGTTCATATCCTTTTCAAACACCTCTTTTAGCTTAGATAGTCTCACGTGATCATCTTTCTGAAGGGTACCTTTTGTTTTTGCCAAGAACAGAATTATCAGAGAGGATCTTCCATACACCCAGGGCATTGAAGGGTTAACATCCACAGGTCTGTGTTTAATGCTTCTGTGATAAGTATGGTTATAGTTGTGCACCAGGTCTGACAACACATCTGTATATTTCAAGTATTCTGGTTGTAAGTAATGCTACATGTGACTTCAGTGTCCTATTAAATCTTTCACAATGCTGGCCTTTAACTTCATTATTCGTCACAAAATGGTGTATTTTATTTTTGTTTAATATCGCTCTTTAAGGAAGCATTTAGAAACTCTTACCCTGATCAGTCTGCAACTTCTGAGGTGTGCGCCCACTTTAAAATTAGTTTTAAAGGCTTGCGGCCACTGCCTTGCCTGATTTGTCTCTTAAAGTCACTACCCAGGCATACTTTGGACAGCACATTGATGCACGCAGTATGTACTTAAACCCATTATTGTACTTTGCATATTAACTCATATCCACTAAATCAACTTGCCATTGTCTGTCTATTTCAGAAACAATGACAGGATTTCTCTTAAATTGGACTCTGGCTGCTTTGTGTAATGAATAGGGCTCTCTGCAAGCCATTCTGCAACACCTTTCCTGGTGACCTCTTTATCAGTTTTTTGCAGCCTTATACAGCTGAGTCACCCGTGAAACTACCCACTTTTTTGCATTAAAATATATATTCTGGAACAGGTGATCATTCATCTCCTTTGTCAACCCCCCACACATCTGCTAGCTAGCAAAACTCTTGTCACCAGTAAAATAAAGTATGTGCTCTTTTGTTCTTTTAAACACTATGACAACCATAAAGTGCAATGCATGATTGTATTTTATTTATAAATACACATCATAACAGTATTTGAAAATTTACTTTATAATACATAAACTAATGCATATAGGTTCTACATAAAAAGGCATAACACATGGCAAGCATGCAATGATTATATAATATCTTGTTTTTCTATTTCATTTTTACACGCTTCACAATACTCAGAAACAGCAACTTTTGAGCTGCATGTTTTATACAAGCATTGGCATCGTCCCACTTCCCCTTTAGTGATGAGGTATGCAATATACATACAATATGCCATACACCACTCAAAATAACAAGCCTGATTTTCAAGACATTCTGTTACATCTAAAATGACGTTCACCTTGCATACTGCTCTATGGTTACTGTTTTCCATTACGTCAACATAGAGTCTTCATACAAGGGGTGGCAACTCTTTAATCAGAGTCAGTGTGTTTTCTGCCAGTGAAGCAGCAGCATCTTCAGAGTAGACATTTAATGCAGGCTGCTTTCCAAAGTATATAGGTTCCTTTAAAATGTCCTTTATCACACGGTACATTGTAGACATCTAGACTGTCTGGAATATTGGGAGCATGCCAAGTACGTTCCATCTGAAAGTACATTATAATACACTATTTAGGAAAAGCATATGCTAAATCTGGTTTATGAAACACAACAAAGCTATAAAAGAAGCAAAATTTATAATGTCAGACTCAGACCCCGCTCTGAAAAACTAAACACCAAAAGTCAACAGCGGTACAGATAAAACCACACAAAAGTGTATTACATCATAAGGGTTATACATAAACTCTATAGCAATTTTAAACATTGCTTCCTCAAGAGTAGCCTCCTCATCCTTAAAATAATCCACAGTTTCCTTTTGGGGTCCCTCTGGGAGACCATCAAAAAGACCTTGGCATGTCTCTAAAAGTACAGACGGTGCTTGTCCTGTAGGTAGATTTAAACCATGTTGTTTAGCTCTGTGTCTGACTAGTTGGTAACTAAGCCTCTGGATGCACTGACAGGGTGTTTCCCATCGTTGTATACTCTGGGAAAAAAACATACATTTAGCAAGTGGTAAAAGCCAGGTAACAATATGAACAATATTAAAATGGTAACAAGTAACAGTTTTTTTTTTTTGGGGGGTAAATGTTTTTAACAATGTAAACAGTGTTCCTGAATTTCTTATATAATTTTTAAAGGGTCCTTTATTGACTGGATCATTTCAGCAAGCAGAGAAGCCAGGTTAAACACGCATAATATCACAAGGTTTTTTCTGCTTTGTAGTACACACACATGACTTTGATTTATCATGATATAAAGTCCACAAAGACATTCATCGCCTTCCACTTAATATATCGGCAATCACTTTAATATTTTCTACAAGTGGTAACACAGATTCATTTATATATTTATCTGTATCCTCCCATACTTCTGAAGGGCAAACATCATCAGTTCATAGGCTGCATGTATCTCACAAAGGCAAATGTCATATTGAGGTGAACCAAACAGTGATGGATGACAGTAATGGCTTAGGATCAGATACAGTAGCTTTGATTCTCTCTGTACTTGCATCCCGATGATTATCTGTAAAAATAAAATATGACACATTTTGAAACTGAAATGTTTCCATGTAGTAATTTGGGGGCAGAGGTGTGGGGTAATTTTTTTACAATACAAACAGGGTTCCTGAATTTCTTTTTAGAAATGTTTTAAAGGAACCTTTGCTGACCAGACGGCAGGCATCTTTTTTAATTTCACCGTCTGTCTGCTGTAACATTTGCATAACTAACCACATGGGGTCATCGGATTTTCTCACATCATTTAAAACATGACTTATAGTTTCCAGGGTACAATTGGTCATATTTAACCCCTGACGCTTCATAGCAATTGCCAAGATCATGGGCATGAGCTGCCCTATATGTATGGCTTCAGAAACATTTCTGTATGCTTCTTTAGACCTTAAGTCATCAAGGACACATGCATGGTTTTCTGACTCGGATCATCTATCTCACACCCAGGACAGGAATCGACCAATTCACAATGTATCACCTCTGTATCACTGGAAGCAATTGCGCACGGATGGTATGATACATAAGCATTTTACAATACATATCGTTGTCAGTTTTGGGGGTTTACTACTGAGGCCTGGTTTTCGCGTGAAGTCCCCTGTCTAATCTTCAGTAGAAGAAGAGGGTTGTGTAGTGATCACAGCCTGTTCTGTGACATTTGAAACATTCTATCGCTCTCTGTATTTCTAACATACTGGTTCTCACACATCTCATTAACAACCACATTTGTATCTTTCACACAGCAAAGACAGTGAGCAGTAGATTTGTGGAAATCGAGAATCCATGCTGTCGAATATGACTGCTGCTCCATGCAAATCCTTCAGTCTATTAAAGTAAAACAGAAAACAGCATTGGTCCTCTGACTCATTATAGGTAAGATTTAGTTCTACTGCTAACTCATCTCCCTCAGTTACACCATGTCACCTCTCACATTTTTTTAAATGTTAAAATGCATTTACCTCATCAAGGCAACTCTTTTCTTCTTCTTCATTTTTCTCATCTTTCAATTTCTTAGCCTGGGCTTGACTGCTTGTGGCTGCATTATCATCATCACCCTCTTGGTCAGAGGCCCCTCTTGGCTGTGTCTTGCATTTCTTTTTCACAACTTTCTCCGTTGCTTTTTTTGGCAGTGTCTCACTGACCATCTTCTCTGGCTTCCCCTTCTTGTCACTCTCTGTTTTTGGTTTCATAGTAACTTCTTTTCGGCATCAGATTCACACCCCAGCAACTCTTCAAGGTCTTGCAGTGGTGTCTCTTCAGAAGGACAGTCAGATTTAGGATTTTCTGATTCACCAAACTGTTCAGCGAGTTTCTTTTTTATGTCAGACACTCTTCCACTCAACAAGACTTGTGTGGGGCATTCGTTTTCACACCTCACGTAGTACACATACGTTGGCTTGGGTTGTGGGGCCCCGACAGCTATCTTCTTGCTTGGCTTTTCATCTCCAGACTTTTCATTAGGTGGTGTGACAATCTGGCCTGTTACAGGGAGGTTGAATTTTTCATTAGGTGGTATGACAATCTGACCTGTTACAGGGAGGTTGAAATGAGAAGCGCTTGCCATCTTCTTGCTTGATGTTTTTGATAATCTGCTCCAAGTCTATAGAACAGAATCTGAGAAATCTCTCAAAAGCTGTGCCTTCTGGCTTCAAATGCAGGGTTTATATAACGCTTAGCAAGATGGACTGCCCCCTGATAAAACTATCACCACACCCCATCATACTATACATGGTAACGTGTCAGAGGCACATCTGTTGTAGCCCCCACCTTCCCTTTTTCAAAACATTATAAATATCACACACACACATTTCATTTCAGCCTTCTCCTTGATACTACACAGAGCTGAGGGGGTGAACTATAGGTATGTGTATTCCTTTTTTCTGATATATTTTTATTCTTTCTAATTCATGACAAAAGTATATATAATTAGTTTTTTTGATTGTTGCAATGCTATCCAGAGAAAACTGCTGAACCATCTTATTTACACAGAGGTCCCCCATTTTAGCTTATAAATGTTACATGCGTATACATAAAGCTATCCTTTTGATGCAAGTTTGACACAGTCCTACAGATGCATGTTAAATAATTTTGTATATTGTTACAAAACAGAAAAAGGGGTACTCACACAGACAGATGAATTTCCCTCGGGGGTCTCCACACAGATCTGTGAAACCTCTGCACGATCAGGTTCCCTCCTAGATACTTCTTTCTGAAAATATCCTAATCAAAAAACACACACATGTCCCTGCAGTTATACACCAGGTCTACAGGGGGCACATACCACTACATAAACACTAACTGATTTTTTGGGGTGGGAGGAGCACGGTGGTGAAGAGGGACAGGGGTTCAAGCCAGGATGGTGGGGGTGCAGGAGAAAGGGGGGACAGGGGTTCGAGCCAGGATGGTGGGGGTGCAGGAGAAGGTGGACAGGGGTTTGAGCCAGGCTGGTGGGGGTGCAGGAGAGGAGGGACTGGAGTTCAGCTTGCATGGTGGGACTCGGGTTCCAGCCAGGATGGTCTGGCAGGGGATCAAGGAGTGTCACGAGAAGGAGGGGCGCGGGACGCTTACAAAATGGTGGGTGGCAGGGTTCGAGGAGTGTACGAGAATGAGGGGCGTAAGACGCTTACAAAATGGTGGTGTTATGTCACTTCCAGGGTTTCAATGTGGGTCATTTCCTGTGCAAGGGGGCGGTTCACGGGTTTGAACGCATGTCATTTCCTGCACAAGGGGCAGGACACGGGTTTGAGGTTGCATCACTTCAGCCAAGTGGGCGGGGCTAGCACATTTTAGGGAGGGACTTCCGGTTTAACAAAGGGAGATTCTGATTGGTCCGTTTTAGGCCACGCCCACCTGTCAAATGACGTGGCACGCGCTGATTGGCTGAAATTTAACATTTGACGAGATATATGAACTTATACTACTATTGTCTCCTGACTAGACTGAAAACAAGTACAAATGTTGAAAGGCACCATACCCATTTTATACAATTTAGTGGGGGTATAATACATACTGTGTAGTAACTGGAACTGCATAACTCTGTAGTTGTCATATGTATTGTATTTATACATATTCATCCAAATAACAGACCATTCATACATCCCTTGTGAAACAGGAATAAGATGATCCTAATAAACAACAGTGCCTGCTACCTTGATAGGGAGCAAAGAATAAAGTTGTGAGTAGAAAAAAAAACAGCATGAGTTGAGAAGACTCATTTAACAGACAACAACCCATTTCTGCAGACAGTTTTGGAGGGTGAGAAGTATTTTTTTTTATTTAAAAGTTTCAGAAGCACATGATAAATTCCATGAGAATCAAGTCTCATTTACAGAACATTCCTAGTCGTAATTATAACAATGACAACAAATAATAAATACAAGTCTAATAACATTAACAATCAGTACACAAATCATCTAGTAAAAGAATTGCAAAGAGACTGTTCCTGCAGCAGAAATTTTTATAAACCATATTTAAAATTGCCATGGATAGGGTAATTTTTAAGCTGAGTGGATACATTGTTCCAGGAGAAAGGGAAAAACATTTTCACTAAAGCTTGTAGAAAATTTGTGGAGAGAAAAAAACATACTTAGGCACATCTCTTTAACTATATTTTTGAACACCCCCTAAGAAAGGCTGGAGGAGCCAGATCACAGGGGCAGAGAGACATAGCTCAAGCTGTTGCATTTGCGATGTGAACAATATGCCTGAATAAACATTTTAAAATAATTTTTACAGTCATTTGCGTGTTTGACTCTGCTTGCATCTGGGTCTGAGTGTTTCACCATTTTGATCCTGCTTGTACTTTTTAAGGGCTCATTGCCCTTTTGTTTTAAGCATCTATCATCCTCCATTGAAGTTGCAGCAATCCTAGTTTGGTACTGTTTAAAAGTAGTAGGTTATACGAAAATCATTTCACCATTTTATCAAAGTCACCAAGAGGCATTGTGGTAAATGCAGAAGATTTGTGAGCATAGAAAATCACCATGTCATCTGCATAAAGTGTGAAAAAGCAAAAGTGAACAATAGAGGGTATCGATTGTACAAATTAATTATATAGAATAGGACCAAGCGTAGACCCCCTGGAAATAGGAAAAGCAGGTTAATGACAATCATTCCAAAGACAGACTGAGTTCTCCCATATAAATAAGATGAAAACCAATCAGTGACATTTAAACAAAAGCCAGAAGAAGATGGATGAGTTAAAAGTAAGGTGTGACTGATGCATCAAAAGCTTGTGACAGGTAAATAAAGACAGAACTCACAAGACACCCCTTATCTAAAGACCTGAAAGTGGAATCATGAAAGTCAATAAGTGTTGTTTCTGTAGAAAATGTTGCCCTAAAATCTGACTGAAATCCAGAAACAACCTGGTAATTTACCATTTTTCCATAAATTTTGAAACTATGAGGAGCAGGGAAATTAGACGATAGTTATCTACTGGAGGTTTTTCTCTCCCTTTATAAAGATAATTAACAAAGGAGTATTTCCATGCAGTAGGAAAGGTTTGCATAGTAAGTACTAAATTAAATAATTATCTTAAAGAAGGGGTCATAATGTCAGCGCTGCACTTGAGTAAGAAATTATCTAGGATGTCAATCCTCTTAGCAGTGTCCACTATCAAGGAATGTAGGAATTTCATTACCTACATGGTTTTTATAGACTAAAATAAAATCTAGGTCTTGAAAGTGGGTACATGGCAAGGGGATCACGATGCATGCCAGTGGAAAATTAATGAACTTTATATAGCAGCATAGCAGGGGCCTCAGTAAAGAGAATTACACAAAGTACAGACACACTTCTTGGAGTAAGATGTACCACCATAAGACACATTGGTAAGAAGGACTCTGAGGGCATTCTCCAAGCATCGTCAACCATGCACCAAAATTTCCTGAGATTATTTCTAGCACTACCTAAATTTTCTTTGAAACAGAATATCTTGGATTTCCTTAGGAGAGAAATGCAATAGTTTTGAAATTTCCCAAAAACTTGCCAAGACTCAGAAGTGTCCAACTTTTTGGCCTTTTTGTATAATTTGTCACATGCCCTTAACAGTTTGAGAATAAAGGTGGTGACCCAAAGGACATGTTTAGATTTAACTCTTTTTTTCAATTATAGGAGCATGCTTATCATAAAGCAAAGTAAAATGCTTAATGAAATAAAGTAGACGGACAACCCATAAGTAAGTTTGGGGAGCATAGTTCCACAGTCTTTAGCTATATGGCCTAAAAGTGAGAGTTTGTTTCTGATCTTTCAGAAGAGGCCAAAACTGATATTCACTACCTCACAAACAGACCTTATGAATGGAAGGCAGTATCGCACAGGGGTTTAGGGCTCTGAGCTGCAAATGTGGAGGCCTGGGTTTGAATTCCACAGCCCCCACTTGCATGCTGTATGACCCTGAACAAGTCACTTAACTTCCCTGTGCTCCCAGATCACACCAGGAAATAAGCTTTGGCTTAGTGTACCTTTCTTGGTTAAACAATTTTCCCCTTTCCCTTGCAAACAACCACTAAATGCCTTGAGAAGTCCAGTATATGTTGAGTGTGAACCCAGGTAGTTGACGGAGGAAACACTGGTGAGACAAGATCCATTTTCACATCACCATTAATGGGGAGAGGCACTTGATTTAAATCAGATATGTTGCTAACGCTCATTAAAAAGGACTAGGTTGTCAACATACAAGATGGGAGTGCTGTGCAAGAGCCTGTCATGGATTGAGTTGATATGGAGACAGAAAAGTGGAAGACCCAATATGGATCTTTGAGGGACACCTACTGAAGCAGGAGCTGGGTTGGACATGAGTTGCCAAATTTAACACATTGGAACCTATTAATCAGATAACTTTTCAACAATGATAGGGCAGTGGAGGAAAACACCCAGTGCACTAAGCTTTCCAAAGTGTCAGGAATGGTCAAGCAAAGCAAAGGTTTTGATGAGGTCAATAATGACCACACCAATAAGCTCACCTCTAGCCATAGCAGAGACAATGTTGATGGTGATTGATAGTAGGGCAGTGGTTGTGCTGTGGTCTTTCTGGAAAACATGTTGTGTAGGAGACGGAGGTTACAGGTATTAAGGTGTGGCAGAACTGCGTTCTGCTAGTCCGAGAACCCCGGGGGAGGAGTGGCTTTCCTGTCTTGTTCTTTTTCCTACTGAAATCTGTTGTGCAACAGTATATTCCTATACTATACTTTACCTTTTTCCATCCCTGGCATAGGTTGGCCACCTACGTCAATCTTTTCTACAGTATCTCTCGCTTAACTTTTTTTCTACTACTTTTATTTCTAGTTATATATATCCATCCCTCACCAAGGACTTCCCCAAATCATGCAGCAGGCTAAAGCTAGCTGGCAGGAATGAAATAAGGTGCATTTATGGTCCACTCTGATAGGTGGATTATGGATACAAACGAAGCAGTATTATGCTTATGTTGTTTGAATTATTTTGCTGACGCTCGGAATTTATGTAAATAATTACTGATGCCATTGTATTACTAGGCCTCACAGCTGCTGGCTTTGTATAAAATGTGCTGTAGAATTGTGCCAGCTAACCTTGGAGGAGTCAGTGGCATGTGTGCAGCCAGTCCAGGCTGTTAGAGAGGGAGGCTTCCCCAAGTAATCTGTGTGCTCTGAAAAGCGAGCGCTTGAAAATAAAAATAAAAAGGGACTATGCTGTCAGTATAGCCTAGATGTTAGAGTAATGAGGTGTGAACGAGCTAGGTGCATCCAGTAGACCAACCTGGGTTTGATTCTCACAACCTCCACTTGTATGCTGTGTGACTCTGAACAAGTCACTTAACTGCCCAGTGCTCCCAGGTCACCCCTGAAAACAGGCACTCATGCCTCGTGGGCTTTACCCAGTTACCAAAAACTATAATAAAAAAAAGCTACAGCCCCGTATAAAAAGAAAATAAAAGGGGCTTACTAAAGCTATGCAGAGCCATAAAGCAGAGCAGCTAAATAATGATTGTCTTGAAGTCTAACGCTTTGCTACAACATAGAAAACAAATGATTTAAAGTGACAGGAATGTCCATATTTATGTGGAAATGCTATACAGTTAGAGTAGCCCTCAGAATAAGGAGAGAAATGCAAAATAAACTAAACACAATAAAGACATTAAACAATTTAAAGAATAAAGAGACACTGCCGGTTTCTGAAGGAACCCCATTATATATAGAGCCCTGAGATGTAAATTAAAGGGCTAGTGTTCATGCTATAAGAATACAGTACATGTATAACCGAAATAAATGTTTGCACTGTTTGCTTATATAGAAAAGAAGGTGCTGACCTGTTAGCAAGACCTCAGGAAGGGGATGTCCTATAGAGGGACTTCCCATAAGTAAGATCTCAGGAAGGGGATCTCCTATAGAGGGACTTCCCATAGGTAAAACCTCATCATGTAATAGAAGAGGAGTTTACCTATTTAGGGACCATTCTAGAACTAACTGGATGTTATGGGAGGGACTTTCCCATAAGTGGAAGGGCTATATAAGCCCTCCTCAAACACCAAAAGTAAGATTAGCTAACCAGCCAGTCTCACTTACCTGAGGTTAACGTATAAGAAGGACCTGTGCCAGAAACAGGAAATTTATCTCGAGCAGCAGGAAAGCTGATGATTGCATTTTGAGATACCTGAAGTAAGGTGAAAGAGCATTGTGCTACTGTTTATTTTTATAGTTCTGTTTGAACTGTTTATATTTATTTGCTATTTTTACTTTTTGCATAAAAATAAAACACACAGAGGGTGTGTTGTACCCTATTTACTGTGTCCTGTGTTATTCTTTCATGCCCACATACCTGCGACAAAAGGTACTCTGTCTGTTGATTGGAGCTGAAGGAAAGGAAAAAACAGTGCACTCAAACTAAGCAGCTGAGGGAGAGAAAGAGCATAATGATCCTCTAAGCAGTTAGTGATGTAGCAATACTACTGATGATTGTGGCACTGTTAGCTATATAAGATGGGGCATTCATTTCTAAGGAAGATTACGAGCACCTCAGAATATTGGGGATTTTGTTGGAGAAGAGTCTTAATATTTCTCTAGTTCATCATTGCTAATCAACAGATTTACAGAATCCATTGCCTAGTCAGCCATATGGTATGCATTTTTTAAGCTATAACACTTTAAGTCATCAAAACAATTACATTGTTGGAAGGTCAGACTTTGATTTGGAACTGATATGGTGAGTGTCTTTTTTTGGACTCAGTGTACCCTTCCCTTTTTCTTTATGGCCTATTCCAAGAATCCCTGATGTCCAGTGACACCCTCCTCCAACAGCCTGGCCCAGTCCAGTCATCCCTGGTCTTCCACCACTCTCCTATATCCTGCTCCATTCCAAGTATGACAACCAGTGGCATGCTCGACCCTGCCCCATTTCAAGTATACATGATGTTCAGTGGCACCACACACAAGTGCTGGGCTCTATTTAAAGCATTCAGTTTCACTAGCATCCCAGGGAACACACCTTCACCTGTGAAGCATTCTAAGAATGCCTGGCATCCAGTGGTGATCCCCCATCTTCCGTGTTTCAAATTACCCTGGCATCTAGTGGTATCCTGCTCCACATTCTACCTCATTGCAAGTATACCTAGCATCCTGTGGCACCAAAATTCAGTCCCATTCCAAATATCAGTGGCATTGTTTGAGCCCCCAGTCTTCCCTATTTCAAGTATTTGTTGCTAACAGTGCTACCACCTACACAATCTGCCCCATTTAAACCTTTTCCATGACATCCAGTGGTACTCCCACTTCAATAATACTGCTCCCAAAATGCTGGATGGCTCAAACCCAATGCTTCTCTCTTGAGCTAGTCGCCATCTAAATAAAGTGATCTGTGATTTAAAAAAAATACTTGCATACAAAGCGAATTTCTTACATCCCAATTTGTGATATTGTAAACTGGGATTTATAAATTAAATCCTGTTTGCATGCATTTCTTAGATCACAATTCAGTTTATTCAGATGGTTGCCAAGTGAGGAGCTAAGTGGAGGGTCTATGCCAACTGCCCTCTGGTAGGGGTAATGGAGATGGTCTTAAGCAGCACTGAAATTGTGTTAATGGTGCCAACCAGGGGGGAGGAGAAAAAATATGCCACCAGGATTGTGCTCCCAGTGACTGCATTAAAGGCATCACAGGAATAGGGCAGAAGTGGTTACTGGGCATCATGTTCTGTTGAACACATTAAAGAAATTAGGGGGCTGGGGCAGATACACTTTAATCATCATGAGCTTCCAATGCCCACTTTAATGTATTAAGGAGGAGGAGTTGGGGGCAGAAGGATGCCACAGGAAGGCATGTTCATATTAAAGTAATTGGGGGATTGGAAGCAGAAGCAGCATCAGGGATGGGCTACCAGTAGATTTATTTAAAAACATTGTGTGGTTCTGGGGTAGAAGTCACCACCAGAGTTGAGCTCTTGGTGGCCATATAACTTTATTTAACATTTCCAACACTGGGGTTTGGCTTCTGGTGTTAAAAGTGGGTTTTGTTGTGGTCAGACATGTGCCACAATGAATGGACTCCCAGTGGCACATAAATTGAAAAGCACAAAAAGTGAAAGCTGACACTAGGGGATTGGCACCTGTTGCCAGTATTTAAAATAAGTTTGGTAAGTGTCAAAATTACTGCTAATGCATTATCTTTATAAGCTATAATGCATTATCTTAATCAATCAATCGATCAATCAAAATCTTTATTTAACCAGGCGATCACCATTGAGCATAACTCATTTTAGAGGTGGACCTGGGGTGTACAAGGTGAGACAGATCAGAAAGATAAATGAACAATATACAGGCAGGCATAAAATACAGTATAAATAAAAAAATGTATGCAGGGATAACATCAAAGGCATATACAGTGATGAAGGACAGTTGGAATCTGGAATAGGGAACTAAACCGATAACACAGCATACAAGTATATATGAAATTATACATGAATAGATATAACAGTTGATGGGAACAATAGATTTGGGCACCCAATATACATTGTAAATAAAGGTCCAGGGTAGGGATAAGGGTTAGGAGGCTACTCTAGAAGGTACAAAATCACATTTACTCTAGATGGTATTTGTGAGGAGGTAATAACAACAGAGTAAGGGTACAATCCGGGACAGGGACATAGGGGAGTTGAAGAAAAGAGAAACACACATTGTTAATATGTGAACCACTGCAGTAGCGAGGGATCTAGGTTCAATCAAGAAAGGATTCTCTGGGAGGAGGAGAGAGACTTGGGGGGTAGGAGGATGACAGGTAAATAGAGAGGAGAGTGCCGGGGCAGCGAATAGGGGAAGGCAAAGGGGGAGCCCCAAAATATAAATGTCAGGCACAGTATAACTGTGGAGGCTGGACTCATTTGACTTGGGTTATAGGAATAATAAATTATATAGCAATATAGATACAACCAGATATATTACCAAAGCCCCTCCTTCCATTGCCAGCTCCCCAGTTCCCACTGTAAACCATGTAATATTTGCTCCCTCAGACACCTCCTGCCCTTTCTCCATTTTCTGCCCTTCTGCAGTACCAGCTCCTGTACCCCACCTTTGTATTTCAGTTCCCCAATCTACTATCACACATCTTGCTTTGCACAAACATCCCCTGTCCCTTCCAAAATTATCTGCCCCATCTCCAGTACCATCTCCAGTATCCACTATTTTCTGACAGCTTCCCTGCTCCTAGTCTCTTCCCAGCAATGTGTCCCCTTCCCAACCCACCCATACTTACCTGCCCAAGACTTTGTCCACTTCAACAAAAATAGCAGAGGTGGCCAAGCCTTGATCCATGCCAGAGATAATGAAGTCAGTTAATCAGAGAAGGTAGATGGTAGCAGATTGGGACTTCTAGAAATGAGACTGGAAAGTGGTGAAAAAGAGGATGAATCGAGGAGGCAGGGGCTTAGATTGCACAAGATGTTCTTCTATCTTAGCCAGAAAGGGTAGCAAGCAGCTCAGGTGGCAGTTGACAGGAGAGGTGGATTTGCCCCCTTTGGGTTGGGGGATTACTGTGGCCTGTTTTCAAATAACAGGAAGAGAGGCTAAGGAAAAATTTAGGCTGAAAAAGAAGCTAATAGATAGAGCAATGGCACTGAATAGAAGTATCATTATCAGAGAGGCAGCAACCCATTGTCATGCTGCATATTATCAAGGTGGTGTAGAGTATGCTGCATGCTGAAATGGAAGAGGATGATTTAACAGTTTGGGCGGAAAAGTGGGCTTCACAAGACACAGAGGAAGCCTACAATTTAACAATTAGGAGATGTAGGCTACACCTAAATAGGGAAGAGACCTAACTTTAATAATTGGGGAGGATGTAGGCTTTACCCAGCTAGCAAGAAACCTAAAATTTAACAAATAGGGGGATGCGGGCTTCACGCAAATAGATTGAAGACCCATACTTTAACAATTGAGTGAATATAAGCTTCACATCAATAGGGATGAGACCTACTATTTTACAACTGGGAATTGTGACTTCACCCAGATAGGAAGAAAACCTAAATTTAAACAAATGGGAGAAAGCAGGCTTCATTGAGGTAAGGACTAAAACCTACAATTAAACAAATGGGGAAGTAAGCTACATCCAGTCAGGATGGAAGCCTAAAGAGTAAACAATTTTGGGGTTATGGACTGCACCCAGATAACTATGTAGGTAGGGGAGGGTGGCAGCACATAATGCAAAAAGCTCCTTATATACAGTAAGGGCAGCACAGGCAAGAGGCAGATTACACTATAGCAAATTGAGTTCTTCTATAAGCCAATATGGAAGCTGAACAAACATAACAGATTGGAAGAATACAGTAAGGGCCCCATACAGATATTTAGCATGTAGCAGCACACAATAAGTAACAGTAAATAGCAGACAAAAGCATACTTACAGTTTGTAGGGTTGAGGATGGGAAGAGTCCCCTGGCATCCTGGCATCCTCCACTGATGACTCCTCCTGAAGGCTCCCACTCCTGCTGTGCCACTCAATATAGGACCACTTAAGTGGGATTGTAGAGTAACGAGGGGAATAAATAACCAAATCTCATCTCTTGATGTGTGCTACACATACCGATTGACTGAGATGGCAACGTCCTTCAGTGAGCAGGAGCTGCTTGTGATGAAGAATTGGTGGCTGCAGTGAGGAAAAGTTTGAGAGAGGGCCAAAGCCGTAGACTCATGACCACTGTGCAGGACTACAATGGCACCAACTCCTCATGGTTTCTGCAGTATCCATGATGTGGCAATCAGGGCTTGCAGTTCAAGTCCTACCTCCTAATCTGTGCCACACTCTGACTGGCTGAAAAGGCAAAGTCCTTCAGTAAGCAGCTTCTGCTGCTCAAGTTGCAGAATCAATGGCTGGAGGAATAAAAGGTTTGAGGGGAGCCGAAACAATAGGCTCACAACCCAAGGCAGGACTGTCATGGAAGCCGCTCCTAGTGGCTTCTGTGGCATCCTTGATGTGGCGATAGGGGCTAGCAGCTCAAGTGCCACCTCATGATGTGTGCTATATGTGCTGATCAGTTGAATAGGTAGGTTCCATCAGTGAGAAGCTCCTGTTGCTCAAATTGCAGAACTGGTGCCAGGATGGAAGAAAAGTTTATAGAGAGCTGAAGCAGTTGGCTAATGTTTCCTTGGTAGGACTAGGAATTTATCTTGCCCTCACTTCCAAAAGTGATGGAAGTCCAAGTTTGTATCATGAGCAAAACAAAGTGGCTATGTTGTACTCTGTAGATTTTTGGATACACTGAAAAAGAGTATTATTTTAAACTAAGGTATGGATGTGTGTTGTGAGTACAATGTAGACAGAATCATCACTTACTTACAGCTGCTGATGCAGATTGCACAGTGGCTGGTTCAACACAAACAGAAGTGGTACTACTTTGCTCATGGATGCCATTAGGACATTAGTTGTCTGTGTGATTCATTTTAAATGCCACAAGATGATAAATAAGGCCCTCATGTGTTGCCATTGCTGTGTTAAGTTGATGGAAACTCCTGGGGCTCCATGCATGGAGTAAATGTGTACAAAGTCAGAATGAGCCTTGTACTGTTAGCATAGGCATAGCTGGGGGGGAGGTTCCTGGGTGCACATACACCCCCCTCCCGGATTGCCTTAATGTTTAAAAACTGCATAATCTGTCAGCATGGATTCACTGTTGCAGCCATGGGGTTTTGGAAATCAAAGGACCAGCAAGATGGAGCAGGCAGGCATCAGCTCATAAATGCAGAGCAAGCCCTGCTTTCCATCAGGGACAGCCTGACAGCTTGGAGCCTGGGAACATCACTGTACTGGTCACATGATCTGGATGAGCAGACTCATGGGTGGTCAGAGGAGCAGAGCACACTGAGTCACGGACATGATCACTGCTGAGATGGAGAGAGAGAGAAAGAAGCCAAAGGTTACTTAAATCAAGGAGGTTATTTTCTAGACTACAATGAATTGAATGATTTCTTTTTGGACCTGTGTAAGTAACTAGTATTGATTCTGTTTTTGGGGTTGACCTTTCTTAGTTTAACTTTAATTTACCAGGGAGGAACTGTAGCTGGGAGATATTTTCAGTCATTTGTGATTAGACCTGTTACTTAACTTCTGTGAAATAGGTGTCTGTTAAGGGGAGGCGCTGAAAGATGCCTAGTTGAACTGTAGATTTAAAACAGGAGTTGTTTGTGGTCTCTGTCTGCTGAGACAGAGAGAGAGAGAGAGAGAGAAAGCAGCTAAAGCTTCCTTAAATCAAGGAGGTTATTTTCTAGACTACACTGAACTGAATTATTACTTTTTTGGCCTGCGAAAATAACTAGTATTGATTCTGTTTTGGGAGTTGACTTTTCTTAGTTTAACTTAAATTTGCCTGGGAACTGGGAGAAAGTTGCAGTCATTTGTGACTAGACCTGCTACTTAACCTCTGTGAAATGGGTGTCTAAAAGGAAGGAAGGCAATCCCCGGGGGGGTGGGTCAGAGTTGTAGTTGATTGTTTCTGGAGGGCATAGGTTTACTCCCACCCACCCTGCCCCTCACCCCACTGGACCCAAGTGCATAACTTCCTTTATAGCAGGGGTTCTGACATCACTTCCCCCAAACTGCTAACAACATACACCTGTTCATATCCTTAAATTCACAACACACTGAATAGGTGGTATAGACACTCACAAGTTTGCACACACTAAAACAAGGACAAAAAAAAGGAAAAACATTTGTAACAGGAAGGGACACAGACATGTGAGGAGTGGTGCAATGCACTGGCTGTGGAGCAGCGGTCTTCCAGTAGACATTCTGGAGACTGTGTTGCTACCCTATTTGCAGGCATCTCTCTGGTCAGAGGGAAGAGGTTGTTCGTCTCCATGCTGACCTGGCAAGGATTCGGGAAACCTGCTCCCCCACCCAGGCCACTGACACTACCTCAGAGGTTGCCAAGAAAGAGGAATGGTTGGACTATGGTGGGCTTGGGGGGGTAAGGGTGGTAGAACAGAGGCACATCCCTCCATTTGTGCCTCTCCACAATTCATTTGCCACTCTGGTGAAGCGTGGTTCCTCTATGGAGGCACCTACAGAGGAGACCAAGGAGGATGCTGGGAACCTCCACAATGGAGACCCACAGGAGGTTGGCACAGGACCCCACAGGAGAAAGAAACAACTCCTCATGGGGGACTCAATTGTTAGGTGGTAGAACTGGGGGAGAGAGGGGAAAGGGAGGTAAGGTACCTGCCTAGTGCCATGGCTTGGAGGGACAGGAAATGAATCCTCAGGATATTGGGAGCAGCTGCAAGGGGGAGTGAGCTGGATGTCATTATCCACCTAGGGACAAATGACCTGGCTGAAACTGGGATCAGAGCAGTGCAACAGGAGTTTGTGGAGTTGGGGAGGGGCCTTAGACAAATAGCACACATGGCAAATTTCTCAGAAATACTACCTGTCTATGGCATGGATGAGGCTAGGGTTCTCTGCACCATGGGATTCAGTGACTGATTGAAAAACTGGTGCAGAGCTCAGGGACTGGGGCACCACTTGGAGGGATGCAGGCCTATACAGGCACAATGGTCTGTATCTATCCAGGAGGAGAACCAGGATCCTAGGTGATAGGTTTAAATGCTTCATTGGAAAGCATTTAAACTAGCCAAGGGGGGGGCACTGAAAAGGAGAAGGGAAATCCTGCCCCCCCAAAAAAAGTTAGGGTAGTTAGTGAGGTGAACACTAAGATAGAGCAGTCAACAGGGAGAAGGACAGGGGTACATGGAAAAAAGACAAAGGCAGTAAGGACAGGGATGGGGCAAAAAGAAATAAAGCCAAAAAAAATGGATAGTAATGAGTATCAATGCCCATAGTCTAGGTAGAAAGCTTCCCGAAATGGTGGCCTTGATGGAAGAGGGATGCCTGGATACCATGGCAGTCACAGAAACATGGTACACAGAGAACCGTGACTGGGATGTCAACTTACCAGAGTACACAATCTACAGGAGGGACAGGGAGGTTAGAAGAGGAGGAGGAGGAGTAGCACTGTATGTAAGGGAAGGGATCAAAACAACAGAACTAAAGGGTAAACAGGTAGGATAGGAGGCACTGTGGGTCACCTTGGTGATTGGAAATGCACCACAATCTATACAGGGGTTGTATACAGACCCCTGTCTCAGGAGGAGGAAATGGACAAGGAAATGCTACAAGGCATCCCTGGGATGGCAGAGAAAGGGGAGATATTGCTGATGGGGGACCTGAATATGCCAGAATTTAACTGGAGCACCTTTGCTGCAGCCACATCCAAGAGCAGGGCCATTCTTGATGGCCTGCAGAGGGCATGCCTCAGACAGCTAGTTTTGGAACCTACTCGGGAGGGAGCAATCTTAGACCTGGTACTCTCAAATGGGGACAGAGAGAGGATCTCTGATCTTGAAGTGGGAAGCCATCTGGGAACAACTGACCACCAAACAGTGTGGTTCATGATAAACTTAGCTGTATAGTCAAGCCATGCAAAAGTGAAGGTACTCGACTTCAGGAGGTCTGATTTTGTCAAAATGGGAGAGTGTCTCAGAAAAGCACTAGCAAACAGGCAAGAAGGTGGGGTGGAGCAACAATGGGGAAACATCAAACCCACCATCATAGAAGCAACAAGCCTTTGTGTGAAGCAAATAAACAAATCAAAATGAAAGAAAAAAACACTATGGTTCTCAAAAGAAGTGGCGGGGAAGGTAAGGGAGAAAAAGATAGCATTCAGGAAGTATAAGGAAACACAGAAGGTGCAGGACAGAGAACTGTACCAGTTAAAGCAGAAGGAAGTGGGGAAGGCAGTCAGAATAGCAAAGGCCCAAACTGAGGAAAAGATACCCAACTCGGTTAAGAAGGGGAATAAAACCTTTTATAGGTACATTAGGGAGCAAAGAAAGACTAAGGCACGGATACTGAGGCTGAATAAAGAGGAAAGTGCGTGGGTTCAGTACTGGGGCTGTTCTTTTTTAACGTCTTTATAAGTGACATTGCAGAGGGACTAGAAGGGAAAGTATATCTCTTTGCAGATGACACAAAGATCTGCAACAGAGTTGATATGCAAAGTGGGGTGGAAAAGATGAAAACGGACTCGGCATGGTTGGAGGAATGGTCAAATGTATGGCAGCTTAGATTCAATGCAAAGAAGTGCAAAGTAATGCACCTGGGAAACAAAAATCCAGGGGAAGAGTACACAATGGCTGGTGAGATACTGACAACAACAAAAATGGAAAGGGGCCCAGCAGTAGTCATATCAGATGACCTAAAGGTGGTCCAGAAATGTGAGAAGGCAGTAAGGAGGGCTGGGGGGGATACTGGAATGCACAGGGAAAGGCATCACCAGAAGAAAATAAGAAGTTGTTGGCCCTCTGTACAGACAGTTGGTAAGACCACATCTGGAGTACTGTGTACAGTTCTGGAGACTCGGTCTCCACAAAGACATAGGCAGGGTGGAGGCTGTCCAGAGGAGGGCAACCAAAATGATGCAGGGTCTGCACCAGAAGACTTATGAAGAAAGACTAAAGGAGCTTAAGATTTATAGCCTCGAGGAAAGGAGAGAGAGGGGGACATAACAGAAACTTTTAAATATCTCAAGGGAATCAACAAAGTCTAAGAGGGTAGCATCTTTCAGAAAAAGAGATGTGCAAGAAAAGGGGGCACAATTTGAAGATAGAGGGGGGACAGCTCAGAGGTAATGTGAGGAAGTATTTCTTTACAGACGGGTTGTAGATGCATGGAACAACCTTCCTGAGGAGGTTGTAGAGTCAAAAACAGTGGGTGAATTCAAGAATGCATGGGACAGACATAAGGCAATTCTAGTAGTGGGTAGGAGGAAGTAGGCTGTTGGTTAACTAGGATCTGCAGCTTATCCGTTAGGTAGGGACATGGGCAGACTAGATTGGCCAAGTGGTCCATATCTGCCATAAAATTCTATGTTTTTATGTTTCTATGTTTCCCACCTGAGTCAGTGAAGTAGTGTCTCTAAGCACTCTTGCTGATACTGCAGCATCTATCAGGTAGTGGGATAAATAAAAAGAAATTCAGACCTGGCCCCTTGGGTCAGTCTCAGTGGGTGGTCAGACGTGGAGAAGTTTGGCGAACATGAGGTGGTACTGAATTAAGGTCCCCAAGTCCAACCTATCCTACAGCATGGCAGATTTAACATGGCTACAGCAGCAGCAAGTGACTAAATCCAAATCCTTATTGTTCCTTGCCCTGTAAAGCCACCTGTCTGTCTAGTGACTTTACTTAAGTATCTGCTGTTATCTTCCTGGCAGGAAAAAAAAACAAGATAGATTTAAGCCACATTGAGTGTGAGAATGGAGATGGGAGATTAAGAAGAAAACCTCATGGGGTCCTTAAGGCTGCTGCTGAGTTAAAGGACTAAAAGGAAAATTCAACAGGATTTCAAACAATATTACAATCTTAGAGAATATTAGGAATTCCACAATTTACAAATGTGTTGCAGGCCAGAGAAAAAAGAATATTTGTGTCAATGAAATGTGAATCAACATAGTCAGAGGGGCTCAGATGAATGGAGCAAGAGGGGAAATAATGTAATATTTCCAAACAATAGAAATGGCAGTTTTAAAGAAGGGGCACATGAAAGTGAAGGCAAATTTTCTGATTGGGCCATCAACACAGAAATATTACTTTATTTTATAACATAATATTTATGTTCTGATGGGCCAATCAGAAAAGTAGGAGATTATGGAAGTAGCAAACAGCAATAAAGTGGAAGGAAAAAAAAAAAGATTCCTCAGTTACTTACAGAGCTCCGGTGGCAGCTATCTTTAAAGTATGCTAAAACATTACATATAACCACACCTTGATTTATCAATAATGACATGCTCAAAGTGATTATCACCTTCATATACTCTATTTATGAGGAAGGGAGGGTGCACATTCCAGTGTTAGAGCAGCTCCTGCTGGTACACTGTGGAGCTTACTCTCCCCAATAGCAGCATGCTGTGTGTGTGTGTCTGAGTTGTACTCTCTTGTACTCCCACACATGTTGTGTATGTTGATAGGGTTAGGTACAGAAACGTGGTAATATATCTTTATCTGCTGCAGGATGAAGGTCTGCCCATCTCAGGTCCAGCATGATTGGCCACAACAGACCTCTCCACTGGATCTGGAGCTCCTAAGGGATCACGGGAGGGTTAGAGGAAACCAAAGGCCCCCACTATGGACATCAAGCCATGGAGCAGAAGACAGGGTAAATACCTGAAGAAGGTAATTGTCAGGGTTGGGAGTGGCAGACTGGATGAGGGTAGAGTGGTGATGGCTTATAAACACATGAATAAAAAATGGGTCACAGTCAGTCATACCAGTACCCCAAAGGGGGTGCTACAAATGAATAAGGAGAATAAATTGTTTGACTAGGTTCTTTGTGGAGCTCTACCAAATAAACAAAATGAAGTTCAGAAGCTGTACTGCCTCTGTATGGGGAGTAACTAGGACTGCAGGCATGTTATGTGGCAAGCCAACAAACTAAAATGCCTGCTTGAGTCTCAGTGTGGTTGTGGACAGCGAATTTCTTATAGACCATTGTTAAAGTGAAAGGTACCCCACTACAACACATACCCATGTGTTCCAAAGACAATTTAACCCTGGTCTGCTCCTTCCCATTAAGTTGGCAATTAAGGAGGGAATACATGCAAAAGGAGAGGTGAAACCTATAAGGCAAGGTGATAGGCAAAAACAGAAATGAAACTGGGGTAAATGAAAATTTGAAAAAAACTTAAAAGGAAGAGCTGGAAGAACAGTGAAGGTGGTGTAGGGATTATAGCAAAATGTGAAGAGATGTAGAGAAGAGAAAGATGGAAATATGAAAAGGGAGAAAAGAATCCTGTGTTGAACTCACAGACCTAGGACTGAGGAGGTATGAGACTGATATCTTGAATTTTGATGCATTGTGTAAGTCAACAGTTACAGCCTAAAAATGCACTGAACTGAATCATTTAACTCCTAAATTTTCTGGGAGAACATGTCCCCGGACCTCACCTAGAAATATTTGGAAACTCCCTCACACCAAATCCTGGCTACATCCTTATTTGGAGAATATTCTAAATCAAGTAAAGGGTGGAGATCCACTCTATTGATCCCTTCTTGCTTCATTCACTTCTGAACCAGGTTACTTTTAATGTGTACAGTAGTCCCTGCAGCTCCTGCCATGCCTTGCATGAGCAAGCAAAATGGAAGGGTAGAATTACTGACATTCGAAAGACTGTAGTATAAGTGTTGGTCCCTATGCGGCTTACTCCAGTAATGGGGAATTTAATTTATGAATGATATGTTAGTAGGTTTAAAATTAAATTATCAGACAATTGTCTTTGAGTTTTAATTAGAAATATATTTTAATCAAAAAACTGGGTTACAGCCTATGAAGCCATTTAAGTAAGATTACTTTAATGCCCCTTTTTAAGCCCAATTATCTGTCTATAGTGTATGGTATTGTTTCTATGTGGAAGTAGTTTGCCATATTAGCACAATACTGTGGCTACAAAATGCGTTAGAATATTTTATTTGATTGAATGCGGTATTTAATCACTGTGTTTTTCTGTTCAGTAACACCCCACTAAGAAAGTCACATAGCTGTGGCAATATGCAGGGGCAACCGACCAGTCAATCCTTTGTACTTTTTGCACTATTAAATTGTTTTTATAATGTTATGTGGATGATGTGTTGTGCTGTTGCTGTTTTCTCTGATTTACGTGAGGACAACAGCACCTTTGGGGCCAGGTGTGATCTTCTTTATTTGCCTTTAATATGGGTACAAATATGGAAAAAGAAACTCAACTCGCGTGGTTTATGGCAACTATTATGGAGGCTAAACTTCTCCTTTTGCACTGATGGTGGACAACAGAAGTTCCCATACATTATGAGTCAGTAGAAGAACATTTAAATTAGTAAGCTATGAGAGGCTATCTTATATTACTGCTGAGAAATATGGGTGGTTTACTTGGGATTGGCAGGCCTTTTTGTTTCACTGTGGTACCTCTTTCAATCAGAATCGGCTACTTATTTCTCCCTGCACAGGTTCTGGGGTTCCTTAAAGTTGGTTTATAAGTTTGTGGGTGCTATTGTGGGTTTTAAATTGTTTTGTGGGATGGTTTAGGGTGTTTCTGGTTCCTCTCCCATTTTAGTTTTAGTTTTAACATGGCTCTTGTTATGGCTTATATAGATAGGTTTTCCTTCCTCTAATAGCGGCAGTGTTCTAGTGTGTTAGTGTTCTAGTGTTTTAGCTAGTGTTTTTAGTTTTTCTTTATAGTATTTTGTTCTTTTTGGAATTGCTACAGAAGTGTTGCTTCTGATTACTTTATTGAAGTTTCCATGTTTTGAGAAGATTTTAGATTGTACTGTATTTCCAAGGATTGAGTTACACTCCGGCAAGGAGGTTACATATTGTGGTTCTGAGACAGAAACTGCATCTTGATATCATCCACTGCCCTTTGCAGTGATGTCCAAATCTTCTACTATACTTTTAAAATAATATTTTTCCAATACACATAATTTCAAGCAACATGTTTTTCCATAGTTCCAATGTCAGAGCAATGGGGTCCTTCCACATTCTTGCTCTACTATGTCTAGCATTTATAAGTGGAAGGTTTAATAATTTTGAATCGTGTCCTTTGGACACATAGTTCTGTCCCTCATTCTAATTTCTTTTAAACAGTCTGCTTAATGAGTTACCAATTTTTCTCTCACATTATATGAGGTTTGGGAAAAGCACCACTGCACATTGTAGTATGGCTATTTCACTTTTACACCTATGATATAAGTGTCAGATGTAGGGGTGGAACCAATTTAAGAGATGAGGTGTATAATCTTGTGCAGTTTATAAAATTTTATTTGATTCAATCTGTTGCTCAGCGATACTTCCCAAGATGAAAAAATAAATTCACATTTATCTAGGATAATTGAAATTTATAGTTCTTCCACCCATTTCCCTTTTTTTACAGATTTCCCAAATTAAACTCTAAGATGTGTACAATTTGGAAATCAGTTTAGTCCTAGTCAGAATGTGTAAGTTTAAGTTGAACAGTTCCATACATCTTTTGCATACCTTATGCTTTAGAAATAGCTTTATATTCAAGATATGTGAAAAAAGAGATCTGAGCTATACCATAATGCTGCTCAAGCTGTTGAAATCATTTAAAGGTATCTTCAATGTATATATTACTAATAGTCTCAATTCCAAACAGAAACTAATTATTTACTTATAGGGAAGATCAGGGGTGGGTGTGGGGGGACCACTTGACTACCAGGATCATTTTGCTCGATGGCGGGATGGTGATCATAGCACAGGGGAGGGAGGGAGGGATGTACCACTGGACTACTAGGGCTACTATTATTTAATAGTGGGACAGTGATCAGAGAACAGGGGAGGTGGGGTGGGACCATTAGACTACCACTGAAATTATTATTTAATATCAGAATGGTGATTGTAGAACTGGAGGAGGGACCACTGGACTACAAGGAACACTATTATCTAGTAACAGGACTGTGCTTGGGAAATGGAGGTGGGATCACTAGACTATAAGGAATATTCTTTTTTTTACAATGGGGACAGTGCTTGGGGATCAGGGAGGGACCTTCAGACTACCAGGGAACTTGATATACACATACCAGGAGGGTGATCAGTGATCGGGAAGGGGGAAGGGACCACTAGACCAACAGGGATATTCTTTTTTTACAATGGGGACAGCAATCAAAGATTAGTAAGGGGAGAGGGACCTCTAGAATACCAAGGATATTTAATAGGTATTAACAGGACAGGCATCAGAATCGGGGACAAGAGAGGGACCACTAGACCACCAGTGACTACAGCTGCATCAGGCAGGGGCTGGGGGGGCATGCTACAACACACATAGCCCATGTAAATGAGCCTATAATGGGAATGAAATTTTCCAGCTAGCACCTTCCATGCCCAATGGGCTCATTTGCATGCCTGCTTTTGTGAATCACAAATAGTGCATTGGCACAATCATTGCATGGCCATTGACAGGGATGCAGTTTGGGGCAGTGCTAGTGGGCTTAGGGGTAGCAGTAATGGGGTTACTGCTGCCTCTACCTAGCCCTCTTCACAGTCAGATAGCACCCAATAGCATTTTTCGCCACCTGGGTAATCACAAAGCGCAATGCAAACATTTGCGCTGCACTTTGCGAATTTTTTGTGAATATAGTCCCAGAACAATTTTTTCCTCTTTTCCCACCAGGAGCACATGGCTGATAATGGCTCTACCAGCTTAAATTGCATCCTTTTAGAATGACAAAAAAGAGGTCTGTGTTTGTGTGTTTATTTTTTTTTTTTTGCTCAGTTTCTCTGAAGGATCAATAGAAATAGTGTTGCTTCCCATTACAATTCCTCCTCTGCCATTCATGGCCATGTACAATGATGAATAAGATCTGCTCTGTCCTATAATCTCATCATGTCTGATCTTGAGTTTTGCCAAGATGAACAGTTGATTGTGTTTAAATTTGGTGAACTTGCTACCAGTGCCAAGATGTGATTTCTTTTTACCACTGCTGTCATAGGACTGGCATAGTTGACATATTGCCTACTCTGTTCAAATGGATCAATAGTATAATAGTCTTACACAAATGGTTTGTATGGGTGGTTGTAACTTGCTATAGTTGGAGTGTGGGGTTGTGACTCTGCAAGTATTTTCTTTGATTGTTCACACTAAATACACCCACACTACTGTTACCACCCTCTGGCACACCATCACCTTTCTACCCACATTCACTACAGTGGATACAGTTTTAAGACCTGTAAAAGAGAAAACCATCTCTGACTGTGGTGACAAGCCTCCCTGTTTGCTGGCTGTGTCATCAGTGAATTAATCGGTGTCTGATGACATGACAATTAGTAACATCTGATTGGTCACTGTGATGTTAATACAGTATGTAGGTATTACAATGGGGCTCATCATCGGACACCAATTCATTCAATGATAACAGAGTTGGTGAACAGGGAAGCTGAATGCCACTACAATGGATGTTTTCCACTTTTTCAAGTTTTAAAACTATATCCATGGCATGAGTGGTGGAAGATAGTGGTGGGGTGGGGGAGCTCATTTTGAATTCAGCTAGTTTGGGTACATGATGGGTGGCTGGTTTTCAGCTGGGATGGAGAAAGAGTTATTTTTAAAATAATTAAGAATAACTTTACAGTGACTTAAGCGAAGGTGAGAGGTGCATACTACGAGTGTAAGGTGTACTCATTTGGAAAAAGACCTGGTAGGAAGGAGTGGTGTCCCAGGGTTGGACTGGGGTACACAGGACCACATGGAAAGCTGATGCTGGGGCACACCTGGAAAATCAGTAAGGGAGGGTTCAGGGTGACACATTCTTATCAGTATCCCACTTACATCCGATACATTAGCTCTATGTTTGCATCCTAAATTTACTTGCAGTACCCAAGTCAGTCTGTCCTGGGTGGCAATTTTGGGTCAGGTTAAGCCATGTATGGTTTGGACTTCATACGAAGTTACTGAAAGTAATGAGCTAATTAGAAAATTGATGACAAATGCAAGGATTTTCAGAGTTCAGAAGGTGGTCAGATACCCAACAGGAGGCAGTGCACCTGGAAATTTGCAGGTGTCCGGGAGGGCCAGTTCAATTCTGTAGTGTCTCAGAGTGTGAGTTAAACAGACAGACAGCACACGTCTACATAAGATTCAATACACTGTTAGTGTGGTTTTATTATGCAGGAAACAAAAATAACAAACATAAAGCAGTCAGTAACAGCATTCCAGTAGGTTAAGATACCAGGGCATGGCTTTACAAGTCCTGAATTTGTTACTGTTACCTTAAGAAACTTTAATCTCCATTCAGATGCGGGGTTCCTGGACATGAAGAGCAACATGTCCTTCCCCTTCCTAGGCTAAGATTACACTGATATCAAGTCCGTTGACCAGCCCAACTACCAGGAGATTTGTACCCTCACCCATGTAATGCAATCCACCCCTTTCATGATATAGTGTATTAAGTTCATACACAGCTTGCTTTCACGTATCAAGAACAAAAGAATAGACACATTGCAACTAATAATCAATTATACATTTGCAACCGATTCCTTTTTTTTTTCTTGGCTTCATGTCTGTCAGCCATTGGTGACCCGTTTGCTTTGTCCCGCACCCTTTGCCATGGGACAGACCCTACCCCTGAAGACCCCCGGCTTACCCCACGGGGTGGGGCCATTGATGGAGAGGCACATTCCTCTTGATGGACACAAGTAGGTAGCATGGGAGCAGAAGCCAGGGAGACAGTGTGCTGTCCTCTACATGGGGCAGACATCATCCTGCAAAGGCAGAACCTACAATTTTTCACAGTTTCTCCCCAGGAGGCATGTCGTGCCATGACCATAATGGGACAAGCTGTGCATCTGACACACCACCCAACTAGAACAGGCACTGACATCTGTATTCCCCCTGAACTCCACCAGGGGTTGTTCATGCACTGGTCACACACATATCCTCCCCCAGAGGAGGAGAGCAGTCCATAGGACACTCATTCCCCCCCCCAAGCAAGCCCTCTGAAGTGTTGAGTCCAGAACCCATTTCTAATATTGAGTCGTAAGGCTAAATAAAGATGTTTACATTATGAACCTTAATGAAGTTCATCTCCTCCCACGTCTCTAATGTCATGGATCTTCCCACCTTTACCTACAAGGATAAATATCCTGGCACAAGGGGCCAATGGCTCTAACAGAGAACAGGGAACTACTCAGGCATCCTCCACCATGATAGGGCAAACCAGGAAGTAGACAAAAAAAAATAAGTGAGTAGTGTACTACAACATCGTTTCTTTAGAAGAATATAAACAGCAAAAAAAAAAAAAGAAAACTTGGACATTTGGACAAACTTTGAGGGACAGAGTGAAACGTCATGTAATTTTATATTCATATTTTTAGTTGTTGCTCCCTTCTCCTCTTATTGTCATATTACACTTTATTTTTGCACCTTTTTCCTTAATAATTCCTTCATTAGTTGATTGACATTCACATTATGTCTTATAGGTTAGAAACATTTGCATTTAATTGAAACTGTGTAGAATGCTGAAGAAAGAACTGTGTTCAGGCTGTGTGTGGGTTTTGATGTGTGATATGGCCGCCACTACACATTCAGTCACTTCACTACCAGTCTAGCATTGCTTGTAAAGCACTTTGGGATACTTTGTGTATGAAAAGCACTATATAAATGCTGATTATTCTTCTAGAATGCTGACAGATTAAAAATGACAGCAAACTGAGACTTCCGTTCACTCGTCTGACTCCATGTACTTTTCAGTAGTTTATTTTCAGTAATCTTCAGCATGTGATATATTTTTACATTGTTATTGTTCTAGGGACTATGGGAAATATAGAAAGAGAGGTAGATAAAGTACAAAAAAGAGGGGGGAGGGGCTGCATGTGGTCATCCTGGCAGGACAAGTTGGAAACATTAAAGGAGGGCAAAGGACAGCAAAGGTGGAAGAATGCTGTGGCAACAGACTTTGAAGAAAAAAAGAAAGTCCCCCTTTTGTTACGTATTTTGTGTTTTACTTTGTTACATCTTTGAGTTTGATTAAAGCAGTACAGTCCCATATCCAGCATGAATGCAGGGAGCCTTGTTGTGGCAGCTTTCCACTAATCCCCAAAAGACAGAGCAATCAGACCCTGTCACAGGTGGGACAATAGATCTATCTGGATGGGATAGATTTTTGTACATATCAAGGGCCAAATATTTAAATTCATGCAAAGTGGAGCACAACAATTGGCACTGTGCCTTGCAATTGCCTGGGTGTCCAAAGATGCTATATGCAATTGAATAGTACACCAGCACTAATCGACTGAATATAAGGCCATGTTGGCACAGTGCTAAGTCACTCAGTGCTGCCCCGACAGGGCTACTGAAGTTCACCACCAGAATGGATAGTGCCGGAGTGCTATTTGCAATTTTCCAAAGGATCCATGCAAATTAGGTCATCTGAATGCCCATTATGGGCTCATTTGCATGGATAGTAAGGCAGGTTAGCATGGCACCACCCCTCCCATTTGCACAATCAAACAGCGGTGCAGATATCCCTGGTGCTAGTGTTCCACCCCCACTCCAATTGCCAGCCTGTATATCACAATTGCAATCGTTGGTGCTAATGGACCCCATCTGATCACCAGCCCATATATTCCAAATGCAGTCCATGGTGCTAGTGCCCCCCCCCGATTGCCAGTCTGTATGTCACAATCACAATCTTTGGTGCTAATGGACCCCCCTCTGATCACCAGCCCATATGTGACAAACACAATCCATGGTGCTAGTGCCCCCCCGATTGCCATCCAGTATGTCCCAAACAATCCCTGGTGCTAGTGGTCCCCATCTCCGATTGCCAGCCCATATGTCCCAAACACAATACCTGGTGCTAGTGGTCACCCCTCTCTACTTGCCAGCCCATATGTCCCAAACACAATACCTGGTGTTAGTGGCCCCCCTCTGATCAACAGCCTATATGTCACAATCATAATCCCTGGTGCTAGTGGTCCCCTCTTTTCTCTGACCACCAGCCCATATTTCCCAAACACAGTCCCTGATGTTAGTGGTCCCCCTCTCTTTCATCAGCAGCCTGTATGTCCCAATCACAGTCCTGGTGCTAATGGTCCCCCCTCTAATTGCCAGCCCATAGTAAAAGTTGCAAAACTCACTGGGATACAGTGGTCCCCCTGGCACCTATTCACTGTACTGCTTGTCTCAACTCCCTAATCCCTGGTGTCTAGTGTTCCCATCCTCCCACCGCAGTACTTAGCACCTCTATCCCATCACCATACCAGTATCCTCGGTGCCTCAGGTGCATACGGTGACTGTTGCAGCCCCCCACTCACCTTCTCCACCAGCCCATGTATGGTTAGGCATGGATCACACCCATTATTTATAGGACAGGGTGACTCACCCTGTCCTATAAATAAGGGGCAGGCTCCATACTTGGCCATAGGGCAGCCAGCCGAGGAGATGTGTGGAGGCTGTGCCAATCACTGTATGCATTGGCACCATTAAGGATATTGGTAAGGTGATGGCATGACTCGGTGCCTTGGTGGAGAGGTGGGGCCCCATAACACCAAGGAGTGGGGAGTTGTGACAAATGGTAACATGGATTGGTGTGAGGGAACCACTGGACTCAAGGAAGTGTTGCAGATTTTACTATGGGCTGATGATCGGATGGTGGGGGACCACTAGCACAAAGGATTGTTTCTGGGACACACCTGCTGGTAATTAGAGGGGGGACTACTAGCAGCAGGGATTGTGTTTGATACTTACAGGCTGGCAATCAGAGGGGGAGAGCACTAGCATCAGGAATTGTGCTTGGAACATATGGACTGACAATCAGTGGGGTAGTGCCAGGGACAACAGAGAGCAGCTGTGTTCCCCTAGAAGCCAAGTGGCTAGGTTGCTGCATTACCTCCAGCAGCTGCTAGGGTTGCCTGGCGCAAGTCAGGGTTTTGTTAGGCGATATTTGCATTGTGCAAAAGGGACGTACTAAAACCTTTTACGCAGTGCATAGCCGCTGAATAAGAGGTATTGTGTTTATTCATGGCCACGCTCCTCCCCTTGTCCTCCCAAACACATTATGTTTTGCATAGGTGCTAACCCTCTTTGCTCACATAACAGTCCATTTTAAACATGGGGATCTGACACAAACCCCAGCTAGTGCCCATGCAAACTTTTGGATATCGGGTCCCAAGTGTTTTTTTTGTGGAGTGGGAATTTTGCTCCACTACACATTGTGCAATGTTACCAACTTCACTGACATAGTGTAAGTTTGTGACATTTCAAGACAGGACCTTATCTGCAATAAACAGTAATACAGTGGGCCTATGCAACCAGAGTAGTTTTATGGTTATGCAACTGTGATAACTGTTTGGCTGTTTGCACTCTCTATTCCACAGGGAATTACCACCTTGCAGGGGTACCAAAGGCAAGGAACCCTCAAAGAGAGTTCCACCCCTAGAGGTGCAGCTGGAAAGATTCCATTAGACATTTCTTTGTATCTTTGGAAGGAGCCCCCAAAGAGAGAGAAGTGCTGCTGGAGAAGGAGGGGAAGATGGTGGGCAAAGAAAAAGTGCTTCAGAAGTAGGCTGGGAGGAACTGTTTATATAGCTCAGGAAGGGGGTGTGGCTGATTGCACCCCCATTGAACTACAGGCATAGCCTTTAAGTTCAATGGGCTTATGCAGCCAGAGTAGTGTTATGCTTGTGCAACTGTGATAACTGTTTGGATATTTGCACACTCTATTCCACAGGGAATTACCACCCTGTAGGGATATCAAAGGCAAGGAACCCTCAAAGAGGTTTCCACTCCTAGAGGTACTGTGGGAAAGATTCCCTTGGCTAAAGGTACATTAGGAAGATGCCCCCAAAAAATAATTGAGTAATAAATGTTGATTATGATGTAGAGAATCTGACTGACGGCAACGAGGCAGCTTGATGAAACACAAATGAGATGCACAGGTTGTCAGGATTGTATTGCACTGTAGAATGAATTGCACCAATGAGATCAGGGGGCTTCCTAAGGAGAGAGGGAACAGCGGTTAGGGCCACTATCCATCTCCATCAAACAATGGAAACCTATGTAAGGAAACTAGGAAGGCTACTTTAAACAACTAACTACATATTATGACCTTTGGCACGGAAGAGAGAAAAGCCCCCCTTTTAACAGGAAGGAGGAAACTTCTGGAGATCCAAAGTCTAGGTCACTTTCCCTCCAGGCTAGGGGTAACTTATTTAGTGATGACTCTGCTGCTGCAATTTAGAAACCCAATCAAAGGGGAGAAATATTTCAATTTGGTGGATAGCGCTCATAATCATCCAAACGTGAATGCCATGAAGGGCTGCAAGAGGCCTCTGCAGCAATGGGTACTCTGAGTGACAGCAGACACCCACGTTGATAGGAAGAGAGTGATGACCAGTGAGACACTCACCTGGCCTACTGACTAACACAAATCAGGTGAACCAGAGGCGGTCGTAGGAAGAATAGCTTTCAAAGGTACCATGGTGTGAAGCCATAGCCAAAGGAACCCTCTTGGGCTGGAAGGGCCCCACCCCTCAGCAGCTGAAGTCTTAAATTCTGCATCAAGAGGTGCACCATATGAAACTGCATAATAATGCTCCACCCAGGTGAGGACATTCCCACTGTGGGTCAGATGAAAAGGACCCTACACCAAGGTTCACATGCTCAAGATGCGGACTTCATGAGTGAAGAGAGAGACTGTTGGCTTACAGGGTGAGCCCTGAGCCAAAAAAGGTAATGGAGATGGTTCGCATGCCTTTGATTTAGGAATGAGAACATTATTCAACTTTGAGTGCTTGATAGGAGGGGGCTGGTCAAAGCCAGCAGCCATAGATTAGGTAGATTAATGATGAGGAGGCTGGCCTTGAAAGGTTGCAAGTGAACTCTGCAATCATGGGAGTGAAAGTCTGTGAGTGAACTCTACAACCATGAAACTGAAAGGTTGCGAGTGAACTCTGTAACCATGAGAAGTACCATTGTGGGGTCTGGCTGAGATAGGAGGCTGCAGTGCGAGTCCATGATTAGTATTTTGATAACAGTAGTAACTAACGGAAAACAAGCCAACTAAATCCATTATGGAGCCAAATTGATGGTGACATAGAAGGTAGATGTTTAAGCAGTGAGAGGCTGTCATGGCAGTGATTGCATTAAGGAAGTTTAGCAGAAATGAATCAATGGGGTTTAGCAAATAGGAAAAATGTAACAGATTTGCAACAGCATTTGCCATAGCAATAAAATGGGCGGCAGCATACCTGTAGGTAAGCATGATGCACGGCATATAAAATTAGCTGAATTACATATATGCTTAGCCAACTAGTTCCACAAAGGAGTAAATCGTAATTTATGTAAGGTATTGGATGGTACAGTTTCAGCATGAATAGTGAATTGTTATGATAGCACAAATAGGGATTGATATGATTAACTGGAATACCTTAAATATCATTAAGACAGAGATAGATTAATACAAGGCAGTAAGTATTTGCAAGCAGTAATGGCATGAATCCCTTAAACACCATTAAGGCGGAGTTAGGTTATGGCAAGGCAGTGAGTTTTGCAATGCAGTAATGAAATGCACAAAGTTCTTGAAAGCCATGTAGGCTGTGAGGAAAATCTATGTTTGCAATGGATAAATGAAAGCCATGTAGGCAAGGAGCAGCGAGGACAGGTGATTCATTTAACTTACTTAAAGCATGCTCCTGCTACCTGGCTCATGATGCACTGCTGAGACACCACAGTCCTCCACCATAGGAATAACAGGGAACCCAGAGCAGGCACCATGAGATCAGGCAACAATGAAATAGCAGAAAGTGACAGTATAGCAATGTAGCAGTTGTCCTAGTGAGCTATCACTAAGCAAATCATGAGCAGAGCTATAAAATGTAGTAGCTGCTAGCTAGGCTTCAGAGCCAGGACCAGGTGCAATCAATTAATGAGGAGCAGGAGGCAGCAAACTGCAGTGTGAGCTGAAACATATGAGAACAATTGCAGGAAAACTGAGGTGTGGTAGAAGCCTTGAACACAGGCAAGATAAACACAGAGCAAACAAAGGGCAACAAAATGTTACGAAAACTAGAAAACTCCAAAAAGAAACACAAAAGAAAAACACAGACACAGGAGAACAGAGAAACGGGCACACAACGAAGCATACAGCAACAGCCAGAGGCAAAATAATACAAACCATAAGCAGGAGAACACAAAACAAAACAAAACAGAAGTCTAGCACAAAGCAAACTCAGCCCGAGCACAACAATGCTCAGGAAGGGGGGCAGGTCTCAAAGCAGAAATCAGGCCAACAGAGCCTCCAACTGCAAAGAAAAAGTGCTTCAGAAGGAGGCTGGGAGGAACTGCTTATATAGCTCTGGAAGGGGTGTGGCTGGATGCTACCCCATTGAACTACTGGCATAGCCTTTCAATGATCAAGTTGTTTTGTGGTGAGAGGGGTTGGTATTCTTTATTTTTCTATATTCACAACATTCTTAGATGTTTCACCTTCTTAAATATTCTACTCAAAACATTTTTATTCTCACTCACCTCTCACCCAGAGGACAGAATAAACAGAATGTGGTACTCTTCAGGAAAGAAAGTCACAATCTTTACAGCCAATTCAAATTATGTTGTACAGGCACACTACACACTTACACATTGTACATTTTATATGTTTACTTGTCATCTATAATCTCAATTGCTAAAACTATTTGATATAAACTCTATTTTAAATTAGCTAATTGATATAAATTCTGTTTTAGTTTGGCTATTTGATATAATCTCTGTTTTAGTTTATGTTTATGCTCAAATAACAGTCCAATGTACCTATCATGGGTGCCACCATTTTCTGATTGCTGAAATCTTGTTTATTCCTGAGAGGAGCATTAGCTGTGATGTCACTGTGTCTACAGTATTTGCACCTTTTGTTTCTATACAGAAAATCTGAGTAACATTAAAAACTATAAAGACAGAGATTGTTCCTGTGCCTAGTTGCACCTATTGTTTCTATACAGAAAAGCTGAGTAACTTTAAAAAACTATAAGGATAGACACTGTGCCTATGTTCACTCAATGTTCTAGGGAAATCCTGCTCTAGCGCTCCAGAGAAGGTTTGAAATGCATTGTTTGTAAGTGGGACATTTCACATCCTTCATTCAACCTGTTTCATCAAGCTTTTGATCAGCAGACAGATACACTACAGAGACAAATGGACACAATGACATTATACTTGTGTTTACACACATGCAAGTGTTATGGCACTGTCTCAGCTCCCCACTGCTGCAGTGTTCACAGGAGCTGAAATGGATCAGTGACTAACAATGCTGATAAATCTATCTTTACTTATATATTCTGATAGCAGTGCATCAGTAACTTTGCACCACTTAGAGTGGTGCAAAATGGCAAGTGTAAACGGGTCTTTTGTTTTCACTGCTAATAATGTTACCAGAAACAGATAATATTTCAAAAATCAGAAAATAAAGGCACCAAGATACAGAAAACTACTTTTAACCAGTGTTTGAATTGTTTGATGGGGAGGGGAGCTGTCAGGGCATTGCAGGCTAGTGTTGTGCAAAATTAGAATATTGTACCAAGTAAAATATTTCACGTAATTTATGCATTACGTGTGAAATATTTCACTTGGAAAATGTGAAATTTTGCCCACGGTTGTGAATCCAATTTCACCCCCAAGCCAGCAAAATTTCACCTGTGGGTGAAATGTCACCACCTCAGGCAAAATTTTCAGACTACTGGTGGAATTTCGCTACCTGTGGGCAAAATATCACCTCCCGAAGATGAAATTTCACTATCTGTACTGGATTGGTGACCTAGTGAAATTGCAGGAGAAATTGCAAAATTTTGCTGCAGTTATGTGAAACATTTTGAGTGACAAAACTGCAAAATTTTGCTGCAATTTCACTAGCAAAATTTTATTTTGCTTCATCCCTATTGCCGGCCTATCTCTAAAGTGATCTCATGAAACTCCCACATCACTGTCACGGACATATAATGAGAAAGGAGTACCTTTAAAAACATAGATCCCAAGGGCCCACATAGCTTTTCAATCCCATAATGTGTAATTCCAACACTGCTTTTAGCAGTAAAAATACAGTAAAATAGGAAACAGTAAGTTTTTATCCACAACAGCTGTAACAAACTCTGGTCAGAGCCGATATGGCTGTGGAGAGCTTTTGGGATGCTTTTACCCATTATTTCTAATGAATTGGCACAATACAGGTCTTCTGAGAGGAAGTTTCAATGTGGTCTTCCTTTTTCACATTTTTACAATGTATTTTCCTAGAATATGCCTCCTGATTGCTATATATTTAGCCTGGATAGTTCTCAGAAGAAATGGCATCTTATTTTCAGGTAATGAAGCACTGGCAGTAGGATGCTGGAATGTGTCATACACGGGTACAAGATGTGTGCAGGTGATAATGGCCAGTGGCCATACACCTTAGGCACTTGCATGTCATCATCCTGGTGCTGTTACACTACTCAGTGTTGGGGAAAGCCAATGCTGTACTCACTCACACAGATCCCAGAACAGGCATGTTACAGCTGACCTCCCAGTTGTTTGTAGAATTGGGGAATTACAAATGCACTATCCATTGCCTGGAGTGTACACTACAAATGCCATTGCAGGATACCATACTCCATGGCACCCAGGATACCTCGGCAGTCTGGACGGTGGCATGTTAAACAGGGGAATTGAGAAGAGTGTATGACAGCAGGAAGATACAGTATTTACAAGGCATGCATTGGAGGTATGTCAAGTCCATCTTATGGTTTGCCAGGGACATACACACAGCTGTATACACTGGTGAGTCTGCAGTTTGTGTAGTGCCCCATTGTATGGTATAGCCACTTGGGTCATTCTGGAGTGAAAGTCCCCAGCCCGGGTCCCGTGCAGTCACCAGTGCAGTCGATGGCTGGCTGTAGCAGGGCATGGAGGACAGTGAAAGTTTCTGCAACAGCTAGGGTATGGGAGGGAGTGGGGTTGTCTATGTACCAAGGCAGTGGGTGGGAGTTCTCTATGCTATGGATATGGATCATGGTTTCCTCGTGTGCGACTAGGTCCAGGGGGACCCTACACTATGGAGCTCTTCAGGGATGGAGAGGGATTGATCGGGGATTGGAGGGGGTACCTTTAGTCCACCAGGGCTACCAGGCTGCTATGCATCTGGGTGCACTTCCACAGCCCACCTGTGGGTGGTTGGCTGGCTTAGGCCAACTATTCATTGCCTAGCTGTGGGTTGCTCTGCTCTGGGTTGTGAGGGTGAATTTCATGCTGAGTATGCCGCAGCACAGCATATGCATTGGAACGCACCCTTGACTTGCATGGCATACTATTTGTGTGCAAGCTGGCCCATTCCCTTGTGGCAGGTGAATCCTGCACATTTGAATATCATGCTGTAGTCCATTATTGGAGTTGTGTGGCACATCTCACATTTCCACCAGAATATGCTGCTCATCTCCTTTGAATATGGGGGCCCTGAACTAGGCTACCCTGAAGAAATACATTATCAAAATGGAAAAATCATGACCCCACTAAAAACAAGATATTGCATCTAATCTGGGATAGCCTGAGTAAATACAGTGCAGAAATATGTAAATGAAGATCCCTTTGACAATGAGATGTAGCATCTCCCCTGCACTATCCAGGATATAAAATATAGGGTAAGAAATATTTAAAGGAAATTTACTCTAAACTAAACTTCACTGTGGTCGCTGACATAAACAGTTTCGTTGTTGTAACAGTTACACAGGAGTCTTTTGTGCATATTTTATGGGACACATACAAACAGAGGTGAAAAAGAATAAGTGCCTCAGCTGGGATTTGAACCCAGGCCACCCAGAATACCGTCCTGATTGCACTAACCAGCTGCACCACTGAGACAACAGGAACATGGGCCATCCCTGAGCACATTACTGTTTCTCAAATGCACAACCTGATAGCAACACAAATGTTTATTTGAAACAATCACACAGGAGTGTGGTGTGCATATTTTATGGAACATATACAAAGTTGAGAAAGAATAAGTGCCTCAGCTGGGACTTGAACCCAGGCTGCCTGGCAGTATTGTGGCCAGAAGGATGGTGTGTAGTGTGTGTATATGTGTGTGTCTGTGTGTGTGTGTGTGTGTGTGTGTACAAAATGTAAGATAAGAAATATTAAAGGAAATCTACTCTAAACTGAACTTCACTGTGTTCACTGACATAAAGTTTTTTTATAACATATTAGAATGCAACATGTATTTTGAATGTTGTGGCCATGAGGATGGTGTGTTAAGAGAGTGCATATGTGTGTGTGTGTGTGTGTGTGTGTGTGTGTGTGTGTGTGCGTATATGTGTGTATGTGTGTGTTGCTGTAGCTCAATATATTTTCCCCCAAAAAGATAGTAAAAAATGTCTTCTTATTGTTACATATTTAGTCCAATCAGTTCACTGAAGACCTGGAATATGTCTGAGACTGCTCATCAAATAATGTCTGTAGAGGTAAAAAAAAACAGTGTAAATTATAGATTTACTGGGGAAGGGTGATATTTATGAGGTATGAATCGTTTTTGAAAGACAATACATTCCCAAGTTAAACTAGTATCAAGAAGCTGTTTAAATGCTTAATATTTAAATGTGCAAATCTCCAGTTTCATAGGCAACCAATATTTAACAAATAATTAACAAGTCATTTCAGTTTTCTAATGGCATCTGCTAAGCAGCCTGGAGTTATGTCTCCAACATTCTTAACAGAAAGAAGAGAATATTTTATTTCAGTTGGCTGGAAGGACACATTGAAAAGTTTAAAACATGTGTGCCATAATACTCCATTTTCCAGCTACAGATAGCAGGAGGGCTGTAGGCTCCAGAGGTTAAAGAAAAAAACAGTGTAAATCATAGATTTGCTGGGGAAAGGGTGACATTTATGAGCTACGACTCTTTCTTGAAAGACAATACATTCCCAAGTTAAACTAGTATCAATAAGCTGTTTAAATGTTTAGTATTTAAATGTGCAAATCTCCAGTTTCATAAGCAACCAATATTTAACAAATATTTAACAAGCTGTTTCAGTTTCCTAATGGCATCTGATAAGCAGCTTAGAGTTATGTCTCCAACATTCTTAACAGAAAGAAGGGAATATTTTATTTCAGTTGGCATTGAAGGATACATTGAAATGTCCAAAACACATGTTCCATAAAACTCCATTTTCAAGCTAATGATAGCAAAATGACTGTAGGCTCCACCCACAGCAATAAAAATGGAGCTGATTGGTGACAAGGAAACTGATACATTTACAATATGTGAAAGTATGGCAACCATTTAAGGTGAGCTAATAACATAGTAAGTCAATCACTGTAAGCCCTCCCCAAGACTGAGTGCATCATGGGTCCAAACCATCAAAGGTTCCTGGACTATCTGCACATGTAGAGGGCTGAGAAAAGATGTAGAGTGCCCCATACGCAAAGCATGCACACCATCATGGCATTCCGCTTCATCCACAGTGAGGGATTACAGTCCCCTCCACATCTGACACCTGTTCACATATGTCACTGCACAGGCAGCAGGCTGGGGCGTGGGAAGGTACTCACCAAATCCTGAGCCTAATCTCCATGGTGCAGAAGACTAGTAGAAGGGACAGCCTCTAGGTCTGCCAAGGGGCAGCATAGGTGGCTAGGTGACTACCTCTGCCTGGCCACAAAGGCTAATTTCTGGCCAGACTGGCCCTCCCTCTTCCATCCGTCAGTCCTAGAAGCCATCGCAGGGGACTAGGGCATTACCAGCACCAGCAGGCATGTTTTGGTTAATTACATTTTGTCCAGTGAGGATACAGCAGACCTGGAGGAATGTCATAGCTATATCCTGACATTCTCTGCTCTCTGCAATGGCAAGGATTCACTTGCTGACCAGCATGGACATATGACTTAAAGTCCATGGTCTAGATTGTCTCTGCCCACCCCTGCTGTCCTCTGCCCTAATGCACAGTTCTGTACTGGCAGGGTGTGGAGTCTAGTAGCTGTGGATACCATCCTGTATAAAGCTGCAGCTTGAATACTCTCGATTCAAACATATTCTGGCACCCCATGTGGATCAGGCTGTCTAGCTGCCATCCCAGAACAAATACTGGAAATCTGTTTCCAAAGCCATGTATCTGTTATAGGCTTTTTCCATGCTTGTTGATAAAGTTTCAGTGCTGTACATCAATTTGTTATATATTCTTTTATTATTATTATTCTTTTGTTAACTGGGTAAGGCCCACTAGGCACAAGTCCTGTTTTCTGGGGTGACCTGGGAGTACTGGGGAAGTTAAGGTACTTGATCCAGGTCATAGAGTCTGCAAGTGGAGTTTTGGGGAATCAAATCCAGGTCTGTTGGAGGTACCAAGCTCAGTCACAGCTCATTACTCTAACCTTTAGGATATAATGCCAGTCTATATGTGGATAAAACTTAAAAAAAAATTTTGCCAGGATTTTAAACAAGAAGAAATGTAACCAAGGGAAATGATAACACTTTTTCATAATGAATTTTTTTTAAACATTTTTAATCTATACGAATGGGATTTTACAGTTCCATAGTCCCTGTTCATACCGACCGAGTAAAACTAATACAGTAACACTTCATTTTAAGTTCCAGATCCATATTTACTACCACAGTAATATCCAGCATAATTATTAAGGGACCTTTGGATTTTACAGGTCTTGTGATGTATGAGGTTAAAGTCTCATAACATGTTCAGAAAATCAATAATCAGATAAGTGCAACCTTTGAGTCCTACTAATACTCCAGGATGGTGGTTTATTGTTTAAAGCACTGAACTATGCTTCTGGTGACATGGATGTATCATCCAGCAGTGCTACTGGCTCATTGTGTGACCTTGAACAAGTCAGTCATCTGTCCTGTGCATTAATACTTTCAGCTGTAAAACTGGAGAAAATGAGGACCACACTGGAAATGAGGCATTTAATTTCATCTGAGCTATCATGGGAAAATAAATTGCTTTTGTTATGGTTGTTAATTTTTACTCAAAAACAATTGATGAAAACAGTGTTAAGTGCCAGAAAGCTTTAAGTGAACTTTTTAGTAAACAGAGCATGCATACAGCACCTACAATACCGTTACAGCCATACAATATGTTAAAGCAGAGTGGGTGCTTCAGAAAATATTCTGATTGGCTAATTACAATATAACAGATCATTTATAATCAATACTAGTATTTACTATGGTCTAAGCAATGATATTGTTTAAGTAAATAATAATACCCAACAGGATGGGTGGTTTTGTGAGATACTGGACTGCCTAGAGGCATCATGAGGCCCAACACTGCACGTGGAGGGTCTTATAGCCTCTGGAAGGTCCAGTATTGCCCCATGCCAGCCACCCTGGAGGGCATTACTGTGTTTAGGAAATGGGCTACCTGTGGCATTTTTAGAAAGGATTTATTTAGAGATTTAAAAAAAAGAGTAAAAATGTAGTTGAAGTCTTTGTGCTGTAAAGTAGTCCCTCTGTGTCTGGGCTGTTCTATCTCCACCCCCCACAGAGTCATTTTCTTCTACCCCCCCCCCCGTACCACCTTCAGAACAAGACATGGTGTTTTTTGTAGTTATTAAAAAAAAAAAGCAGCAGTTTTCTGTCCTTCATGCCAGAGTCCTTTATTTTTGTTTGTGCTTGGAAGTTGCCATGTTCTGTAACCCTGCCAGGTACAGGCAGGAAGTGTAGAGCAAACAGTATGATGTGGCAGGACAGCAGAGTATGGGTAACTGTTTTTCACCTGTGTTAACAACATAGTTCAAACACAGTGACGCAACAACACAAAAAATAACAGAATAACAGCTACACTGCTACAGCTGAAACAGGGATTATTAAGAGAAAACAATGAAGTGCAAAATGCAGTATCAAAGCTCCAAACACCTGCTGTGATGTATAGAAATTGATCAGGCTTTGTGGCTTTATGACTGAAAGGCTGTCAGTCTCACTCACTCCCTCATTATTAACTGCAAGCATTTTTAAAGTAAAGAGACATTGAGGGGCATTTAGCACTTACCGGCTTTAGCTCGCATCATTGATTTAAATGAACTAGTGAAATGTAGAGCAGTTCAGGAACTGCATCAGGTGTAAGTGTAAGGTGTAGGGAGGCAGTATAGTGCTGTGGTTTAAGGCTCTGAGCTGCAAATCTGGTGACATTCAGCAGATCAAACCTGGGTTTGAATCCCACAGCTTCTATTTGCATACTGTGTGACCCTGAGCAAGTCACTTAACTTCCCTGTGCTCCCAGGTTGCTCCTGTAAAAAAGCTTTCAGCTTTTTGTGCTACTCCTGGTTAAACAACTAAATAAAAAAAAAAAAATAAGTGGATTCAGCTGGGAGGGAAGTGATATGCTTCCCAGCAGGAGATTAAAAGCTAAGAAGAGGCTGCAAGGCTTTACGCTCCCCAGAGTGTTTTGCGCACAATATATATATATATTTTTGCATACTTGTCTGTATGCTGTCTCTCACAAGTGCTACAGTTAATCTCTGGTTCTGTCAGGCAGCTGGCACTGAATTAGGGAGCATCGGGGACAATACCTTTCACTGCATGAGAGAAAAAAATGGCATCAATTTGAAATTCAAATCAGGTACATTTAGCCACTTAGGGAGTGGGGAAGGGCACTAAGATCCATCAGAGAATGAAGGGGAACTAGAGGCTGGTACTTTTTATTTCCTGGGCATCTATCAAAAGTCAATATACTCCTCTGGCAAGGGCACTAGCCAATCAGATGTCAGGAAATAAAAAATCCCTTTTCTAAGCTGTAATTGTGCAGTTTGAATATTGCACAAAGCAATAATCTTTGTTTCACACTGACAAAGTGCACAAGGTAAAAAGCCAAGTAACCTGGAATATACAGTATTGCTTAGTTCGTTTCTTTCTTTCTTTCTTTCTTTCTTTCTTTCTTTCTTTCCTTCCTTCCTTCCTTCCTTCCTTCCTCTCTCTCTCTCTCTCTCTCTCTCTCTCTCTATTTCTTTCTCTCATTGGTCACTGGGAAAAGCACACTGAGCCATTCCTCCTTTACAAGTGCGACCTTGCGGAAGGGGAATACAAGCAAAAAAGCATATAGAGCAGTAATGAAATGGTACGATATGAAGTGCAAATTGTATACAATTCAAAATGGTACAAGTGCAAATAACAAAATGTACCAAAAGCTGATACAATGAACAGCTCCAAAGCACAATTAACATGACAAAGAGAGGGATAGAACATGGCAGTGCAGTGGTAGTTGAGACAATGACTGAACCCAGGAGGAGGCCCAACAACAGGGATGGAAAGGTATCCAAGTGGGAGGGTCAGGTAGGGGGCAGATAGAAGCAGGTGGAGCAGGGATTAGTTTTAGCTGGTGCTTAAGGGAGACAGGGGAGGGGAAGGCATGCAGAGAGGAGGGAGGCAGGTTCCAGAGCAAGGGGATGTGATTGGAGAAGGCTGACTGCCTAGCAGAGATGTGAGGGTGGGTAAGGGAGAAGGTGTGAGGATTCATGAAACAGAAGGAGTATGAGACAGAAGAAAAGGGTGAGAGGAGTGAGGCTAGGAAAGAGGGTAGGGACCCAAACCAGTGTATGTAGATGAAGAAGGTGCAGTGGGACTGGTGACATAAGAATAGGTGGAGGATGGTTAAGGAAGAGTAGAGGGACCAGTGGTGCATAGAGCTGTGCAGAATATAAAATTCCACACTCAGAATGCCTGTGGAATGACCATTCTCATTCCATGGAAATCTGGGGAATTTTCATGAAAATTTTGCAGAATTTCACAAAAATTTTGAATTTCTGTTATTTCAGTATAATTTTAAAAGTACGAATCCAAATAACACCACATTTGGAAAGTGAACAGGACTCTAAAGCTTAAAAGACTTCCAAACATCAGAGTTCTAGATTTAAAGAGGGCGGAGTTATGGGTGGCCAAACATTTAATCAAAATAAATTTTCAGTTATTTTGAGATCATTTTAAAATTTCTTATCCAAATTTCTCCACAATATCAGAATTTAGAGACACACCTAGAATGTGTATATGCACCATGCCTTAAGTCTCATGCTTCAAAGGGAGTTGAGTTATAGGTAGCCACATATTTTACCAAACTTTGGATTTTTGTAATTTTAGTATAATTTTGATAGTATTCATTAAAATGTTACAAAAAATGACAGGTATACAGGTTATCACTACATTGGTTTATGCACATAGTTTCAGATTTCTAGCTTTAAATGGGACTGAGTTATATCCTGCCAAACATGTTGCCAAAATGAACATTTTGATTAGTTCCCTCTAATTTTAAAACTACATATCCAAATGTAACCAGAGTTGAAACATTTAAACTATTACACCCCATGGTCATTTCTGAAAAAGTTCATATTTGCAGCTTTAAATGGGATTGAATTAAAAGTAGTTAAACTTTCACAACATTTAAAAATGTAATTTTGCAGGAATGTAAACTACAAAGTTATAAACCCCTGAAACTTTAAAAGTAGAGAATGCAATACCATTAAATTTGGCAGGTTCTTAGAGCTTAGAAGGAGACTGTGTGTGCCAATTTTATTGATTGCTTGCTGAAAGAAACTGCAAAATAACATCTGTACTTAAAGTCAAATCCCATAAGTCTTTGTGAAAATTGTCAAATTTCATGAAACATTCCATAAAACCTGAATTTTCAAATTTCACTCAGCCTTATCTCAGGATTCTTATTAAAGGATAAGGGCATAAGAGGCAGGTAGCACAGGGGGTCACCAGGTTCTGGAGTTATATGCACATTCTAAGCAAGAAACAGACAGATGAGCCGGGTAGCACAACAGTGGTAAACTCCCTGGTTGGAGCAAGAAAGCGCAGTGTGTCAAAAATTCCAACCTGAATGCAGGATATTTAAGGATCACATCCAGTAAATGTATGCTCCGAGGTGCCTGGTGTACATGTGAGTTTGGGGCTTAGAGGTACTCAAAAAGATGTAGTGAGGAAGACAATGTCTTGGGCAGCAGGAAGAAAGAAGTCTCACTATTCCAACAGAGTAGGTCAATAGGAAAAAGAGTAGGTGACTCACGATGTAAGGGAGTTTGTCACTGTAAAGAACAAAGGGGATATCAGTGGGATCAGCAGTTCTACTGAGTCAGTCTGGCTATGCCAAAAGAGAAGTGTGGGGGGGGGGGGATAATCACCCAGATAGGAACAGCAGGATTGCAGAAAGCTTAGCCTAGCTTATTAAATCAAATTGTTATATGTTGATTGTTAATGTTAAATGCCTTAACAAAAAAAAAATCTGGATCTTTTATCTACAGTATATGCTATCATATGTGTGTGAGAAAATGTTACTAATCATTTTTCTTCTGCACAATTGAAAATTGCTTAACCAAATTTATCCAGTTGTGATAGACAACATGATAAACTGACTATGGAGATACATGTCAAATGTTAACTATTTGCATGCAAGAGCAGAGAAGTTACAAACATCTATATTTTTGATAGTTTCACAAAGTTTAGCAAATATTTACATAGTAAAGTTTTAAACCCCTGTAATTTAAACATCTCTCATCTAATTCTCTCCATATTTAGATCATTCTATATGCATTACAAAAAGGTTATCCATACTAATTTACACATGTCTAGCTCCAAAGGTGCCTTAGTTATTTATGCAGATGAATTTTTTTTCATGAAATGTCCTGAAAAATAAAATAAAATGACAGATTTTGAGCAAATATAATTTGAGACGATGCATCATATTGTCATGAAATCTGGCACATCGTTGGAACACCTATCATCAAGAAATCTATGCCAAATGTAACATCCCTGACCCAATAGATGGTTAAGGTATAAGCAGATAAAAATTTTCATTAATTTTCACACAAACAGTAAAATGACAACACTTGAGCACCTATAATGTTGCCACTGTCCATCCACATTTCATGATGTTTGGCATGGATGTTGCCATTGTGTGCCAAATTGCAGAGCTCTGGCTTGAATGTCAGCTGAGTTACAACCAAAGTACTAAATTTGAAAAATTCTGCAAAATGTCAACAAAATTCTGTGACATTTCACAGAAGTTTGCAAAATGTCAGCGAAATTCTGCAGATGCAGAATTTTCCCATTCTCCACAGCTCTAGTGGTGTGTATGATGGGGGAAGTTGGTAGCAAAGCAACAAAAGGAATTACAGAGGGTGTCTAGTCTGGCATGGATAGAGGATGGTGCTGTACCATAAACCACATCCACATAGTTGAAGACCAGGAGCACCATTTGGTAACCAGCTCCTGGTGGACCCGGAGAGACAGGCAATCTATGCTGGGTACAAAGCATCAAGTTTGAGGTGGAGCTTGCAGTGGATGGCATCGATGTAAGCAGAAAAGTCAATCCTACTATTAAGCCAAAAACCAAGATACTTGAAGTAGGGAATCATTCAAGAGGCGTGCCATCCTCGGTGGAAAAGACAGGGAGGGTGGTGAGCCTGACCAGTTTCTGGCTGGTGCCAAAGATCATGGCACTGTTTTTTGGTGTTGACCCAGAGTTGGTTGGAGTGGAACCAGTGTTTAACATTCATTTAGTTTAATTACTGCCACCATAGTATGTAATAAATACTTTCTACATTTAACAGAATGAAGTACTATGGTTCCTCTATTCTGTAAGTTTCAATGCTGTTTTTTAATTTATTTTTAGAATTAGAAATAGGAATGATAAGACTGGAACAGTGCTTTTGTTTTGTGATAAAGTTCAGCTCAGAAAATAAAGCTTTTGTATGTTGCACTGTGACATTAGGGTTGCACTTTTACCACAGGATAAAATGACAGTAATCCAGCATTCTGACTGGCCCAAAAGTGGCTTTTATAGTATGTTACTATGTCTGTATGATTTAATTGCATTCTTATAATAGCAATAACATTCAGTTAGCTGGAGTATATGAAAGAATAACTGGCTGATGTTGGGGATTACATGCCAAGGCCAAAAACTGAGGCTTTTAATCAACTACAGAAGCCAGTTACTGTGAGCATACTCTGGCTAATTAAATATTATTGCTATAGTACTGTACAGCTAGGAATTTGGAACCCAGGATTTTAAGTTTTTTTTGGAACATGCCTTTTTTCCTTTTTTTTTTGTCTGGACTAAATGTATAAACTACAATGGAGTCTGGCCACCCCATCAGCACAGATGCAGCACTACTACTTTCAACAGTAGTGACACACATTCAGGAATGAGTAGAAGTTGTTAAGGGCTGGCTAGAGGAAGGAGATAGGATCCAGTATACCAGAGGATGCTCTCCCCTTCTGGGGAGGGAGGGAGGGCAGCCAGATTTGCTGCTATACTGCCATCTGGGTGACCACAGTGGCAGTGCAATGGAGAGGCCACCATAGAGGAAAGATGCAGGCTGTGGCTGCACTATGCACATTTACATGCGTGAGCATGTGCACCTCAGCTGCCTGCATCTTGAGAAATGGAACAGGAGAAAAAGAGGATCATCCTGTGCAGAATGATGGCTCCACTGCATCCGCAGGCCCCACACTCACTGACCTGGGCTCTATTCTGACAGTTGAACAGCATGCACCCAGAAGACCTTTGCTCATCAGAAGGGCTCCACCATAGGAGGCATACTATGGGGGAAATGTTGGAACAGGTAAGACCATGGAGAAGGTAAGGTGATGAGGTGGGGGATGATAGGAGGAACTAGAGAGTGCAATGGACTGACAGGAGCAAGGAGCATAAATGGAACATGAAGAAAAATACTGTAGGGTGTCTGAAATGTGAATTACTTTCTGCCGGCATGTTCAAAATATAGATCACCTACTGTGGGCATGTCTAAAATGTGGATACACTACTGTGGGTATGTCCAAAATGTGGTTGTCATAGTTTGTGGAGTAGTAAATGACACTTTTCCTTTGTTCTGATTGGCTTACAAGAGATACCTGCTGTATAATTCATGACACTTGCCTTGGGGTATATATACTGTATTCCCAGCTATAGACTGTAGAAGTGCTTACAACCAGTGAAAGCATTCCTTTCCCCATCACCTAAGACACTGTTATTCTGTGAAGAGTGCCCCATGTGCAGATGAAATGTATTCATTTCTTAGAGATCTTGTTGTTGTTGTTAATTTTTGGTATATTATTGATGAAACTCAATACATTAATACTGCTGTGGAGATCACACATACATTTGCAACAGTTCTCTCACTTACAGTCTCTTGGTGTCAGAACTGTTCACCTTCAGATTGCAGTTCTAATACCCTGAGAATGTGCCATAGACTACTCTTCCAACCTTATGAGTGGTCTCTATTGAACTATTGATAAACATTATAAAAATATATAATATCTGGAGACAGTTATTTAAAATACAAGAACCTCAATACATTAAGAACTAAACTATGTTTATAAAACATTAGCAATAAAATCAAGTGTTAAAGAAGCACAGAACTGCACTGACCACGTAATGCATGGCAAAACAGAAACATAGACACTGTTTTCAGACAAAGGCCATTCAGCCCATGCAGTCTGCCCAGAAATATGCTTGATATTGGAAATTGTCCCTAGTGTACATTCCCCTTAATCCCATACAGCTATATGCCTTCAGAGTGTCCTTGCAAATCACCATAAAGGAACTTAGATTATGTACAATGTTCTTTTGTGTTTGGTGTTACTATTAGTACACTGTAATTAATGGAACTGAAACTACAGCCTTTGCATATGGTATATGTTAATTTCTAACTCCTTTAATATTGGACAAATCTGACTGTACTGTAGAAGCTGGAAAACTGCATTTTATGAACATAAAGGTGAAAGGATTATACTCAAGGTGCACTGTACACTTTGATATTGTGCTTTTTAGCCTGTTGTGAGTTATCCGTATGTATGTATATATGTATGTATGTATTTATTTATTTATAATGTATGGGAAAGGCTTATTACTAGCAAAGTTCAACAAGATTACATCCTTGTAATCCCATTGCTATGATATCAGGATGTTGTTAACCTATTTTAATTATGTTATAGTGATGGGATTCCAAAACGGAATGCCAGCAGTAAGCAATATTCCTTTGTAAGACTGCTGATCGCTAGTCCCTGCAAGCATTTCAAATGTGAAGTCCACTCTGGTAGTTAGAGCTTGCAGGAACTAGTGATCGTGATGCCAGCTACAGCAGTTTTAAACAGTGAAATCTCTGACTGCAAAAAGGGCATTTCTGTCCACATCTTACATACCTTAAAGTTTGTATCTCAAAATCAGTCCTGATGTATGCCGCTGGACCCTCTGATGTTGGTGAAGACAATGCACTGACGTTACCCAGCAATCCCTGCTACCTGACACCACTTCTTGTCAACCATCCAATCGAATCTTTCCTAATGGATTTTTTTTAAAACAGCTGCTATTCTAAGTTTTTTTATTTTTTCTTGCTGCTACTTAACATTTGTATTCAGTCAAGACGAGTGTTTAAGTTTGAAGTTAGTTTGAATATATTCCACTCTGCTTCCAATAAAAGTTTTTAGATACATATAAATGGCTGTTTTTCTGATCACCGTAGGTAAGCCCTCATATCTGAATGGTTGCTATGATGTTCTTTAATCATGGGGGGTTGTACCTATGCTTGCTAGCACATACTCTATAAAAGCTAATGTACAGTATGGGGTTTTTGATTAGTAATCTCGCTGAAACCACTTCTTGAGGTTACCATGAAAAGTTTGTAATCCTCTTGAACTTTGCTCTCGGGGTTCACATTTGTCATGGTAACCTCTTGAAGCAATTACAGCATGGTTACTAATCCAACCTCATACATTATCCTCTATATTTATTAATAAGTTGACTGGGTGTGTGTACTGGCACCAGGCACCTTTTTCAGGCACGGCCTAGGTATTAAAAATTGCATTATATAGTGCAGTAACTTGATACAATGGAGCACACCATAGATAATGCAAGAAAAGGTATACACAATATGCAGTTATGGTGTCAGAACATGGTAATGTGAATTAACAGAAGTTTTGTACAGTAAAACCAACAGTGGCATGTAAGCAAGCTAAAGTTTCATTCAAGAAACAAGGGCTACAGAAAACATGAGAATACATGATGTTTTTGCAGGTATCTTTTATTTCAAGAAAGAAAATGTTATGAAGAGAAGACAGTCAGATGGAAGATACGATAGAGTTTTAAAGAGAAGCAGCTCAGTAGCCGAAAAGTTTCCGCACCATACGTATGTTAAAGGTTTTGAACCCTTACTACATATTTGCCCATTAGTATGCTTTTTTAATGCTCTGTTTTTCCTTCCCTACCAGATGGCCCCACTCTGCTGCAGCCACCTCAGCCCCTTCACCCCAACGTCCCCCAGGACTTACCTGCCAGCTGGTAACCCTGGAAGCAGCAATTGGGTTCCCCAATCCCCATCAGGAACCAGATTCAGTATTCCAGACTGGTGAGACCAGCTAGTTGGGTGCTGGGCCTGTGGATGTCAGAGCACCATCCTGCCCCCCCCAAGTGGCCCAAGTGGCATGGCATGCAGTGACATCATGATGTGTGCTGCACGCTCCTAAATATCACAAATCAGTATCCCTCCTGCTTTCCAGTCAGTCCCAAGTCCCTCTCCTCCAACTGCTGCTAAGAGCCTGGTAGACCACAGGCTCTGCAAACTCTCTCCTTCAGAGGAGGACAGCAGTTCTCTGGATGCTCAGTCCTACTCCCCCAACTGGCACTCCAATACCCTGAGCTCACTTTCGAACTTAAGTCACCGGCATCACGAGCAGTAGTGCTACTGCTGCACTGATGGGCCAACCTCAGTGTGCATACTTTGGCTGCAGAATCATGTATATGACTAGATAGTGATCCCAGAACTTAACAGAACATACAGTTGGAGTGGATTGACTAGTTGTTTTTACTAGGATTGTGACTACAGAACCTACTTGGAAATGATACAGCAGTATGACAGGATAGCAACCATTCAATCTCTCTGTGAGAAACTGATTCAGGGGGAACCCCTAGATAGAAACACAGAAAGTCCATCAAGTCTGCCATTATGTCCTTCACTGAAATTACTCTGAAGTATGGCAGTCTACAGCAGCTGTCACACGCAGGAGATTTATATCCACAGTTCTCTTTTCTCTGAGTTCACCCCTACTCAGTATCTCATTAAGACAACATAAATATCCAGTTCCTTACTGCCAGTGTCACTCTATTTTCTGGCAGACAACCTGACTTTACGATTTTTTGCCATTTACCCTGCTTCTTATGACATCCTACAGATTCCACAAAAATCATCAGAATCAAAGAACAATCTATTACTCGTGTATTTTAATCATTATTGCATTGTATTTTTAGCATATTTTACTCAGCTAGGTTCGTACATTAAGGTCCTGTAAAATATCTTGATTTTCTCTCTTATGATTAAAGGTATGGGAGACTAAATCTATATGGAGACACTAAAGGTCCTTAACATGTTCACTGTGGAGGACAGGAGCCTGAAAGAAAATAAAATATCTATCTAATGCATACTCACAGATAATAATAAGACTGAACATACAGAGATGTTGGATCTGGTGTCTCCAGCAAGACACAGTGACACATTCTGAAGCTCAGCGGTGGCAAATTCAGGGGTAACATTGGATGGCACTTTTTCACTGAGACAGTGGTAAACATATGAAGGAGCCTACCAGCAGAGACTGTGGAGGTAGTCTTTTAAAAAAAAAATTTACTTTATGACCCAACTGCCTCTATTTTCCAAAAGGAAATTCCATCTAGAACACTAAACCAGCTATTACATGGTCTAACCATGTCCAAATTTTGCATTGGAAAAATGATACAAATGTTGTAATAATGATGCAAATCACATTTGTGGCAATTTTTTTTTTTTTAATTTTAGCCACTAATCGTGACTTTTTGTTACAAATGGATGCATCTTTTGAAAATATCGGCAAGGCTGCTGAAACACAATCGGTCGGATGCTGGTGCAGGGTTTGTGTTCATGTTTAACCCTTTTGAAAATCCTGCCTTGGATATGAATACAGTAAGGCCTTCAAAGTATACCTGTAAAAATGTTTGCTTGCCTAGAGAATCAGCAGATACCCTGCATAGTACAGTGGGTAGGGGATCCTTATGAATTAATAGATGTTTTCGCAAAATACTTTTTCTCATCCCTGTTATGAAGCTGGGATGACAAATATGAAGAACCTATTTTCCCTACTTTTTTTTTATATTATGTATTTAAGCCCACTCCGGCTATGGCTCAGTGGCAGTGTACCGCCATCCAGGGCTCCTTCTCCCCCAATTGGGGATCATTCTGCATGGCTGTGGGGCAGACTTTTTTGTTAGATAGCTAGTTTGTCCTGTCCCTGCCCCAGAGGATGCCTGGTGAACAGTACCAGCATCCAAGCGGTAAGCCATGGTGAGGCACGGCTTCTGCCACTCACGTAATGATGCCCTCCCCCTCCCAGCACCACCCACTAGTTAGCGCAGTGCCTGATCCACCCCAGGAGAGGAGAGTTGCCAGTCGGCAACTCAATCCAGCTCCCCCTCCAGCCGATCCCTGGTCTCCCGGGCTTGTTTCTGAACCTGGGTCACCAGTGTATTGCAAGGTGTGGCATCAAGCATCTCAACCCTCAGTGATACCAGGCTGGCCCTATTTTCTCTTCTGATGTTAAATTACTGTCACTAGTTTAACATGTTTCATGTGTCATGGCAGAAGGGAAACAGTATGGCTGATGGGAATACCATCAGGGACAAGAACACCATCCATGCCATAACTGTATCTATGTCTATTTTTCTTTGGAAACACTTAATCAAAATGTAAAGTGAAAAAAAAACTACGAAAAACAATTCACTTCACCCCTATAAATAGATATAATCAACTCCACAGTCGCACAGTTTTGAAGAAGAAAACAAAATTACTTACAGAAGCAGACATTCAGTGAGCAGGGGTGACCACGGAGATTTCAGTAATTCAGTCACTCAGGTGACAGTCAAATGGAACACAAATGGAGGCCATTGAAATTGAACCCCAGTCACTAGCAGTGTCCTACTTGGTAAACCGTGATATGGGAGAACGCATAACAGTGAGCCTACATTACAACAACTATATTACGGCAAGGACCGAAATGGCGAAAATGCTTTCCCCCCTCCCTGAGGTGCTATGACCTCAAAGTGGGTTAATTTAGTAAGGGGAGGGGTATGTTAGCCATTTTGCTCCTCGCCGTAATGTAGTTGCTTATATTGGCTCACTATTTTGCATTCATCCATATCACATGGCACCATCCTACTTCACTCACAGTCCATTACCTTAACCACTATGCTAAATGGGCAGAGCTACTGAGACAGCCACCACTTTTCAACTTTATAGTTTCACATGGTATGTACTAATCCAAGCAGTGTATGAGTAATCCCAAGCAGTATTTTCGAGCAGCACGAGACTCTTGTCTGCCATACCACTTCCTCGCCAAGGTGTCCACCATGACACCTGAATCACTTCAAAGCACAATACCAGGCATTTTTACGAGTCCCCAGTCTTCATAGTAGCCATGTTTTTTCATCACTTACTGAGTGTATGACCTCCTGCCTCATTCACATACCACTGTAACACAACCCTAACTGCCCCACTAACCACAGACACTAAAAATCCCTTTAACCTGTAAAAGGAACACTATAAAGAAATAAATATTTTTTTAATGTAAATCCCTAACATACTCGTGCCCATTCCTGACAGCTCTAGTCTTACATTATTCCTGACTTTGGGTATACCACCCTTACAGTGACACCAACACAGCGAAATACATACCTGTTGGCAAAATCAACACTTTGCCAACAGGTCACTGTGTTGGTGTGCACAAGATAGGGGCATGCTGTCTCCCAATCCTGTACCCCCACCCCAAATCAACTCTTACTGGAGTTGAGAATCCAAATAACATGGGGGGCAGGTGGCAGAGCTCCCTTCATGGGAGGTTCAGGGGGCAAAGCCCCCTGATAAAAAAAACACGACCGGGAGACACACAGGAATCATGTAGATCGCAACTTGTGGTTGAGATGATTCCTGTCAGTGTAATGCCAGTCAACAAAAAGAATGTCCAACCGGCATGATAGAGCCCTGCCTTTGCCCTTGCTGTTTTCATTGCTCAGAAAGAAAAAGAAAACATAGAAAAAAACAAAGCAGCTTCACCATAAAGAAAAAAAAAAGAAATGTTACCTCTTATTTCTGTGCTCCGTTGCCTCACTACACACATTGCCCTTCTCAGTCTTGGTACAGTCCCTTTGAGGCATTGCATAGAAACAGACCAGGGGGTGGGCATGGACCGATGTCGGTAAACACACACAAAAAAAGCACAGCCTGTGGGCATTTGTGTTTTGAGTTGAAGGACAGTAAACTTACTCACAGGAAGCAACTCTGACTAATGGTCTGTTTCTGTTCAAGTGCTGGGGTGGGGGTGAGGAACCTCTCTGCAGGCAAGCAACTGTCAAAGACTGCAGTGCCCTGTACTGGCAAATACACCAGTGGAGGGACTATTTTACAAAAAAAAAAAAAAAAAAAAAAAACTTTACAACCATTGGTACAATTTTTTTTCTTGCCATTGTCTTTTTCTTACATAATAATGCCACTGTAGCCCATTTTCTAAATGCAATAATACCCAACAGGATGGGCAGTATTTGGATATACAGGACCTTCCAGGGGCTATAAGACCCTCTGCCTGCAGCGTTGAGCCACACTATGCCCATGGGCAGTCCAGTATATCCCAGTACCATCCACCCTGTTGGGTATTACTGCTTATGCGATTCCCATCCCTTTGACTAGTGTTGATTTAGAAGTGCTGTTCCCCATGGCAGCTGAAAAACTTGAATCAAATATAACATTGAACCTTTAGAGCCTAGACACAACAGGGTTGCTACTGCCATACATTGTAAAAGAATAGAGATGAAAATCTATCACACTTCTTGCACACTGCTCTGTGTTTGTGTAAAATAAAATAAAACCAGCAGGTTACTTTCTGCCAAGCCATACACATTTTTTATGGACTTGCTTTGGGGATTAATGTGGCATCTCAGGGCAGTGAAAATATATCTTTTTAATGTAGACCATCAAAACTGACAGGCCTCTTTAAACAAACACAACCACAGCAACCAGCAGTTCAGATAAATTGAGATCGCTGTGGGTTTGTGTGCAATTTATTTTTGTGGGATGGAAAAGTCAAATCTGAGCAGGGAAAGGTCAGACTTTCTCTGCTGAGTCTGATCTCAGTGCACTTCAGTTTGCAACATGAGAGACAAACAATAGAGTGAATAAATCAATAGTTTGTGTTCATGGTCCATGAAAAATGGGCCTGCAAAAATAAAGCAAACTCCTTCTTTTGGGATATAGGTGATGGCAGCCAGAATCGTGTGAGGTGTATGTTAACACATTATGATAGCAAATGAAAGGGCATGATCTTTAAAAACCCCTTCTGGTGTTCTCATTTCAAAAAGTTTTCCAGTTAACTTTAATGGCACATTGATAAATGTGTGAGGAATAAGACATGACAGAGTGTTGACTGCACTGTGTTAACATACCATCTGGTGGGGTTTTAGCCCTAGACAAAGCTGAGGGATTCAACCACCAAGAAATACATATTACAAGTATATATAGTTGGGTTTAAAGTTCTGGTGGAACAGAAATCTGCACAAAATTTGAAATATTCCAACAAATACCATGGAATTTCATTGAAAGGGGAAATGGTGGAATTCCACAGTGGAATAGATGGTGAACCTTCAAAGTATGAATCAAAAATTCCACTGTTCCTTATAGTTTTCTGCAGAAAATGTTTCCTCTACCATTACGCGTGAATCCCATTGAAGCACATGGTTAAATTTTACCTGAACTGCATGCACTTCCTTCCCGATGGCCTCTACACACCTGCCTGGGGGCTCCATCTGATATTTTGAGGCTCAGTTGTCTATATAGCAACTGCCACTGAGTTCTGCAGTTTACATTTACTTGATATAAACTGCTGAAAAATATTTCTTTCTATTTCTATTTCTAAAAATCACAGACAGAAAATAAATCGGCAGTTTAAAGTAGAGACCCACAGTACACTTTTGGAATTGTGCAGAACTTACCCCAAAATTCCATAAAACATTTTGGAAACCTAACTGCCATGCCACCAGAATTCCTCCTGTGGAATTACACATTCACCACTGCTAAAATAATCAACCTTCTGGAGTGTCTGTATACTCTAGTGAAATGCTTTGTTTGTCCTGAAGCCCATTTTGGAAGAACTTTAACCTAATTGTATCCACCCCATGCTATATCCTGTGCAATAGTAAATTGTACCCTGAATGATGATCTATACTGACTCTTCTCCCACTCATGCCACCAATGGGTTCCCACTGGAGGTCATTAGAGAAAAAAAATCTGATTTTCTAGGTTTACACAATTCTCTAAGGGAACAACCATATTGACATACGTGTCACAAGTCTGAGCCCAAAGACTGGTTTCCTACTTAGAAGCAAAACTGTACTGTCCCAGGACTGAAGAGAAAGAATTGTCTTGTCTATGATACTCCCTTCCATTGACTGTTCAGATATTTGCCTCTTACTAAATGTGCTGTACACCAGACTGGCCGGAGTGATTCTCAACTGCCTATTTGATGCTCACCTCTATAAACTCTTCATAAGGTTAAACTAACTGCCCCTTGTAGACAGGAGGAATCCACAATTTATTTTGTTCTCTCTGAAGTGCACTAAAGGCAGGGTACCCACATATAGTATATATGTACTGTATATATGTATATATATATATATATATATATATATATATATATATGTAATAGATAAACCACTCTAAGGTGTGTGGTCGTGCTCTGATATACGCACGCCTTGGTGTGCGTCAACCACCCAAGGCGTGTGTATATCACAGTGTGACCACACATCTCAAAGTGGTTTATCTATCTTATAAAATGTCAAAATTGTTTTGGAGGGGGATAAAAGTGCAGGTGTGCGGTCGCTCTTTGATATACTCATGGTCACCTGATGGTCTTTGTCCATTGCCATTGATTCCTTTTTCTAGCCCATTTTATATATATATATATATATATATATATATATATGGATATGACATGGCCCAACTGAAGATATCATATTCCACTCGTGAGATATCTTGATGTCACTGGTCTCGAGTGAAGATAAATATGATATCTTCAGTCGGGCCATGTCATATTCGGTTTATACAACGTATGCTTTGCCCCTGCCCCAACACAACTCACTACATGCCCCTCTCAATGCAATGGGTGACATAAAGGTGATGGCCCTAGCAATACAACCCCCCTTTACAGAAACGCTGCCAAAACAGCAGATGTCATTTATTGCTTAAGAAATATTTAGTGGATTATGCTATTTATGGTTAGTTTTAAGAAGCATTATCTGGTTTACCATGCCATGCCCCCCACACACACACAGGGCTCCACATGCTTCCCCAACATAATAGATTATATAGAGTTTTTAAATATCTGGTTGATCCTGTCAGTTTAAAGTTAGTAAAAATATCTGGTTGATCCTGCTTTTATTTGGGGAAAAATGACGCGTTATATGGAGTTATCATCATTAGATACTGTTACTAGAGTAGGATCTGTCGCTATGAAGTGGCGATTTGAGTTTTGCAACATTTTAGCCCAGACTTTCAGTAAATTAGAATTTGTTCAGATGAGCCCTTACAGTTAACTATTGACAGAGTGCAAGATACTGACGGCGATTGCCAAGAGCAAAATGAACTGCGAGTGTCTGTTGCCTGGCAACAGATGCTTGCGCTTCATTTTACTCTTGAAAAGCCGCCGGCTCGGTCAATGCTGCACTCTGTGTGCAGTTCGAAGCTTTTTAACAAGGAACTACAAGAAATACAGAGCTAATTCTAATTTACTGAAGTCTGGGCACATTCTAAAAAATATTTACTAAACTACAAATCACCAGTCTTCATAGCGCTCGGTCACGCTACACTTCTAGTGAAAGTGAAAGTGCTCTGAGTGGCAGGATCAACCAGATAAGTTTCGACATGACGATAGGAATGTGGAGATAACATATGACGATAGGAACATGAAGATAACAATGTTATCTTCAACGGCCCATGTCAGATATGATGATTTATACTCATTTATCTGACAACATACATTGTATAAATATATATATATTTATATATATATATATATATATATATATATATATATATATATATTATAGTGGGCACGGTAGTGCCACTATAGTTAGGGTTGAGTACCCCATTTAAAGTTAAAGAGGGAAATTTTGCAGCTTAATAACTTTGCCACTGTAAGACACATTTGCCAGAAATTTAGCATGCTCAAGGTGGTACCATAGATCTCTGGATATGCCAAGTTTTGTAATGGTCAGATATACGGTTGCAGAGCTATATAGAACTGTAGAAAGTCACATTTACACTTTTTTGCACATTCTTTGCTCGTGCCTACTGGTCACACAGTTTACGTGACTGGTCCGAAAACTTCAGGGAACATGCAGCCAGGATCCTGAATGTGCCTTTCAAAGATTTCATGAAAAAATATTAAACGGTTCAAACCTTATTCAAAATACAAATTTCCCATTATAGTCAATGGGAAAAGTTAACAAAAAGTTCAACAGTGTCACAAATGCAGTTTTTAGTGTCACAAATGACCCCTGTAGTGTTGCAAATCTGTCATCTTGTTTTCAGTTGGTGGTCACAGAAATGCTTGGCATTTAAATTTGGGACCCTCTAGGGAAACAATTCTTCCTGTGCTCATCTAGTCGAGTCCTGAGGATGCTACCCATGTCTTATTTGGGGGTTTAAACACCCCAGAAACATGTTTTAAAAATTTTTGTAAAAAATAGTGTCACTAGTTTTCCATTAGCAGGTTATACAGACCTGCCACTAGAGGGATTCTTGGTCTTCTACATAACTCCCTGTACTCATTCGTGGGCAATATGGCCTGCATTATCATTCTACTTCTCTCCCGGTGCTGCTACAAGGGGTGGTTGTAGTTGAGGTTCCCCTAAGCTTCACTCAACAGGCTGACAACTTCCTTAAAACTGCCTGTGCGACAGCTCTGCAGCTGAAAACAGGAAGCCCTCAGTGTCTGCCATCCGCCCTTCAGACTCAAGTCAGATAGACGCTGAGCACCCTATTATTACCTACGCTGCACTGTCATACCAATAGATACTGATAGAATCCTCTGCAGAGAGCCAGCACGCCTGGGCACCCTTGATTGGTGCTGCACTGCCATAGGGGGATTGTGATTGGTACACCTGCTTGCCTGCTTTGCTCTGAATGGGGCACCTTCTCTATAGCCTGTTACAGTGTTCCCTTCTTAATTCTGACTTCTCAGCTCTCGCTCTGACCTGAAATTTTCTCCCACCCCCACCACCCCCCTCTCCCAGGCCTTCTTTAAATACACTCATGGTCTGCCTCCTATATCATATTACTGCTTCATTGGCCTAGTTTCGACTGCTGCCAATCTATGATTGGTATCTGAGTGTGGCCAATAAGACTGCCCTGTGTGAATATCTCTTGAGCCCCGCCACTAACTAAGCTGCTCCTGCTCTCCTTTTCTGCTGTATTTTCTCATCTAGGTTTTAAGTGAGTACCTAGGTGGGCAAATTACTTGCCTAGAAAATATTGCACTAGTACAAATCATGAGACCACTCAATCTGGGACCATGGCTCTCCTTATTGTGTTTTTATTGCTCCTAAGGTGCAGAGTTTTCAGCAATACAGTGCAATTCGAAGTACCTCAATGCAATTCAGTTCTCCAATGTACCTTATCAATACCTAATGTTATAACGGTCTCACGTGCAGACACAATGTCATTCTCCTCTCCCTTTTAGCCTATTCCCCAGTTAGCCTACACCCGTTGCTACTGTCCTCACCTATCTCTACTCAAGCACTTACATTGACCGATCAACTGTCATTACAAGTGGTGCAGCCTCTTACGCCTTTAATGTGGGTTGCCGCGAAGAAATAAAAAAGCAGTCTCCATTCTTATAAGCTCCTTAAAGAAAGTTATACTTCTGCTTCTTCTCTGCTCAGGAAATGTGGCGCTCAACCCTGCCCCCTACAACTTACCTCGCGCATCGATTTTGCTGAGGCTACAGGTCTCAAAATGATGATGGTCAACATTTTAAGCCTGCCTAAAAAACTTGTACAGCTGCAAGCCTGGGCTGCACACGTTAACCCTGACCTTATCATAATTACTGAGTCATGGTTAAAAAAGACGAACACTGATCAACAAATAACACTGCAGGGCTACAATTTATTTAGAGCAGATAGAGAGTCTAGAGGCGGGGGTGTGGTTATCTACGCCAAATCTAAGTACTTGGTCACTATTATTAGTTGCAAATCTCTAGCCAAGGAATTTGAGTTAGTTTCGCTGAGCCTTCATCTCCCCTCCTCGGAATGTATCACTATCCTAGGTGTCTATAGACCCCCGTCTGGTGGTGATGAAGTCCTTAATCTTTTGAAATCCATGTTCATAGATGCAAAAACTGAAACAATATTTATAGGAGATCTAAATATGGACTGGCTGTCACCTAAATCACACGGCCTCAAATCCTTTTGTGACGAACTAGGTCTTGGGCAATTAGTCAGTGAACCTACTAGGAACAACACTCTAAATACTGCCAACAGTTCCATTCTAGATGTGGTACTAGCCACCCATCCACACAAAATATCTCATTCGGCAGTGTTTCACAATGACATGAGCGATCATGGAATTGTTGCTTGCATAAGATCTCAAATTAAGGCCCGACAGCAACCCATATTTATAACAAAAAGATCGTTTCGCAAATTCAGTGCAGTAAACTTCCTATCTGACCTGAGCATGATCAGATGGCAAGATCTCTACCTAGCCAAAGATGTCAACAAGGCAGCTTATATCCTTAATGACAAACTCACTACAATAATAAATAAGCATGCTCCTTTCATCAAAGTAAGTGCAGGAACAATTCCAACCCCTGGTTCACCTTGGATCTCAAGGCAACCCTTATAGCTCGAGATAAGCTCTGGGCTAAAGCTAGACATTCCAAAGAATCTTCGGATTGGCAGGCCTTTAGAACAGCCAGGAATAACTGTGTGAAAAATCCTCTTGCTAAAGCTAACTATTATATTTCTACTCTCGAACAAGCTAAAGGTAACCCTTATAAAATATGGAAGACTATCAAAGCTATAGAAGGATGGGCCATGGCCCCCTCTGTCCCAACAAAGATAGTTGCAAGTGGCAAGATTGTGGAAAACAGGTCCCTAATCCTGGAGGAACTGAACTCCCACTTTGCCACAGCTGGATTAGCTTTTGACTCGTCACCTTATGCTGGTGCTGCGGTGAGCCAGTATACCCCTCCCCCTACATCTAGTTCTGCACCCAGCCCCTTCCAACTGTGTGAGATAACTTATAAAGAAGTAGAAGATTCTCTTCTTAACTTAGACACCAAAAAAAGCGTAGGGGACGATGGCTTGGAACCCTTTTTCCTAAGGTCAGATTACGCCCATCTCACTGCCCCAATTCTCTACATCTTCAATCTTTCCATTACATCTGCTACTGTGCCGTCCTGCTGGAAATCAGCACATATCCTCCTTCTATTTAAATCTGGTGACCCATGCAATGTAAACAACTATAGGCCTATCTCCATATTGCCTATCCTTTCTAAAGTTCTCGAAAAACTGATCCATATTCAGTTAAAATCTCACTTGAAACCTTCTCATTAACCCAGCTCAATCTGGCTTCCGGCTAATCATAGCACAATCACTGCACTAGCAAAAGTAACCAATGATTGGATCTCTGCTATAGATGCTAAGAAGGTAACTGGTGCAGTCTTTTTGGACCTCAGCAAAGCTTTTGATACTGTTGATCACAAACTATTAGTCAATTGCCTTGCAAAGTTGGGTGCCACATACCATACCACCCAGTGGTTCTCTAGCTACCTAACTGAAAGATTCCAAAAAGTAAAGGCGGAAGACTTTTTATCTGCTGCCTTGCCAGTTGTAAGAGGAGTCCCCCAAGGATCCATCTTAGGCCCTATCTTGTATTCTTTGTACATTAATGACTTAGATGCTAACATATCTACGTCCAATCTGCACTTTTTTGCAGATGATACTGTGTTGTATACTTCTGGCTCATCGTTATCTGAAGTCAAGGGAGTGCTTCAAGCGGGCTTCGCACAACTTGAGCATAATCTAATAAAGGCAAAGCTTCTGCTCAATGCTAAGAAGACTAAAGCAATGATATTCTCCCGCTGTGCTGTCACAGGCCCCCCCAATACCCTTGCCCAAGACTTCATTGTCACCACGCTAAACGAGCCTCTGGAAGTTGTAACCAAATTTAAATATCTGGGTATCTGGATCGACAATAAATTATCTTTCAATGACCACGTCAAAGATGTCTCTAGAAGGTTAAAAGCAAGGTTAGGTTTCTTCTACAGAAACAGGCCCCTTTTCCTCCTTGAAACTCGAAACAAGCTTGTACAGGCCACTTTTCTCCCCCTACTCGACTATGGCGATGTAATCTATTCCTCCACCACTCTTGCAAATCTAAGTAAACTGGACATCCTTTATCACCATGCGTTACGGTTCATTACCAACTCCGCTTACCGTTTGCACCACTGTGGCTTATATGCAGCTGTTGGTTGGACATCCCTTACTACTAGACGCCTGCTCCATGCTGGGCTATGGACCCTTAAACTGCTCCTGCAGAAATTGCCAAGCTATCTCTCTTCCCTTATTAGTATCTCACATAGTGCATACTCGTTAAGAAAATCTGACTGTATTATGCTTGACATACCAAGGATGTGGACTTCCTTTGGTAAACGTACTATTGCATATGCCCTTCCTCCATTTGAACCAATCATAAACTGTACTGAAAACTAACTAGCACAGTTTCAATAAACTTCTACAAATCGCTAAGTTCAGCCAAAATAAAAGACACCTGTAACTGTCATTAAGTCTCTTCCTTCCCCATGTGTGCCATATTTATCCACTGGTAAGGTATAATTGATTTGTCATATTAACTGCTTTCCTTTCCCCTTCTACTCCTGGCTTTATCTATGCTTACACTCCACTGCTACTCTATCAAATCACTCCTCCCCCATATTAGTTGTAGTCTGTTGTTTGTTCTAGCTGCCAAAATATATGTATTGCACACACCAGTCATCATGTTTCATTTATCAGTATGCAACCTGTAATTCGCTTACCTGTTTCATATCAATGTTTACCACCTGCGGTCACCCTATGTGGTACCCTTGTATGTATGTATATCCAGCCTGTATCATGTAATGTGCATTTCATGTATATACTGTTATTACCTATCTGTGTTTGTACTTTAAGTGTTTGTGTCACAGGACCTCCTTGTGAATGAGCTTGCTCAATGGAGTTTTCCTGCAATAAACTTGAACTTGAAAGAAGTGTCACATTTGTGACACTTTCGTGATTTTAATTGTGAAAGTGTCATGATTTGTGACACTACTTTGTGACACTATGCCCAAAATAGTAGGACATCTTTGCCACCCTGCTGCAAAAGAACAGTTTGGTCTTTCGGGCTAAAATTTGAAGGGAAGAAAGCCAAGATCCTACTGATATGCGTTTTGGTGGTTTGGTGACAAAATGTTAAAGGGCTGCAACGTTACTGCACTCTGAAGTTGATGATTTTTCTCATAGGCTAACATTACAGCATCCGCCGAGCCTTTCGGGGGCCCGTATCTCAAAAACCCTTCGAGATACGGACTTTTCATCAGAAAAATGCTTACCCCCCCAGAGGGGGCTAAATCCAAAACTAGACAGGAAAGTCATAAATAATATGAGATTTTAATTTTGTTTCTACCTTGTACGGTCCTTATAAGCAATTTAGTATTCTAAGTGTTCATTTTCTGCTCTGGGGACCATTATTATGCATACATTCTTTGTATTCATTGTGCTTCTGAATGCACCTTTTTGGGAAAAAAAGTCTGTACATTTGCATTACTATTACAGTCAGTGTTTCCATTACTGTTTACATTAGCGTTTCCGTTTACGTCACTTTGTGAGTTACCCTTTGCCTTTACGCTTGCGTTTGTGTTACTGTTACCATTTATGTTTCCATTACTGTTTTTATTTGCGTTTCCTTTTGCATCACCATGTGCACTACCATTTGTGTTTGTGTACGTGCTTCTGTTTGCATTTCCGTTTGCGTTTCTGTTTCCTTTGGCTTCATCATTGGTGTAATCGTAAGCATTTGCATTTCCAGTTGCATTACCGTGACAGTGCACGTTACCCTTTGCGTTTGCTTTTCTGTTTCCTTTGGCATCATTGTCGGTGTTACCATAAGCATTTGTGTTTCCAATTCTGTTACCTTGACCATGTGCGGTACCATTTGTGTTTGCGTACATGCTTACGTTTGCATTTCTATTTGTGTTAGTGTTCCCTTTGGCATCATCATTGGTGTTACAGTAGCTGTTTGCATTTCCAATTGCATTATTGTTACTGTTTGCGTGTTTGTCACCGTTTGCATTTGCGTTTCTGTTGGACTTAGTGTTCGCATTTTTGGTAGCATTTCCATTGTTGATTGCATTACTGTTTCCCTCTGCGTCGCTGTTGCCATTACCATTTGCATTTCTGTTTGTGTTTTTCTTACCGTTTGCATTTTTGTTACCATTTGCGTTTGCTTTTCTGTTGCCGTGAGCATTTGCATTACCATTTGCATTACCATTTCTGTTTTCATTAATGTTTGTGTTTGCATTTCTCTTACCATTTGCGTTATCGTTTAGATTTGCGTCACCATGTGTGTTTCCGTTTGCACTTGCATTTGCGTTACTGTTAGTGTTACTATTTTATTTTACTTCACTGTTTCCATCACCGTTTGTGTGAACATTACTGTTTGTGTTTTTGCATTTGCGTAGTGCACTGCACTGTCTTCCATGACACATAGCACAGCCAGTATGTGATTGGTTGATGTGAAACAGGCAAGTAGAAAGACCTTTGTTCAAGGAATATGCCATGTTTTGTTTGGTGAAAAAATATTGTTGCCTTCCAGAGTTTTGGCCATTTCATGTTGCCCTGCTTTGCAGTCTGCCATTTTAGTGTATTTTCGGCTGCAATTTCCACCATTTTGTGTTGGAAGACTTCTTAAAGGTACAAAAACATAACAATTGAGTATCTCTGGAACGGTTTGGCCTTTTCACATGAAATTTGGAGGGTGTAGAGTGGATGTCATAGATATGTGAATTATTCTGTTTACATTTTTTTAAAATAATTTGCTGCGGAGATACTGTGTAACACAGTTAACGTTTTTCGCATAGCATTCTGCATGATGCTACTGCCTTTCAACTTATAGCGTAGATAGCCCTAGCGGCTCGGAGGTGCCTTGCAGTTGTTTCATGTGTAAAACATTAACAGGTGTGGAATTATGCCATTTTAATCAATGAAAATTTGGTTCATTACTCTTCAATAACTTCTGAACAGTGTGTACAATTTGCCTGGCATTTGGAAAGTACAAAGATTAATAATTCATCTTTCAGAGTTCCAATATCCTGGTCGCTGGCACTTATGGTTGCTGAATTGCGCATGTTAAGTTGTTTGCTCTTGGCACTGTACGACCGTTGAACAGATGCACACACAATTCTGGACACACAGTGTGCCATGGTACATGTCTTCATTTACCAATTTCCATTTCACTTGGTTATACAGCTTTTGCGCAGCACAGTGACAAAAAATTACATGGTGGGAATGCTCCCACCATCACATTCCATTCACTATTTATAGTGCACATTCTCAAAAAGAAGGGAAATTCATGGCAAAACACTCCATTTAATGCATCAGTTAGGGTTGTTCCACAGTGACAAAAGTGATGAAATTTGGTGTTAGGGATGAAACCCTAACTGTGCATCCCCACGCCCACCCTAACACACACTCACAAACATGCAAGTAGGGGAAGGACCAAGGCAACACAACCAATCACACACAACCAGCAGCAGGTAACAAGAATAACATGCAACTATCTAAAGCACAAAACCACACACCCATGCTCCCATCCGGCTGTGGCATGGAGACGTCATTGCTAACTCTAAACCCGGACATTCCACACACCGCAAAACACATATCACAATGGACAACTGGACATGTTGGGCCACACGCTGCCACCAACACATAACACAGAGTACACATATGGTATTTTGAGGTTTGCAAGATCCAAAAGAGGATTTTGCACATTCCCTGAAAAACTTTTGAAAATCATGTTTGCATTTGAGACACTTTCATGTTTGAGACAGTATTTTGCAAAACAATTTTGCATGCTTTTGCAAATGCGACACTGTCGTGTCTTCTGTTTGTGACACTTTCATGTTTGAGACAGTATTTTGCAAAAGTATACTCCTAATGACTGTACATCTTTGCCATCATCCTGCAAGCAAACGGTTTTGTCCTTTGGGCTGAAATTTGCAGGGTGGCAAGACCTGTCCCACAGATGTGCGTTTTCCTGCATTTGTGCTAAAATACTTAAGGATGACAAATTTACACTTTTCCAAAATTGAGCAATTTGCCATAGACTAACATTGCAGTGCCCATGATCCCTTTCACTGCCCATATGTTGAAAACGAAGCAAGGTCCACCGTTTTTGCTACTGCCAGCTTGCTTCACCTTTATGTGAACTAACCTCATAGAACAACTTTGTAAATAATGTATGATATCTGAAGTTGGATTTCTCCACTTCCTACAGTAACACAGTTATACACCTCCTGCTGGTTGTGTGTGTGATTGGTTGTGTTGCCTTGGTCCTACCCCTACTTGCATGTATGTGTGTGTGTGTGGTGGTGGTGGGTGTGGAGGGGGATGTGCAGTTAGGGTTTTCAAGCCTAACACTGAATTTCCTCGCTTTTGTCGCTGTGGAACAACCCTAACTGATGCATTAAATGGATTTTTTGCCATTATATATATATATATTATGGTAGCACGGTAGTGCTACCATAGTTAGGGTTGAGGAGCCATTTCTATGTTAAACCCCAAAAATTTGCACCTTACTAACTTTGCAACTGTTTGATGGATTTGCCTGAAATTTGGAATTTGTGATCAAGAACCATAGGCCTTGGGATCTGCCAAGTTTCGTACTGGTCGGATATACGGCTGTGGAGTTATTAAGTGTGATCTGTGCGTACGCTTACGCTTTTCTGATTTCTGTGGTCACGCCTACAGGTCGTGCGGTTTATGTGACCGCTCAAAATCTTCAGGAACGTGCAGCCAGGGTCCCAATGTGCCTTTCAAAGATTTCGTGAAAAATATTAAACAGTTCAAAAGTTATTCAAAAACAGTTTCCCATTATAAGTCAATGGGAAAAGTTAACAAAAAGTTCAACACTTTCGCAAATGCATTTTTACTTTCGCAAATGGGCCTGTTACTTTCGCAAATCGGCCATTTTGTTTTCAGTTGGTGATCAGAAAATGGTTGGCATTTAAATTTGGGACCCTCTAGCAACCTAATTTTTTGTATTCACCTAGTCGGCCCTGAGGATGCTTGCCATGTCTTTATTTTTGTTAAAACACCCAGAAATATGTTTTTCAAATTTCTGGAAAAAGCACTTTCAAAATTACTTTTGTGCTCACGAAGTGTAGCAAATTTTGTGACAGCTTTCAGAAATTGCGACAGTAATTTTCTAGTCTGTGGGAAAATGACAGCAATTCTTTGGCACTGCACTGCAAAATAACCGTTGGGAGTTTTGGGCTGAAATTTGAGGGAAAGCAGCCGACATCTACAGATGTGCCTTTCAGTGTTGTATTGAAAAATATTACACGGCGGCAAAGTTATGGCACTCAAAGTTGACAGTTTTTCCATAGGATAACATTACGGCACCAAGCATTACAGGAATCCTTTGGCACCCTGCTGCAAAATAACGGTTTGGTCTTTTTCCTGAAATTTGAGGAAGACAGCCAACAGTACACAGATGTGCCTTTCAGTAGTTTGTGAAAAAATATCACACGGCGGCAAAGTTACGGCACTCCAAAATTGACGTTTTTCCCATAGGATAACATTACGGCGCCTCGACACTTAACAGAAATCATTTGGAGCCCTGCTGCAAAATAACGGTTTGGTCTTTTTCCTGAAATTTGAGGGAAGACAGCCAACAGCCCACAGATGTGCTCTTTCAGTTGTTTGGTGAAAACATTACAGGGAGGCAAAAGTTATGGCGCTCGAACTTTTCTTTTTCCCCATAGGATAACATTACGACATTCAGCAAGCGCTTTCAGGGCCCGTGATCTCGGAAACGGTGCAAGATACGGACTTTTCGTCGAAAATTTCAGTTCTTTAACGGGGCTAAGATTCAAATTAGCCAGGACAGTTGTAAATAATATGACTTTAAATTTTTTTTCTTCACACAGATGGTTCCTGAGATATAATGTATTTAGTATTCCAAGATCTCATTTTCTGCTGCCGATACTCATTATTTTGCATACATTATTTGTAATCACTGTCTTTCTCAATGCAGGTTTTGGGGAAAACCAGCCTGTGCGCTTACATTACTGTTACTGTTGCCCTTTCCACTTGCGGATCCGCACTGCTTCACTTACCATTGACGCTGCCGCCACCATGTATGCTATCTCTTATGCTTTTTGCGCTATGCTTTCTGTTATTTTTGCCATTTCTGTCTACAGTACTGTTTATCTTACTGTTTCACTTTACATCACCATGCCCATTGACATTTCTGTTTGCAGGCACCATGTTACTATGTGACAACACATCACGTGGCAGACCATTCCCGCTCACGCCACCATGTAAGCACTTTCTGTTCTCATTCATGCTTGTGTTACCATGTGCGCCACTGTTAGTATTTCTGTTTGTGTTGCTGTCCCTGTTAGTATGCCACAACATGATAGAGGGAGCGCGTCCAAAGGGCCCAAGGCCCCGCCAACGATATGTAGAAGGGCGCTGGGTCCCAAGGGCCCGCACTTTCGCCCGCTGCATTACATTCACTATTTCTCGTTATCATTCTCAAAAGAAGGAATTAGAGGGTCTATTTAACGTTAGTTACCACAGCACAGTGAGGCACTCACAGTTGAAAACTGATTTCGCTCACTCCACCGAGACAGGCGATTGATCGTGGGTCCCAACTCTCACCCCATTCTCCCATACTTCTGCTGCTTTACATGTCATGGGGTGAGAGTTAGGGCTGACGATCCCAATGCGCACCCCAATGCCGGTTGGGGTGGGGGGTCCAAGGGGTTTCAACCCTAACAGCTAATTCCTCACTTTTGTCGCTGTGGAACAACCCTAACTAATGCATTAAATGGAGTTTTTGCCTCTAATATATATATATATATATATATGGCTTAATTCTAAGAACTGCTCTAGACACCGCACTATTCTAGATCAACTGGACTGATATTTCCCTACATAAACATAATTTGAGGAATGTTTGCCTTTTGTCACAGATGACCAAGAGTTTGAAACTGACTGCCTGGATTCCTTCACTAGGCCAACCACCCCTTGCCATCCAGTGCCAGAGTTACAGTTGGTTCTGAACAATCTCTTCTAGGCAAAGACCTTGCTGCCACCTTTCAAGGGATGTAACATAGGCAACTGCACCCTCATAAATACAGCTATTACATCTAACCTGTACTAGGCTTTTATTTTTGCACAATGAAATATACAATACCCTTGTAAACTATACAGTTCCTTTGTACTTTGTATCTTGCACTGCCTGTGTAAGAAACATATGTCAGTCATCTGAAGCCTATCTTAGCAGGACACCTTTGCAAATGATCTCTGTCTAATGGAATTTATTCTGAATAAAACTGAATTGAATTGAAATTTTAATTCTGAATGTGTTTAAGGAAGTTTTAAAATTTATATTATAATGTTATATTTAAGAAACTGTATTTGAGATGCCATTTTAAATTAGCTTTATTTCAGCTAATCTTTACAACCTTTCCTGCTTATTTTACAGTAAGCAAACAATATTATTATTGCTCACTTGGTGCCATATCCACTTCTGAGTCAGAAGACCCTGGGTTCAAGTCCTGTACATAGTACTAGGTGGATTTTGTATTGTAGAACTGTGGCATCATTTGAGTGAGATGTTAAACCAAGGTCCCCATATGCCTTTTCTGATGGCTCTTCAAGTGAATGTTAAAGAGCCCAAGGTACTCTTCGATAAAGGTTGGGGAACTTCATCAGTGTCCTGGCCAAATTTCACCCATTCACTAAAAATAAAACCAGCAGCTTAATCTGGTTACATTTCATTTGGTTTGTATCTGTGCTGCCTCACCAAGAGGTGGCTGAAAATATGCAACATTGTCTAGCCCTCCTTTCTGGTCAGCAAAATGTAAATCAACAACTATGCACTCTCCACACACAGACAGATGAGGACACTTCTTGTAGGTTTAGAATGTGCTTTATTACATAGTGCAGCTTACAGAAATCAGGAACACCAAGCTAGGGACTAGGTTTGATGGGACGTTGAGAGATATGCGGAGACAGGGGCAAAGGTTAGAGCGTTGCTGGTGAAAGTCCGCCCTTGATGACGACCACCTAAGATTGATGGAGCATTATTTGGTCTATCAATCTGCAATCACCCATAAGAAGGCAGAGATCCTGTGCAGGGAGATTGCGGTTGCTCGGAATCGACCAGCTCAGCTGTTTCGAACTGTAGACAGACTGTGCAACCCAGCCTGTCTGCAAGTTTGGAAAGTCTTTTCACAATTGGAGTGCGATGAGCTTACTCGGTTCTTCATAAATAAGGTGGCCAACATTAGGGCCGAACTGCTGCCATCACATTCTTGGGGGGTTACCATGAACCAGTGTGAGATCACAGTGCCTCGGCTTTCCTGGAGTTCCTTCGGTCAGCTGGAGTTCATTGATGTCATGAGGATCATCCAGTATATGCACCCTACGTGCTGTAGTTTGGACCCTGGACCAACCTCCCTAATTTTGGGTTGTATTCACATCATTGGTCCAGTCCTTATGCAGATAGTCAGGTGCTCCCTGAAATCTGGTGAGTTTCCCAGCTCCCTGAAAGAGGCGGTGGTGACACCCCTCTTGAAGAAAGCTACCTTGGACCCTGACTGTCTCGCAAACTACAGACCCATCTCTAACCTTCCCTTTGTTGGGAAGGTGATTGAGAAAGTAGTGGCTGCACAACTGGAAGACCATTTGACCATCCATGATGTCTATGAACCCCTCCAGTCTGGTTTTCATAAAAGACATAGTACTGAGACAGCGCTGGTTCGGGTGCTCAGTGATCTCCTGATGGCCAGAGATCGGAGGAGTAGTTCCATTTTGGTTCTCCTCGACCTTTCTTCAGCTTTTGACACTGTAGATCACATGATGTTGATAGAACACCTGAGGCTGTCTGTGGAATATCTGGAACTGTCTTAAGATGGTTCACATCATTCCTCACTGGGAGATCACAAAGAGTTGTGTCCGGGGGTTTTTCTTTGGATTCAATGGCTTTGTTGTGTGGGGTGCCTCAGGGGTCAGTACTGTCGCCTATGTTATTTGCGGTGTATATGCTACCCATCAGAGACATTGTAAGGAGGTATGGGCTGAGGTTTCACTGTTATGCAGATGATACCCAGCTCTACCGTTCTTTTGCCCCAGACCAGGAGGGAGCTCTCTCAGTCTTTAATAGCTGTCTAAAAGAAATCCAGGAGTGGATGAATTCTAGCTGGCTGAGGTTGAACTCTGATAAGACTGAGATACTGGTTGTGGACCCAGGTTGACAGATACGGGGGTTGGGTGATGGTGTGTCTTCCGGTATTCTTCTTGGATGCATTTCTCTCCTGACCTCTGAACAGGTGTGGAACCTGGGGGTAGTTCTTGATGATGGGCTGACACTGTATTCGCAGTTGTCGGCCGTCATCAAGATTTCCTTTTATCATCTTAGGAACATCGCCAGGATTCAGCATCTTGTTACGTCTTCCGACCTGCCAACGCTAGTCCATGCCTTCGTGTCCTCACGGTTGGATTATTGCAGCTCCCTCTACCTAGGGATTTCTGGGGTTGAAATCCGTCACCTGCAGCTAGTGCAGAACACTGCAGCCCAGCTTTTGACAGGTTCTAGTAGGTCCTGTCACATTACTCCAGTGCTGCGCAACCTGCACTGGCTGCCAATTCGGTGGTGGATCACCTTTAAAGTCGGATTGCTGACTTTCAAAGCTCTACACGATCTGGGACCAGTCTATCTGAAAGAACTTCTGGTTCCCTATCACCCTAATCGATCACTCCGCTCGGCCAATGAGGGGTTGCTAGAGGTTCCAAGGGTGAATTTGAAATCTTCGGGCACTCGGGCTTTTGCGTATATGGCCCCCACCCTTTAGAATTCTCTACCCCATCGGTTGCGGGAATGCACTTCTGTGGAGGCCTTTAAGAGAGGTTTGAAGACTTTTTTATGGAAAACTGCATTATTAGAACATTGATTGTAAAAATTGTTTTGACAAAGCTGTATTTTTTAATGATTTGTATTGTTTTAATCTGTATTTATGTACGGCCCCTTGGCAATTGAAAGGCGCCTTATAAATAAAATTATGATTTTTATTAAAGCACTTTTTAAACCCACAACAAATGCCCTCATCAGTCTGTGTGTAGTTTGTGTGCAGTTGTTTGGTTTGAACTGTGTATCTCTTACCTGAGGCACCACCCCTCACCCAGAGCAGTCAATTCTGCTGTTCTCAAAAAGTAAATCAAGTATAACATAGCATATCGGTATATCAGTTTGTGATACAAGCGCTGCTGCTCCAGCTGCTGCAGATGCAATTTACATAGTTTTCACATGCAAATTGCAGAAATATATGCAGTGAACTACATTAATTGCCTAAGTCACCAGAAAAGTGACAATACCTGTAGGTTCACAGCATGAATTTTGACAACTAGCTAGGTGAATAGCTGCCTGACATATAGCTATGGTAAACAAAGAGGCCAAAATTTACACATCCTGGCAAAAAGCAAATGTTGGCAACTTCACCCACCTCTACCTGTGACCCTACTCAGCTTTAACTGTTACAAATGCTTGCAATCTAGCCTGATCTAGAAATAGTTTACTGTGTCTCCCATCTGGTGCAGATTATGCCACAAAAATATTTGTGATATCCACTTCTGTCTCTATAATTCCCATAGTGGCTTACAGCTGCACATGGTATCCTGCTTATGCTACTGATGTAATTGTTTCATTATCTAATTGTATCTGCTGTGGCTGACTTAGTAGAACTGTTACAAGGGATAGAGTTTAGGTATTGAATTTATATTGTTCATGCCTGACTACCGTAAGAAATTTCCACAGATGTATCCATCCTTTTGAAGTGTCTGCATGCTATCTACAATGAATATGTAAACATGCATAGCTCTTATTTTCTAAAGAAAAGTTATGCAATCTGTACATCAAAATATCTTCTCAGGGTTGAAGAGCCTTTTCTGGAATCTGTTTTCTGAACATACCTGCACAACTATATTTTCAAATTTCTTCCTTTGTGCATACCAACTTGAATTAAGACATGGTTATGTAACAAACAATATAAGGAAAAGGCTTGATATAGATGACCCATTTAAAAATGTCACATATAAAGGAATTAACCTGATTAAATGAATCACAGTGTATTTATTATGCACTGAGGTTAAGTACTTGATAGTTATGCAATCACTGTTTCAGAAATATTCTTACATACTTGCCTAAATGTGCATTTCAGTGTTAAGAACACCTCTTTCTTGAGTGAAACATGTACTGCTTCTGTAAGACCAAGGATAGGCAGCAATAAAACTGAGTTTAGGGGTAGGGGTGTATGAGTAATACCTATATTTTTTTGAATGCCATAAATGTTAGGCTTCCCAAATATTTTTCATAATAAAGAATAGTTTTCACTTTTCATATTTGGCTAAAGGTACGGCAGAATGTAATCCCCTTTTTATAGAAAACATAGTGCACAGTGTTTGTTCAGTATGGGATTCGATGACAGCTGGAAATCTGTTGTACCACTGTTCTGTTATCAGCTTGTAACATCAGTCTGATGTCTGATTGATAGTACAACAGCAAACAGCCGAGAGATTTGTGAGCAGCATTTAAAAAAAAATACTGGCTTTCACTTTTTCCAGTCAGAGCTAGTGAAACTGACAAGCTGGCAGGTTTCCAGCAGAGTATCTTTCTTAAAATAATTTAATTACACCATGCCACTGAAAGAACAAGTCAATGTTATTGTTTACTCAGACAACTACTTGGAGTAACCTACCAAATCTTCACATTTCTTCCTTATTGTTGCCTTTTATCTTCAGGTACAGCTGTTCAGTTTATAGTTTACTTGTTGGACTATTTTACTTAATCTCATATTGACATTCTATTAATAGCTGGATTTTTTTTTCATCATTTATTTATCCTCCTTTTGGGATGCATGGGCAGGCACTCCAGCTCCTGCCTCACCCCCACACCGCTGTGCTTGTCTCCTCCAGGTGTTTACCTTTGACCGTGATCCCCATGGATTACCCCACTGTGGCAGGGTAGAGAGGGGAAGGCCACCACCCCTAAGTATGCATCCGATTTCAGCCAAAGAATCTCAAGGTGATGTCATGAGCCTGTGGGAAGTGAGCAGAGATTCATGTATTACAGGCTCTATATTTCCTCCTGCCTTTCCTCCCTAAGTCCCTGGCACAACCCCAGATGGCTGGCATAGTCTCTGTTGACCATGACAGAGGCAGCACACTCGGGATGTGCCACTCCTTGCAGAAGCAAGCTCTCTGGCTCACTACAAGAGGTCACTGTTGCACAGGAGCTGGTCCATCTCCCTCCCTGGCTGACTCTTGCTCCCCTTGGGAGCACTCCCCAGTCTGGCTGCCTGATCTGAGAAGACCTGGCCTCCAAATCCACATGGCCAGCATTGAAGCACAAAGCACTTCCTCTGATGGATTTTTGTTTTTTTAAACTACATGGATTACACCATAGGAGTCAGCTTTCTGCTACATGCTACTAAACAGAGACATGAATCAGAAATAAAACTGGAAAGATGAAACTTAAACATAAGAGCCATTTAATACCCTAAAACAATGAGCAAAACATAAACAAGTGAGCAAGTCAAACCAGAGAAACTAATGCGAAAAAGGTCTCATGAACAAATGATAGAGCATATTGAATCCTTACTTAGAAAATAGGTACAGTAGAACAACATGGTTGGGTCTGATGAATTGGTGAGGCCACGAAACTGTCGCCCCGTTGGTGTGAATTGAATCAATGAAACATTATAACAGATCTACAGTGGAGTTCATCCTTCTTTTGCTCAGCTTCCAAACTCACATTGCCGGCATGGCAGCACAAAGTACTTGCACTGAGACTTTGGGCAGCCCCTTTAATATCTGGATTTTTTTTAAAACTACATGGATTTCATCACTGCAACTCTTGATATCTGAAAATTATAAGTAACCAACTTATAATGCTAATAGTAGATGGGCTCCACCATGCACAGAATGACATAGGATTCCATCTCAGGGATTTGATGAAATCTCTAACCACTCAAGTTTCACTTTCATGATCACTGAATAATTTTTTTGTTGTTTTTTTTATAATTGAATGTGCTTTATTGGTTTTTATAAAAAGAACATCCAAACTACCATTTGTAACAATACAGTGTGACTACAAAGCTGCATAACTGTAAGTAACACCACAAGCAATAACTACAACCCCCTATCCTGTCCCGCTCCCCTCCTGCCTACACTCCTACCCCCTCTTCATACAGCACATCTATCCAAAATTAAGTGGCCCCACCCATGCTGCAATATAGAAGCAGAGCAGGGGAGACAGCAGGAGTCATCTGATGAGTTCTCATGATGGGCACCTCCAACTTATGGTCTGCTTAAAGCAACATACCTGAGTGGTCACAAACTGGGTCCCCAGGCCGGAATACCTTTGAGACTCTCTCAATACCAACAATAGTGTATATAAAGTTTCTTACCTTCATTTGAAGGAGTCCTCCATATGGTACATCCTAGCAATTTGTTTCCTTACCGCTAAAGCTTGGGTGATCTCCTTGTACCATTCCTCATAAGAAGGAGTATCCTTCTCAAGCCAATGTCTAAGGATAACCATTTTCACCATGACTGAGATTAGAGCCATGAGACCCCCTGCATTGATTTGTTGACAGAGAGAGGAGAAGTCTCTCAGCAAGCAGATTTCAGGAGTGAAGATGTGCTCCAATCCCAATTGGGGATCAAGGGATGATTGAATCCTAACCCACAGTGGGTGTATCTTGGGACAATCCCATAACATATGTTTTAAATCTCCCTCAGAAAGCCACAACAAAAGCAAGTAGGAGTTGGGGACCTTCCCATTTGAAATAACTTAAGAGGGGTAAAATATAAATCATGCAATATTCTGAAATGTGCCCAGCTATGTCTGTCTCACTTCAAAAATCAGTAAAGATTACACCATATTAAGTGCCATTGTAAAGGTGTGAAGTCTAAGCCTAAATTTTGCTGCCAGTCATAACCAGTCCCAGTCAACAATGTGGGATCTATTGATTGGAAATAACAGTATAGTCCAGCAGTCACATGAGGCTGCAGAGCTATAGCCAAAAGGCTGGGTAGTGGCCCTGCCTCCAGGGCCTGCCAGGGGCCTGGCCCAAGGAACTCCTTCAGGGCCTTCACTAACTGCAGGTATTTGAAACTATGCAAGTGGTCACTAAATTCATCAAAACATCTTGATGGAATCCTATGTTTTTTATGCATGGGAGTCCATATACTATTCTAGTTATGCATTATAAGTGATTTTGCTTGTCTGGTGGGATTATTATCATGTAAAATTTTATACTGTTTGTATATGTTTGATACTTGTTCTCATTGTTTATGAATCCAGGTTTTTATTTCCAAATGATACCCATTGAAACTGAGCCTCTGGCCTAGAGGGGATTGTCTATGTTCATGCTTGAACAAAGAAACAATTTACTACTACTACTAAGGTTATTTGTGAATTAGTACAAAATAAAAAGGCTCTCCTCCGCACCTATTTTTTATCAATGGCGGTAGGTGGGTTATAAAAGGAGATGTCATATTAAAGGTGTTGTCAGCTCCTTGCAAAGTGCCAGGAACTGGTTATCACTTTGTTGTCTATTGGACTCTAGGGAAGGATGAGGTGGGTAGAAAAAGTTTGGAATTGGAAGGGAGGGTGATCAGAAGATGAGCTCTGGCCACCTGAGGTCTGGAAAGCCTTTTTTTCCCATAACCCATGACAAATATGAAAAGTGAATATTTGGTCCCTGAATTGACTATTCCAGCTGAATATTTGGAATAAGGTATTTACAGACCCCTAGCCAGGGGCATGATTTATGGCTGGCTAGTCTAGACAATGGAGTATCAGCACAGATATTTTCCAACAGTTATCAAAATACAAGTTGGGGAAATCCAGCCCCCCTGACTGGTGAAGACCAGTGTGCTTTACAGTCATTGAAGAGTTTGAAAAAGCTGTCATTCACATACACACATACTAAGGAACTATCAGGAGGTCAGGTACCAAAAAAGAGAGAATTAAGCACAAAAAGGTATCAGACCAGCCCCGCGCACCGAGCGGTGCTCTCAGACAAGGTGGCACTTTTCAGCCATTTTCCTGGCCGCCACTACTACCTCCGAAACCCAGAACCTCAAGCTGCCCTCCCGGTCCTGCTCTGTGGACCCTGACCCAAGATTCAGACCGGCCCCACTTCCTGAGCGGTGGTCTCAGACAAGGTGGTGCTTTTCAGCCATTTTCCTGGCCTCCACCACTACCGCTGAAACCCAGGACCTCAAGCCGCCCTCCTGGTCCTGCTTCAGGGACCCTGACCCTAGATTCGGACCGGCCCCGCGCACCAAGCAGTGCTCTCAGACAAGGTGGCACTTTTCACCCATTTTCCTGGCCACCACCACTACCGCCGAAACCCAGAACCTCAAGCTGCCCTCCCGGTCCTGCTCTGTGGACCCTGACCCAAGATTCAGACTGGCCCCATGCCCCGAGCAGTGCTCTCAGACAAGGTGGCAGTTTTCACCCGTTTTCCTGGCCACCACCACTACCGCTGAAACCCAGACCTCAAGCCACCCTCCTGGTTCTGCTCCGTGGACACTGACCCAAGATTCAGACTGGCCCCACACCCCGAGCAGTGCTCTTGGATAAGGCAGCGCTTTTTGGCCGTTTTCCTGGCCGCCGCCACTACTGCCGAAATCCAGGACCTCAAGCTGCCCTACTGGTCCTGCTCCGTGGACCCTGACCCAGGGTACTACTGCAGACACTTTCTTATCTAGCTGAGTGGCTGCATCACCTCGGATTGGAGCGCCTTTTTTCTGGTGACTGGCAATTGGTCCTCAGAGCAGCACACGGCTTCTGATTGGTGTGCCTCTCTGCCCTGTCTTTCCTGGGCTAAAACCTGGGCTCCTGGACTTACTTTACCTCTGTTTTTTCTTCCTTGCCCCCCATCCCCGCCCAGGCCTAATATTAAATACTCTACTTGTACCTGCCTACCTCCTCTCAACTACACCTCACTGGCTCTCTCACTCCTCTCTCCCCTACATGTCACTCTGTGGCTTGCTCTGTACTTTATGGTTATGCTACTCTCCTTCCAATTTAACCCTGATTCGCTCCAGTGCTGCCCATTCCATTTGTCTGGTCTTATACTCCACTAGCCCTACTACTCCTAATCGAGCCACAATATTAAATTCTAATATCAAAGCATTTCATTAATTCTTTGTCCTCTGTCACTGGAAGTTGCCTCCCCACTACCAAACTTAGCCACTGGTTGGTATTTTATCCATACCCCCTATATCTACATAAGCTACCCTCTATCACCATTCTTCTTATTGACCTAGCAGTCATCCCCATCCCCTAAAAACTCTTACTACTCCTTTGCTAGTAATAGTCTGGTAACTGTTATTAATTTTGCTTCCATACTGCCCTTGGCTCCATTTTCCTCCCTTTCCAGCTCGTAGGTCTCCATCCTCTGCCTTCTGTGGACAACCTCTCTCTAATCTACTCTGCCAAACCTTGTAAACTAGTGACCACTCTTTTATATCCCTTCCCTCTTTGTCTGCCCTCACTGTCTCCTACTTCTCCACTTCTGTTTCCTGCCCCACTACCCTCTACTCTGCCACTCCACCTGGCCTACATAGAAACATAGAATTTGACAGCAGATAAGGACTGCTTGGCCCACCTAGTCTGCCCATTTCCCTACCTACTGGATAAGCTGCAGATCCTAGTTAACCAACAGCCTACTTCCTCCTACCCCCACTAGAATTTCCCTATGTCTATCCCATGCATTCTTGAATTCCCCCACTGTTTTTGACTCTACGACCTCCTCAAGAAGGCTGTTCCATGTATCCACAACCCTCTCTGTGAAGAAATACTTCCTCAGATTACCTCTGAGCTGTCTCCCCTCTATCTTCAAATTGTGCCCCCTTGTTTTTGCACATCTCTTTTTCTGAAAGATGCTACCCTCTTGGACTTTGTTGATTCCCTTGAGGTATTTGAAAGTTTCTATCTTACCCCTCCTCTCCCTCCTTTCCTCGAGGCTATACACCTTTAGTTCCTTTAGTCTTTCTTCATATGTCTTCTGATGCAGACCCTGCATCATTTTGGTTGCCCTCCTCTGGACAGTCTCCACCCTGTCTATGTCTTTGTGGAGATGGGGTCTCCAAAACTGTACACAGTACTCCAAATGTGGTCTTGCCAGCTGTCTTTACAGAGGGCCAAAAACGTCCTGTTTTCTACTGGTGATGCCTCTCTCTATGCATCCCAGTATCCCCCCAGCCCTCCTTACTGCCTTCTCACATTGCTGGCCCACATTTAGGTCATCTGATATGACTACCCCCAGGTCCCTTTCCATTTTTGTTGTCAGTATCTCACCCCCCATTGTGTACTCTTCCCCTGGGTTTTTGTTTCCCAGGTGCATTACTTTGCACTTCTTTGCATTGAATCTAAGCTGCCATACATTTGACCATTCCTCCAACCTTGCCAAGTTCCTTTTCATCCTTTCCACCCCACTTTGTGTATCAACCCTGTTGCAAATCTTTGTGTCATATGCAAAGAGACATACTTTACCTTCCAGTCCCTCTGCAATGTCACTTATAAAGACATTAAAATGGGCTGGCCCCAGTACTGAACCCTGCAGTACCCCACTAGTAACCCTCCTTCCTTCACTGTGGACTCCATTTACTATTACCTGCTGTGTCCTGTTGTCCAACCACTGTTTTACCCAGGCTACCACCCAACCACCCACACCCAGGCTGGCTAATTTGTTTATTAATCTTTTGTGCGGGACTGTGTCAAATGCCTTGCTAAGGTCTAGGTACGCCATGTCCACAGCCCCTCCCTGGTCTACTGCTTTGGTCACCCAGTCAAAGAAATCAATTAGATTTGTCTGACATGACCTTCCCGCTGTGAATCCATGCTGCCTTGGGCCCTGTGCCCCACTGGCCTCTAGGTACTCAACAATTCTTTCCTTCAGAAGTGATTCCATCATTTTCCCTACCACTCAGGTCAAACTGACAGGTCTATAGTTTCCTGCCTCTGTCTTGCTCCCACTTTTGTGAAGAGGAATCACATCTGCCCTCCTCCAATCCTCAGGTACCACCCCATCCTCCCATGATTTAGTAAAAAGAGTAGTCAGTGGTGTTACTAGTTCTTCCCTTAGTTGTTTTAAAATCCTGAGGTGAATCCCATCAGGCCCCATTGCTTTATCCACCTTCAGTTTTAAGAGTTCTTTCAGAACCCTTTCTTCTATGAAAGGACTAATATCAACTCCCCCCCCTATCCAGAGTGCTTCTATTGACTGGATTAGGTATTTCCCCCTGCTTTTCCATTGTGAATACTGAGCAGAAGTATTCATTCAGTATCCCTGCTTTTTCACTGTCGCTCTCTGCCTAGCCACCTTCCTCTTTGTTCAGCCTCAGTATCCCTGCCTTAGACTTTCTTTGCTCCCTAATGTGCCTATAAAAGGTTTTATCCCCCTTCTTAACCGATTTGGCTATCTTTTCCTCAGTTTTGGCCTTTGCTATTCTGACTGCTTTACCCGCTTCCTTCTGCATTAACTGGTACAGTTCTCTGTCCTGCTCCTTCTGTGCTTCCTTATACTTCCTGAATGCAATCTTTTTTTCCCTTACCTTCCCCGTCACTTCTTTTGAGAACCACAGTGTTTTTTTCTTTCATTTTGATTTGTTTATTTGCTTCACACAAAGACTTGCTGCCTCCGTGATGGCGGTTTTGATGTTTCCCCACTGTTGCTCCACCCCACCTTTGTGCTTGTTTGCTAGTGCTTTTCTGAGGCACTCTCCCATTTTGACAAAATCAGGTCTCCTGAAGTCCAGTACCTTCACTTTTGTGTGGCTTGACTCTACAGCTAAGTTTATCGTGAACCACACTGTTTGGTTGTCACTTGTTCCCAGATGGCTACCCACTTCAAGATCAGAGATCCTCTCTCCATCCCCATTCGAGAGTACCAGGTCTAAGATTGCTTTCTCCCTAGTGGGTTCCAAAACTAGCTGTCTGAGGTATGCCCCCTGTAGGACATCGAGAATGGCCCTGCTATTGGATGTGGCTGCAGCAAAGGTGCTCCAGTCAACATCTGGCATATTCAGGTCCCCCATTAGCAATATCTCCCTTTTCTCTGCCTTCCCAAGGAGGCCTTCTATCATTTCCTTGTTCATTTCCTCCCCCTGAGATGGGGGTCTGTATACAACCCCTGTGCGGATTGTGGAGCCACTTCCAGTCTCCAGGGTGACCCACAGTGCCTTCTCTCCTCCCTGTTTACCCTTTAGTTCTGTTAAATCAGATGTTCTGAAACATGCAGTTGCTGGTTCAGGGAGCAATGTACATCTGGTGGTTATGGGATTCAAACCTTGGACTGTGAGGACTTTTGGCAAAGGCAAGGCAAGGCAAAATTTATTTAAAAGACACCCAATCCTGGAGGCTGTGGGTGGCGTACACATTTTTTAAAACAAAAGTTTAAACATAATAAATATACAAATTTATACATAATAAAAATGCAAAATCTGATAGAATCAGAGACATTACCATCAATATTAATCTAAACATCAAATGCTTTAGAAAAAAGAAAAGTCTTCAGCTGGGCCTTAAAAATATCTACTGTGGGGGCTTCCCTGACCATGATTGGCAAAGAGTTCCACAGAACAGAAGCCGCGGCGCTAAACGCTCTATCACCGGTGGATTTAAACCTAGTTCTGGGAATGGCCAGGAAGCCACCACTAGAGGAATGAAGAGGGCGGGAGGAGAGGGCAGGTGACAGACAGTCTGACAGGTAACCGGGGCCCAGCCCATGTAGGGCCTTATAGGTGAGAAGACCCACCTTAAAGAGGACTCTCCACCTGACTGGCAGCCAGTGCAACTCGCATAAGACCGGTGTAAAATGACAAGACTTTTGCTGCCCAGTCAACAACCGGGCAGCTGCGTTTTGCACCAGCTGCAGTCTGCAGAAAGATCCTCCTGTGACCCTGAGATAGAGCGCATTACAGTAATCAAGCCTTGATGTAACTAAGACATGTATCAAGGTAGGGAGGTCCAGAGGCGGAACAAGGGGCTTAATCCTGGCAATGTTTCTGAGATGATAAAAACAGGTATGAACCATGGAGGATATTTGAGCCTCCATGGTTAAATCCCTGTCCAGAATCGTAACTCAGTACTTTAACCTCTGCGCTATTTTGCAGACCCTGTTAGTTTTGGGGCCAAAATGAATAAACTGTGGGTGACATTCTTCCTCACAGTTTCTCTGCCTCTGCTACATCTGTCCATCAAAAGGCCCCCTCCATTAGTATCCATTCTCCCCTACTATAAACAAAATGACTTTGTTTTCTCAAATCTTTTTGTGGTGCCTGCCTTACATTGTGATCCCTCCCTGTTAATCCCTAATAAGACATGGGTCCACCTGGTCACCTATGCTCACAACCTCAGCTTCCGACAAGCTCGTGCCTTGTCATTTTTCTCTCACCGTAAGCTCTGGTACCTCCTCTTGCTAGCCATTCTGCTGTCTGGAGATATATAACCAAATCCAGGGCCTATTACTCCAGTAGCTGCCTCTATGCCAGATGCCAAAGGTCTCCTCTTTACACACTATAACATTAGGAATCTTGTGCGAAACTTCACTGAACTAGAATCGTGGATCACCCTCTATAAGCCAGACATAATATGCCTCACTGAAACCTGGCTTAAGCCATCTGGCCCTGACTCTTTATACTCACTTCCTTCATATACTATCCTGAGAAAAGACAGGCCCTCTTTGAAACAGGGGTGGTGGAACAGCTTTATATTACAAGTCTCACCTCCAGCTCTCCTTAATTAACTTATCTTGCTTGCATCACTGGGAGGCCATTCATGCCCTCCTCACACTTGGCACAAAGAAGCTACATGTTTTCTGTGCCTACAATCCCCCTACACATGGCCTAAAAGGACTCAATGAGCTCCTTGACCAAACCACCTCTCTTTCTGGAAATAGTGAAGTTTTTTGCTATGAGATATTAACAGTAACTGGCTTGGAGGCTCACAGGTGATGGCCCTCTCTAAACTTCAAAGTTTCAACCTCTACCAGCTTATTTCCTCACCTACTTGAACTGCTCTTCAGTCTAATACCAGCACCCTACTGGACTGGATTGTGATGAACCACTGTTGAACATCGTGGATGTAGGCGTCCTTCCTGATGCCATCTCTGACCACTCCCCCACTTTCTGCATATGGGGCAAAGGTAGGCCTGAACCCTCGAAGCGCCATTTCATTACCTTCTGAAATTATGCAAATTTTGACCACCAGACCTTCCTGACTAACATTGCTGCTACTGACTGGACCGCTCTCTATAGCTCCTCAGATGCACAGTCTGCCCTAGATATCTTCCTGTCCACCTTCCTGACACTACAAGAAACCCACAGTCATCTAGTGACCAGAAGAGTCAGAAATAGACAGTCCCGCTGGCTAAAATCTGATCTTCTCTCTGAATTACATCTGAGGGACAAAAGTTGGTTTCAGTTTAAGAAATCTGGTCTACCAGAAGATTTACTTACCTATAGGGAACTTAGAAATGCCTGTAAAAAAGACATTAAGCAACAAAAGAGCTCCTACTGTAAGGCTCTGCTAACTGACTCCCAGGGGAACCCCCAAAAATTCTGGGTCCATATTAAGCAATTCCTAGGCTCAAGTTAGTCCACTACGCCTACTAACATGACTCTAAATGGCATCCACTGTAACAATCCCCTCACTATTACAAACTTCTTTAACATGCAATTTGCTGACCTCACTCAATACACCTACACTTTCCCCCCACTCTCAGATCTGGTCCCTCAAGTAAACCCTGCTAGGCCCACTTTCCACTTCAAATCAGTACACAGGCATGAGGTTCTCAGACTTCTTTGAAACATCTCTGAGTATGCAGTTGTGGGGTCTGATAACTTAGAGCCAAATCTCCTAAAATTAGCTGCCCCATACATAGCAGCCCCCCTTGCAAGGATTTTCACCCTCCCTTTGTGTCAGGGCTCTGTCCCTGACATCTGGAAAATAGCCAGAGTTACCTCTGTACTCAAAAAGGGTGATATGCTTAACCCCTCTAACTACAGACCTTTTGCCATACTATCCGCACTCAGCAAAATTCTAGAGAAACTGGTTGCCCTCCAAACTACTGACTTTCTTCTGAAAAATGATCTCCTAACTGATGCTCAACATGGCTTCTGGAAGGGACACAGTATTATTACTGCCTTGCTCAAACTCACGTCTGACACCCTAGCGGCCATGGATTCTGGCTGGCTCACGGGTGCCATTTTCATAGACATGACCAAGGCATTTGATCTCGTAGACCACTCCATTCTCATTGTCACTCTCGTCTTTCTAGGTTTCTCATCAAACATTGTGAACTGGTTTAATTGCTACCTGACGAAAAGGTCTCAATATATGAAATTCAACTCCGCCCTATCTGACAAGGTCACCATCAATATCGGTGTACCTCAAGGGTCCATCTTGGGTCCACTACTTTTCTCAATTTTTATGAACAATATCATCTCCAATCTCCTAAAGATCATCTCTCTACTGTATGCAGATTACATCATAATGTACACCAGTTCACACAGTATAGAGGACATAGACTCTCTACTCTCCTCTGATTTTCAGCTTATCCAACAGTGGCTTGCTAATCACAGACTTATCCTAAACAACACCAAGACCCAAGCTATGCTATTTGGGTCCAAGCTCAAACTCAAACACTCCCAAGATCACGTCAATGTCTTCTCTTTGGATGGCTCTTCAGTTGGGGTGGTAAACTCCTTCAAATATTTAGGGGTCACCCTTGACCCGTCATTGAATTTTGACCTCCATATTCAATCTACCTGTAAGCTGGCCAGCTCTAAACTAGGCATCACCTATCGTATGTGCTATGCACTCACCCCCTCAGCCAGGCTGGCTATTGCCCATGGGATATTACTCCCCTCACTTACCTATGGGGTTGCCGCCTACGTCTCTGCCTGCAACTCAAGTCTACAAAAGTGGGATGTTACCTATAATAATATTTGACGCTTCACTTCCTTCTCCCCCCAGCTGAAACATCATTGTCTCCTCTACTCAGAACTGGGCTGGCTTCCCCCCCAAAAGCTTAGGTACTATGCTCTTGGATCCATTACCATCATTAGATCCTGTACACTTGAACCCCTAGCTAGTCTCTTTCTACACCAGAAAACCAACTATGCCTTGCGCTGTGCTGACTAGGCCCCTGTTCTAATCCCTAGACACCACACTTCCAAAGGTGGTTATGCCTTTGCCTGCCATGCTCCCCATTTCTGGAACACACTCCCACTAACCCTACATCAATCAGCTTCCCATATCTCCTTCAAAAGAGAACTACACCACTATCTCTTCTCCTCCTATGTCTGCTCCTGCTTTAAACCACCCTAACCCTCACTTTCCGTCTTCCGGCCCCTCTCCTTTGTTTGTCCTTTGACCCTGGGTTCCACTGCAACAGGGAGCACTTTTTCCTTTTTCCTTTTCTTTCTCTGCCCACTACCAACTTGTCTCCTACTTTATTACTACCTGCTTGCTTTGTGCTCTATTCCTCGTCCCTTGTACACTGCTCAGTCACTCTAAAAATTGACCTGACTGTATTTTTGATACATGCTTAATCTAAATGATGCATTGTTCTTGTCAGCTTTTCTGCCGTTAATTTCACTCAAACACTTACTTGTCATTTGTAGTATTGTACTAAATGTTTTTCAGTAAGTTTGTCTCTGTACCCTCCTGGGTCATGCCTGAAAATAGTCTTGTTGGCTAGTGCACCAACCCAGTTAACAAAAATTAAATAAATTTAGATGTACAAAATATGTTAGTGTTAGTTGTGGCATTTATACCTGTGTCTTCTGGGTCTCCAGATTCACAGCTTTGTTCTCTAGCCACAAGGATATTTTGATACCCTCACAATACATTGTAAATGACACTTATTTAGGCTGTGCATATGCTTACCTGCTGTGTAATCTTGGTACATCCCCTAACCTCAGAGAGGCATCTGTAAGTTTGTTTTTCATTTTTAACTTGGTACATGAGATCAAATAAAGGCAAATCACTCACCTTTCATTAATGTAGCAATTTTATATAGGATGGCCACTCTAATTCACCTACAGTATATTTGTCTTCTGGCAGTTTCATTGGGTTGAGTGGTCCTGGTATTCCTTTTTTGAATTGTTAAATAGGATTTGGAGTCCCCCTGCTGGCACAGTGGCAGTGCTACTGCTTGAGACACCTGTGACTTGGATTTGGAAGATAGCCCCAAGTGTCAGAGGGCTGGCCAGAGGAAGGAGATTTCAGCAATTGACAGACATTTCACCTCCTCCAGGGCAGGAGGGGAAAGGGACCCACTGATAGAGTGTTTCCTGGCAGAAGTCAGTATAGCGCAGTGGTCTAAGGCTCTGAGCTGCAAATCTGGTGACATCCAGCAGACCAGACATGGGTTTGAATCCCACAGCTTCCACTTGCATACTGTGTGACCCTGAGCAAGTCACTTAACCTCCTTGTACTCCCAGGTCGCTCCTGTAAAAAAGCTTTCAGCTTAGTGTGCTATACCTGGTTAAACAACTAAATAAAAAAAAAAAAGTCGGGGGTACTGAGCCTGAGGACCAAGCTGTGGCTGGTACTGGAGCGATATGGCAGACATTGGTGCATCATGCACGACAGTGTGTGTGAAGCTCCATGACTTCACTTCATGTCCACTGCCTTCAGAGGAAATAGTAAAATGCATAATGCCTCTGGCCGGGCAGGTGATGCCACTCCATATGGTTCTTGACTCACCCTGGTCTTCACCTCAGCCTGCCTGTGTAACTGGATCTAGGTACATGACTTGCTGTGGAGCTGGAGGAATCTGCACCTCAGGGGGTAAGCTGAGGGGGCCCTGCTGAGCAGGTGTGTTGTGTGTGGGCGGAAGGACCAGGAAACCAGGTTGGGTGGGTTAGGCACTGTAGAGAGTTGATGGAAATCTAAGCCAATAGTTGGAGGATAAACTGTGTTGAAAACCAAAAGGATTTGGAAGTGCTGTGTGTTCCGTAGAATGCTTCTGATTAATTGCCTTACTCAGCACAGAAAAAACATACTGGTCAGGAGCAATAAAGGAGGTCTGTACATGGCATAACATGTGTTGCATGATGCAGTGCCATGTACAGATCCCTTTTGCACCAGAGTAACTACTAGACAACTCCCATAAACCCAGTTTATAACTTTACATCCTCTTCTGGGTCAAAGTCAGAGTTAATTTTACAACCTTCTGCTGATACTTTATATTGATCAAATTCTGCCCCTCTCCCTGCCACCTGTTGTTTAGTTTCTCAGTACTCCATGAAGTCAAGCAGCCCCATGTGCCCTGTTCCATTTCAATGCCTGCCCAACTTACCGGTCAGTCCATAGTTCCTGTCTCCCCACCAACCCCAATATTTCTAGTTGCAGCTTTGCAACATTTCCATCACCTGTGTGTAGCAGTTGTACAAGTGTGTGGCATGGTTGCAAACATTTTTGACCAAGTTGGCAAGGTTGGTGTTTCTTCTTTCATGGCTCAACAGGCTTTCTCCATGGTGACCCCCCTCTATCTCCTGTGCATGGTCAAGTTTTGTTTTACATCCATGTAGGAAAGGGCTATGACACCAGATGTGCATGTCAAAACAAGGCTACAATGTAAAAATTATTAAGTGGTCGCGTGACCATTTAGCAGCATTCACCTGTAAACAGAGATGTGTAAATTTGGCAAACCTTGATTTGCGAATTAATTTGCAAAGTTTGCCATTTTCACAAAGAACAGAGTGCTGTCTTTGCAAAGTTTTCTTTGGATGAAGTAACACTTTTTGAAACGGAGTCATGCAAATTCACTGGAAATTTGCAACTTTGGCATTACTTAACCTGGCTTTGCCTTAAAAAGTGCAACTTCCCCTGAAAAACTCACTACGGAGGGGGTGAAGTGGGCAGTTCTTGAGGTTTTTCATGAAGGTGAATTTTGCAACATTGCTGGAACTTTGCCAAGCCTGATTACACAGGCTTGATTGTTTTAGCAGTCATTGCTGATGACCTTAGGTCTCTTTTCTTAGATGTCATGCTTCTCTCCTGCAGTTCTTTTTGCATGTTTTTATCACCTTGGCCTTTTTGACATTAAATTTCTACTGCAAAACTTTTGACCTCCTCTGTAGACTTTGAAAGTCTCTCTTTATCTCGCTAACTCCCCTCCTCACTGTCTACCCTGCCACAGAGCTTAGCATTCTCTACAATGAAACACACCATGCCCTAGATTCCTTTTCCCATGTCACTGATGAAAATAATGAAAAGGATTGAACCCAGGACCAATCCTTGTGGCATCACACTGGTGACCTGCCTCTCTTCTGATTTTTTTTCTAATTTTTTAATTCTTTGGTAACCAGGTAAGGCCACTGGGCACAGGGTCATTTATAGGGGTGCCCTGAGACAACTGGCTAGTTTAACTGACTTGCTCAGAGTCGCACAGTATGGAAGTAGAGGTTGTGGGAATCAAACCCAGGTCTGCTGGATGAACCAAGCTCATTCTCTGCTCATTTCTCTAACTTCTACCCCTTGTCTCAGTTTGACAGTACATTCCCTCATCATTCTTTATTTGCGGATGAACAAAAAAGGTCTTGTCACCATCCTTTACTCCCCAATTTCTCTCAACTCAGCACTAACTTTTGCCTTTCTCATCTTTCTACTGGCTGTTGTGAGTTTTCCAGGTAGTCTACTCTGTCCTTTTCCCTCTAGGTCATCCTGCATTTCTTGTAGTAAGCTCTTTTCTTCCTCACTGTACTTGCAACAACCCATATAAACCTGAGGGTTTCCTTTGCTTGTTCTTGCCATCTACTTCACACAGGTGTTCTTAACTTCTTAAATCTCATTCCAAATTACAGACCATTTTTCTTTTACCCCACTAGCACCTCCAGACTTGGCCAGCTGTACATTCAGATTTTCCACCATTTGGTGTAGTTGGCACTTTTGAAATCAAGTACTCGCTTGTGAGCCAGTTTATGTGATATGCAAAACTACTTTTATAATATATTGCTTCATATTTGTGACACAGTCTCAAAACGTTAATAATTCTAGATGGCTTTGTAGGACCATTTCTGTGAGCATGCAGCTGAAGTCCATTACTAAACATATACAGTTGCTCTGTGAGTGGCCTGCAGAAGGGTTGGTGAAATTTGCTTTCTGCCAATGAAATTCTGGTAAAATTCCTATTTTACCTCTGTAAAAGTTTGTTAAATTTCCACAGAAATTTCTCCAAAATTGTGATTTCAGTTATATCTGTGAAATTTAAAAAATATTTGTCCAAACTTTACACAAAATTCAATATTTTAATTTTACCAAAGCCCACACAGAAATCTATCAAATTTCTGATACCTATCATCCAAGGTGACTGAGTTGTACACCTCCAAACTTTTGGAAATGTAAAAATTACATTTCACAATTATGAAAACTGAAGAATTTTAAGCTCCTATGGCTTTAACAGTAAAGTATAGAACATTACCAATTTTGTTAGGTTCATTGACCCAATGTATTAGGCTTTGAGGCCACCCCCTGCCATGACTCGTGTTCTGAATCAATCCCAGGAAGTCATGTCAGGAGGCAGGCCATGATGGAGACATCTACCACTCAGCAGTGCATCTTTGTGGGAAGGGCTGGCAGTAAGTTCCAACAAAACACAGTCACCCCTGCAGATGGGCCAGGGAGCTTGCTCTTGCTGCAGTAGAAGCTATGGCCATGCAAGTCTGACAGCGGCATTGCTCCCACCAGGTGAAATGAGAGGGGGAAAATTTTGTAGAAAAACCCAGTAGCCAACTGATTGATGGCTGGGTTTAGACTGATCAGGGCATATCCCTAAGAGATGAGCTGCCAGTCAGGAGAAAAAACAATATGGAAAAAAGAAGATGTGTATGTCAACACTCTAATCTGTTGCTCAAAGGCTGGTAATGTTATAAGCAGCCAAAGATTCCAAAATAATATCAGTAATTAATGTTGAATTTCATGAGCTTTTGTGAAAATTGTGGCATAGTGTGATACTTTTGTCAAAGCCATATCCATATATTTTGCCCATTCGTACACTTGAGTTGCCATTGTAGTGGAAGGTAAAAGGTGTATAAAGTGTCACTAAGGTAACATTTACAAGAGGATCATTGTAAAAGTATAGTGATGCCAAGTGTCAGGTCAAAATCATAAGTGATGAACCATGAAGAACAGTCATGGACATCACGTGCCAGATAGCCAATATAGATAACTGAATTAATGACTTGTGAAGCCTACGTATGTGCAGCATGTTTTCTGTACAATGCCACCTGCTGACTCCTTAAAACCCTGCAGATAACAGTGTATATTTTTACCATTTTAAAACAGTGGCACCAACTGACACCAAGCCTCACAATTAGCTATGACTTAAACCATTGTGACCGAAGTATCTGGATATCTTTCGTCACAATGGAGCATGATGCTGGGCATCACTGTCACAAGAGTGTTTTAGGGGTAACTCAGGACTATAATGCTAGTGCACATAAAGTGATTCAGTGGTGATAAGTACTTTATGAAAGTTACATTCCACAAATGGAATTCTAGTGGCATTACCTAGCATGCGTCCATGAATATTTGAGCAGATTTTGCCAATTAGTAACTTCTAATAATAAATCTTAACCTACTAAACCAGATTTTTCCAATTCAAAAGGATTCCTGGTCATATTTACTTTGGTATGCATGCCAAATCTTGAGCTGATAACTGCAGCAGCAATGGAACAAAAAACATCACAATACTTTGGACATTTTCACACAATTTAACAAATAATTAATTTGGGAAAGTTTGAACATATGTAACTTACAAGTTTGCACAACTAATCACCTGTTCATTTAGCAGTTTCTAGGACTCTTCCAAGAAAGTATGCATATACATTTTCAATTATCTAGTTTCCAAAGGTGGCTAGGTTTTAAGCATAGAAATATTTTCTAAAATTTTCACATGAATGATAAATTGCAGGACCTTGAGCCCTTATAGCATCCCCACCCCTAATTCAAATGTCATGAAACTTTCCAAGCACTTAGGGACTGCTCCACACAATATGCATGCCAAACTGCAGATGTCTAGTAATACAACTAACCTAGGTACCTTCAACTAAATAATGTTGGAAAATTTAGCAACATTTCATAAAATGTTGTGGAATTTTACACATTTCATGACAATTCTGTAAAATCATATTTGCTAATTTTGCCCAGCCTTGGCCAGCAGGGCTCTTCATGAACAAGCTAAAAGTCTAGCATGGTGTGTATCACTAAACAACTGCTTTCAGAGTGGCCTGCAGCACCACTCAAAAAGCAAGCTACAATATATGTCTGCCACAGTGAGTGTAACTGTGCATCCTCTTTTGTTGTGTGTGCTGCAGTGTTTACTTGGTAGGGAGAAACAGAAATATAGAAGCATAGAAGTTTTCAGAAAACAACTGCTTGACATACCTAGTCTGCACAAAGATTCCTACCTCTGGTTCCTCTGTGGGCCCTAACTGGTCCATGTGGTTCTCCCCTCCTCCCTGTTTTTGTACTGTTATGCCCACATGTCTATCCCATTCATGACTGAAGCCAGTCACCATTTTTGCATCCACCACTTTGGCTGGCAGTTTATTCCATACTTCTACCACCCTCTCAGTGAAGAAGTATTTTCTCATGTTCCTCTTGATGCTGCCCCTTCCAACCTCATTGCATGCCCTGTAGTCCTGGTGTTCATCCTCACCTGGAAAGGGCTTTCCCCCTACACCCCGTTTACTCCTGTGAGATACTTGAAGGCCTTGAGCTTATCACTCTTTGCTCTCTCCTGTCTTCCAGACTGTTCATGTAGAGGACCTTTGGCCTTTCCTCATAAGGCATCTTCTGCAACCCCTCCACTATCTTTGTTGCCTTTCTCTGGACTGTTTCCACCCTGTCAATGTCCTTCTGGAGATATAGCCTCCAGAACTTACACAGTACTCCAGGTAGGGCTATACCAAGGAATGGTACAGTGTCATCACAACTTCCCTCCTGCTGGTGATGCCCCTTCCTATACAACCCAGCATTCCACTAGGCCTGCAAATTGTTTTGTCACATTGCACTGCCACCTTGTGATCCTCTGATGTAACAACCTCAAGGTCCTTTTCTTGTCTAGTGACTGGCCACCCCCCCCCATAATATACTCTGCTATGGGGTTCCTGTGTCCTAGGTTAACAATTATGCACTTCTTGGCATTGGACTCCAGCTGCCATGTCCTTGACCATCCCTCATGATTCCTTATATCCAACTGTAACTTCTCTACACCCTCCTGGGTGTCTACCCTATTGCAGAGTTTAGTGGCATCTGCAAACAGGTAGACCATCCCCTCCAGTTCCTTTGTAATGTCCCCTATGAAGACATTAAATAGCACTCATTCCAACTGAAGTGTGTCGCATTAATCACTACCCTCTGCCTTCTATCGTTTAGCTAGCTGTGCACTAAATTTAGGATTTTGTCCCAGCCCTCAAACTGGTCAGCTTCCAGACCAATGCCCTGTGTGGCACTGTCTTGAAAGATCTGCTGCAGTTCAGATAGGACACCTTTACTGCCCTTCCCTTGTCTGTGTTCTTGGTCACCCAGTCATAGAAGTCTATCAGATTTTGTTTTGCATGACCTTCCACCCATGAACCCATGTTGTCTGCAGTCCTCCAATGCATAGGATGCCAGGTTCTCAACAAGTATCTGCTTTAGTATGGTCTCCATTAGCTTCCCCACAATGGAAGTTAGGCTGACACTCCTGTAATTGCTGGATTCCTCCCTGCTGCTTCTCTTGTGCAGAGGAACCATGTCAACACTTCTCGAGTAGTGGTGGGCAAAGTGCCTAAAATTCGCTATGTGTAGTATTTTGCATAGAACCCGAATTTCACTTACTACTCCACAAAGCGAAGTGAATAACTACACATCTTAAAGTAATGCAAAATTTCCATTGTTCTCTATGGACTGCATTACTTCGCCTTTTTTTCTATTGACTTCATGTTACTTCGCCTTGTTTTTGTGCACTGTAAGGTGAATTGTGCAGTGAATCATGGGATGTAAGGTCACATGTGCTCTATATTGTCTTGCACAGCCTCAGTTCTTCATAGATTGTGTAGTGAAAAGCTGGAGACAGTTTGCTTTCAGAGCTCTGAGATTCAAACCCTCTAAAAACCTTTAAAAATGCATTTGTGCCACAGAATTTTGTGACAAAATTTAGTAGATCGATTGTAGTAAACCCTGATGTGGTTATATCATCGAGTATTTATTGATGTTTTGTGAATATTGAATGTTAATTTATTTGATTCAGTCTCTGTACTGAAAGACTCTGTAGAAGTGTGTTTTGGGGGAGGGGCTGATCTGTGGTATAGAAGGGAGAGTAGTGAGAAAGGCATTTTTTTCCAGCCGTTGTTGGCTATTGTTTTATTATTTTTGTGTTCAGGTAGACACAGTACAACTTCACTGAATTGTTTATAAATATTTTCAGTTTGCTGGGCAGTTTTTCAGTCATTTTACAGGACTGCCTGTGTTGTACTGTACTGAACAGTTAAAGTTTCTGTGCCTGACCTTTAATCTGTGTGTGTGCTGTCAACTGATATGCATTTCTTTGCAGCACCACAATTGCAGCACTCTGAATATCTAAGCCTGCCTGCAATTTATTTCCCTGCTCTTGTGTAGCTAGGTACTGCATCTCCACCCAACCCCACCCCCATCAAACCAAGATATTGTTTTTTGACTTTTTGGCTTTTTAAAGATTGGTTAAGGATTCAAGGACAGGTACTGTGTTGTGCCTGTGCAGCTGGTTTAAGTGTTTTGCTTCCCAGCCACCCAAACGTGCCGAAATACTGTATCAAGTTGTTGTAAATTGCCTGTATCATCTGAAAAAATGCCCATGAAGAGATGGTCAGCCAAAGCAGTTTCTGGCTGTATTGCTGCTGCTGCCAAGAAGACTATTAGCAGTGGAAGTTTTGGGAAGATAAGTCAGGTTCATCAGGGGCTACCAATGGTAGCAGTGTTAAGAGTGGTCATCGCCGTGGTGTTACGCAGCAGAACTGAAAGGGAATAGTGAGGCCAAGGAGATGCCTGGGGTAAAATGGAAACTGAAGAGGGGGTTTCCATGTTTAGTTCCCATACCCAAGGGTTCCATGATGGATTGTGGGCAGCTGTCTGGTCCGGCTGCCTTACCTCATCATGTTTGGGTTGTATTTCACAATGCCAGATTGATGAGGAATAAGACTGCCATAATGGCAAATTTGATATCCTTGGTTAACCTGGCTTGCATCATAGAGACCTGGTTGGATGAAAATGCCACCCCATCTTGGAGGCAGCTGTGCCAGCTGGGTACTCCATGATACACAACCCAAGGGAGGATCGCAGAGGTGGGGGGGGTAGCCATTTGTTTTAAAACCATCCTGAACCTCACAGTGCTACCTGTAGGTCATACGTGATCGCTCAATTGTGTGGTGTGGGGGCAGGTTTCAGGGTCCTTATGCTTTATCATTCCCCTGGTATGTATAGAGATTTTGTGCAGGAGATCAAAGAGCTCAGTTCTGGCCTGGTGTTGGAGTCTCCCAGGTGATTAATTCTGGGGGACTTCAATGCCTGGGTCGACAGTGGGCTCTTGGGTTTTGGAAGTGATCTCCTGGGAAGCATGGGAGCTCTGACCCTGTTGCAAGAAGTGATAACAGTCATGCACTTGGGTAGCCACACATTGGATCAGGTCTTTTCGTTAGGCTTAGATGTGACCGACCTCAGTGTTGATCCTGTATTTTGGTTGGATCATAGCACTGTGAGGTTCACACTTGAAGGCACCTCCTTTGATGGTCCCACTCCTGTGGAGATGGTCCGGTACTGCATGTTAAGAGGAGTTTCCTCGATGGGACTACTGGCAGTGCTGGACTTATCAAGAGCTGGGGTGTCTTGTGCAATTGGAGTGGAGGCAGCAGTGGTAGTCTATAATTGGGTGGTTACTACAGCCTTCAATTCCATTGCACCTATTTGTGTCCATCCCTTGTCTACTTGCTGAAGACCTCCTTGATTCAATGAGGATCTCTGGAGTTTGAAGATCAAGGGGCGGAGGTTAGAGAGGTGCTGGAGGAGATTTGTCCTGCTGGAGGACAAGTTGGCCCTGAGGTCACATTATTTTGACTATTAGGGGCACTTTCCTGTAAGAAGGTAGGATATTTGTCTCAGGAGATTGCTGCAGCAAGGAATAAACTGGCTCAGCTGTTCCACACAGTGGGCAAGCTATTACATCCTGCCTGTCTCTGTGTCAGGGGAGCAGGTTCTAGCACTAGGTGCAAGGAGCTGTCTGTATTCTTTGCCGATGTGTCCTCTATCAGGGATGGGTTTTTCTGAAGTACCTTTTGAAGGGGATTCATGGTCTGGCCTGGAATGTGTTGAAACACTCCTCCTGTCTGGGATGAGTTTGAGGGTTGGGGTGGAGGAGGTGGTGAAAATAATCTGAAGCTGCGACCAACCTAAAGTGAACTGAACCCAGGTCCAACCCGACTTTTGGTTGGATGCTTGGACCTGATTGGACCTGTGATTTCTGGGGTCATCTGGAGTTCTTTGAGGAGTGGGGTCTTCCCAATGACCTTGAAGGAGGCTTTGGTTAGACCCCTTTTGAAGAAGCCCTTTTTGGATCCAGACTGCCTCAGCAATTATAGGCCCATTTTAAGGGAAGGTTATTGAAAAAGGGGTGGCCATACAGCCCGAGAGACATCTTGCCTCTTCCTCTGCCTGTGAGCCTTTCCAGTCTGGATTTCATGCAGGACACAGTACAGAGACAGCCCTGGTGAGAGTGCTTAATGATCTCCTGATGGCGAGGGATAGGAGAGACCAGACCATCTTGATCCTCCTGGACCTCTCTGAAGCATTTGACACCGTGGACCATGAGGTGTAACTTGACTGCCTGCGGTTCTGATGTGGCCTGTCCAGCAATGTCAGCAACTGTTTCAGGTCATACCTGACAGGCAGAGTGCAAAGGGTGATGATGGGGTTAGCTTCATCTAACTTGAAGCCTTTGTGCTGTGGGGTCCTGTAGGGTTCAGTCTTGTCGCCCTTGCTGTTCATGGTGTACATGCTGCCATTGAAGGACATTATCATGCGGTAGAGGCTGGGTTTTCACTGCTATGCAGATGATACCCAGCTGTACTTGTACTGTGAACCTGATACCCAGGAGTCAGCCTTCATATTTAACAGCTGCCTCGATGAGATACGGGCATAGATGACTCAAAACTGGCTTAAACTTAACCCAGACAAGACAGAGGTACTGGTTGTGGATCCAGTTCATCGGGGTGGGGGATGAGGGGTTGCCTCCTGGTCTAGTGTTAGGGGGTGTTCTCCTTACCCCCATTTAGACAGGTGAAGGATTTGGGTGTGATCCTGGATGATGGTTTGACACTTGATATTCAGGCTTCAGCCATCATCAGGAGTGGATTTTATCATTTCTGGAACATTGCACTAATCTGAGCCCTGATCATACCTGAGGATCTAACCACACTGGTGCATGCGTTCATCACTTCCAGCTAGACTATTGTAATGCCCTGTACCTAGGGTTATCTGGTGGCAACCTCTGCAGGCTGCAGCTGGTGCAGAATGTGGTGGCAAGATTGTTGACTAGGGTAGGACAAGGTGAGCATATCACCCCGGTCCTCTGTGGACTGCACTGCCTGCCAGTCAGGTGGAGGATTGTCTTCAAGGTATGGCTCTTGACCTACAAGACCCTACTTGAAAGGGGACTTGTCTATCTGCAAGATCTACTTGTCCCCTACTGTCCACCCCGAGCACTCCGTTCTGCTGGGGGAGGCCATCCTCGCAGTTCCCAGAGTTAGGCTGTGGCATTCTGGGGACAGGGCATTCTCAGTGGTGGTGCCTACTCTGTGGAACTCCCTTCCTGGTTATCTAAGGAAGGACCCCTTGATAGAAACCTTTAAAAAGGGGTTAAAGACATACATTTCCAGCAGGCTTTCACTGATTGGTACATTAGTTTTATGGGATGGATAGAATTTTAAATGTGTTTAATGATGAATTGCTGCTTATATTTATTATTGTTGCTGATTTGTATTGTGCAGCACCCAGAGTCTATGGAATTGGGCACTTTATAAATAAAATATCTATCTATCTATCTATCTATCTATCTATCTATCTATCTATCTATCTTTCTATTTATTTCATTTTTGTTGACTGGGTAGGTAGGCTAAACAGCATGGCTGCTTATTTTCAGGTACGATCTGGGAGATTACAACAGAGTGCAGGTAGACAACAGTATATACAAATAATAGTCAAGTGAACATGGTACAGTAAAGGAACAGGCATGAACAGTCACAGTACAACTTTACAAAATATTCAGCAAATGACAGTACAGTCAAAGGAACAATATATAGTATTGGTGCAAGTAAAGGGATTTGTCCGACTATGTTTTTCACAGCGAAATCAGTTGCTTCAGTACTGGTTGGAGATGGTGTTGTCCCTGCTGTTAGTAAAGTTAGTGAGGGTATGGTTGATAACAACATGAGTATTGCTACAAATTCAAACCTGTTAAACTTATCATGCGGGAAAAATGTTGTTGAAGCCGCAGACTTGAGTGCAGTTGATGTCCCACCACCTACAGTACTTGAACTTGAGTCTGATCATGATGATGGCTCACAGTCTCATGTTTCCACTGATGCTGAGGATGGGCTAGCCAAACATTCAGACATTGATGAGAAAAGTGTGGCTGATAATATTGAGGCTGCTGTTGAACTTGGAATATCTCCATAGGAGGACAGCCTCCAAAGTGAATTAGTGGATGATGATTAAGATGATGATGCTAGCGACTTCATTTGGGAACTGGAAAAAGTAAGTGAAGGTGGCTGTTTGTAAACAGTCTGTTAGTCAAATTCCCCCTCCTCAAAGTTCTGCTGTAGCTGTGTCTGTTGATGATGACCCTGAATTAATAGTCATAGATTGTGATGTTCAGTCACAGTCCATTTGTGCACAACAACATAAATCATGCATTACACCCCATATTTCATCATGACCAAAAGTACAGTCACATATGCAGCAGCAGCACCACCAGCAGTGGCATGTGAAGAGTAGGGCATCCGAAACACTAGTATGGGATTTTTTTGTACAAGATGGCAACAATGAAACAGTGGCAATCTGCCAGCTTTACCAAGTGCATATAAAGCGTGGTAAAAAGGGTAGTCATTTGGGCACTGCAGGCCAGCACACTCATCTGAAGAGGAGGCACGAGGCACTGTGGATCTGACACCAGAGGGAAACTAATGCCTTAGCTGGGCGTTCACACTCAGCCACCTTAGTGAGCATGGTATTCCTTCCATCAGTGGAAGTAGCCATGTCGGTAAAAGTGGTGAAATAACACCAGAGAATTACTACAGGCATGAGGAGGATGAAGATTTAGAATGTTCAAGCATTGGTCAGCGTAGCAGTGGTGGACCATGTAGTAATTCTACTGCATCAACCTCTGTGCTTAAAACAAGGAAAATAACCACATGTATTGGCTTGTCACCTGTGCACCCACTATCACACATCCAAGGTGCCCCATCCACATCAGTTAGCAGACTAGAGCCATTTGGCATGCCACATGTAAAGCAACAAACAATGCAGCCCACACTGCACAGCCCTTTTGTGCACAACACTAAATACCTGCTCAATCATGCAGAAGCATGTGAACTCAATGCTGCCATAGCGGAAATGCTGGCAATTGACCTTTTGCCATTTTCCATTGTGGAGAATGCAGGCTTCTGGTGCTTTGTGGCATGCACATGTCCTAAATGGAAGGTCCTGTCCTGGAAATGCTTTTCCACCCGTGCTGTCCCTGAGTTATATCGGATGGTGGCAGAGTCCGTAAGACATGCCCTTCAACATTCCACATCACCTTTCATTCACTTAAGCATGGATATGTGGACAAGTGGCAAACTGGCTGGTAGTTCCTATCTGTGTATTACTGCACATTGGGCACAGCTACCTGGGGTTGTCTGTGATGGTGGGATGGTAAAGCAGTGTAATAAGTCAGACTGTGGTGATGGTAGCAACCTTCATGGCATTAGACAGCATGCCACACTTGCAATGAGTAGTGCTGCAGGGTTGCATACAGGCGAACACATGCTAGACTTGCTACTGACAGAAACTGATAAGTGGCTACACCCCCTGTTCCTAAAAGGTGTCTTCATAGCTAGTGATAATGGATTAAACATTGTGAAATGTATCAGCAATTGTGGCTTTGTGCAGGTTCCATGTATGGCCCACTGTTTAAACCTGGTGGCACAGGAGTTTCTGCACTACCCTGAAATAAAACAAATGCTGACTGTTGCATGCTGCATCTGTGCCCAGTTTGCACTTTGAACACTGACTTCCTGCCTATTTAACTGCCTCCCTGAATCATGTGACCTGCAGACCTGCAGAGACAGTCAGGCATGTGATCAGTGGCCTATTTTTTAATGGCTTTGCCTTATTAAACTGTAACTAGAAGTGGAGAATGCGAAGTAAGTTGAATTTCAAGTTTTTAATGGACAATTCACATAGTGCTATGCAAATTCGAAGTGGACCACTTCAGGTTCATTTCACCTGTGAATTAAAAATTTGCTGCATCTCTAGTCTCCAGTCCTCCCAAACAACTCCAGATTCCAGTGAGCTGATGATCAAGGCTGCTAGCAGGGCAGCTAGCAGTTCTCTGAACTCCCTCAATACTCTGGGTGGACCTCATCTGGTCCCATAGCCTTACCTACTTTCAAGACAGCACGTCCTTTCTGTTACCCTCTCCTTAGAAAAGGGACTTGTACCATCTACTCTATTTTTACTGCTACCTGGTGGCTCATCCCCCCCACCCTCCACTGTGACAATTGAGCAAAAGTACCTGTTCAAAATGTCTGCTTTTTCCTGGTCTTTTACTACACAGTCTCCTCCTTCTACCATTCAGATCCTCCCTATCCTGCCTCCTGCTTTTCTCTTCTTCTTTTTTTTTTTTAAGTTGTGTAACCAGGAGTAGCACACTAAGCTGAAAGCTTTTTTACAGGAGCGACCTGGGAGCACAAGGAAGTTAAGTGACTTGCTCAGAGTCACACAGTATGCAAGTGGAAGCTGTGGGATTCAAATCCAGGTCTGGTCTGCTGGATGTCACCAGATTTGCAGCTCAGAGCCTTAAACCACTGCGCTATACTGCTATACTTCTCCTTGACATATTAGAAAAATGGCTGATCCCCTTTACTCTCTTCCACTGCAACCCTTTCCTCTGCCTGCACTTTAGCTCTCCTGACTGCCACTCCTACTACTTACTGGCTGACAAGGTACACCTCCCTGTCTTCTTCCACCAATTTTCCTTGTACCTTTAGAACATTATCCTTTTTTTCCTTACTACCACTGCAACCTACCTGGTGACTCATAATGGCCTTGTCTTCCTCATGCATTTGTTTGCTGTCTTTATGCAGAAGGTAGTTGCCCTAATGATACATCCCTTATTCTCATCCAGTGTGCCTCCAACCATCTGGTTATACTCCCTACCAAACTGTTTCCTGAGGCAGTCACCCATTTCCTTGAAATTCTCTTCCATAAATCCAAGACCATTATGTGGCAAGGCAAGGCAAGGCAAAGTTTATTTTTTGAGGCTCCCAATCCTGCAGGCTTTGGGCACTGTACAAAATAAATAAAACTATCATAGAGACTACAACACTTATATAAGTAAAACAGTAATAAATAAACCAGAAAATATAAAAACAGTTAAAAATAACAGTAGTCATTAAACTGCTATCCCAGAAATAAAACTAATAGACAGTGACTGGGAAGGTTTGACTAAACAGGAGGATCTTGAGGTGGGCCTCGAACACTTCAACTGAATGGGTCTCCTTTACAGGTGGTGGCAGCGAATTCCACAGGATAGGGCCAGCGACACTAAAAGCTCTGTCACCGGTAGTCTTTTGCCTCATACTGGGAATCCCAAGGAGGCCTGTAGAGGAAGAATGGAGGTAGCAGACTGAAGCAACAGGTGTCAGAAGGTCAGACAAATATACTGGGCCCAGCCCATGTACAGTCTTGAAGGTGAGCAAGCCCACCTTGAAGAGGATCATCCACCTGACAGGCAGCCAGTGCAGTTCACGCAGCACCGGGGTGATGTGGCAGTATTTGGGCTGCCCCACCAACAACCTGGCAGCTGTGTTCTGCACTAGCTGCAACCTGGGAGTGTACCTCCATAGACTCTGAAGTAGAGCGCATTACAGTAATCAAGCCTAGACATTACAAAGGCATGTTCCAAGATGGGGAGGTCTAGAGGCGGAACTCAGGGCTTGATCCTGGCAATGTTCCTAAGAGTAGAAGCTGGTCCGGGCAATGGATGACACCTGTGCTTCAAAAGTCAATCTGCTGTTGAAGGTCACACCAAGATATGGGCACCCTAGATGAGGCCTTCAATGGCATAAATCTCAGAAATAATCTGGTAACTGCAGCAGAGGCCCTCCTATCAAACCTTCATTTTCACTCCACCACCAGTAGCTCCATCTTATCGGGGTTCAGTCAAAACTAGCTGGAGGCCATCCAGTCATTGATCTCAGCAAGGCATCTATTTAGCACTTCCACCACATTGGATGTCTCCGAAGCAAAGGAAAGATACAGTTGGGTATCATCAGCGTAGCAGTGAAAACGCAAACTGTATTTTCTAATGACCTTTCCCAGAGGCAACATATACATGGCGAACAACATTGGTGACAGGACCAAACCCTGAGGTACTCCACACGATAGGAAGCTAGAGGAGGAGGAGGAGAAATTCCCCATCACTATCCATTGCCTCCTGTTCGTGAGATAGGACTCAAACCAGCAGATGACAGTGCAGGTGAGCCTACAAAATTCCCTCAAGCGGTCAAGCAAAAAACAATGGTCTATCATGTCAAATGCTGAAGAGAAGTCAAGGAGAACAAGAATTGTCCCCTCTCCTCGATCTTGTGCACTGAGGAGATCATAATGCACACAAACTAATGCAGTTTCCATGCTATGCCTCACCCTAAATTCTGACTGGAGCGGCTCATAAAGATCAAAGGACATGAGGTGCTCCTCTAGCTACTGCACCACAAATGTCTCAACAACCTTGCCTAAAAATGGGAGGTTGGAGGCTAGATGGTAATTCGCCATGATGTCAGGGTCTAATGATGGTTTCTTCAGAAGCAGCCTAACCAGAGCCTCCTTCAAGGCATCTGTAAAGACCCCTTCTGAGATAGAGCACTGGACACTCAAGGTGAACACTGGGCTAACGGAGTTGACACATCTCATCAGAAAATGTGTTTGCTCTGGGTCCAGTTCACAGTATGTGTGCTTTAGCCTGAGGGCATCCTTAATGACCTCAGCCACCTCCACTGGTTTAAACTCCTCCCAACTAGGTGAAGTGCTCTCTAAATGCCAAAGATGATCACTGTCGGCCACAATGTGGCACACTGGTGGCACTCCCTGCTGGATAGTAGACACCCTGTCTGAGAAGAAGCAAGCAAACTCTTCACATAAAGCAACAGAAAATGCTTTTTTTGATTGCAGACAGGCTGGATTTAGCAGCCTGTCCACAGTCCAAAAGAACACAGCTTGTCAATTCTTCCTGGCAGCAATCTCCCTGGACAGGAATTCTGCCTTCTTATGGGTGATTGCCCCCTGATACTAATCATAATGAGAGCACAAGGCCAGTCTGTCCACCTCTAGCCTGGACCACTACCAGCAGCACTCTAACCTCTGACCCCACAATCTTCATCGCCTTGAGCTCTCCATTAAACCAAGGGAACCTCAAGTGCGAAGATTTGGATCATACATAGATCGGTGCGAGAGAGAGTCAAGCACAGTTGACATTGCCCTATTATAGGTGGCAACAGCCTCACCTACACCCCCTATGCATGCACTAGTCACACTGGATAGATCTGACACCACCAGAAGTTCCTCCGGGGTCAAACCCCTCAAAGGGTGGTAACTTACCATCCCAGCAGTGGAAGGGCTCTTGGGGGGTCCCAAACAAGAAGTCAACTGTGCAATGATTGGACCAAATGACCTGATAAATCTTGAGATTACTAATCTTAAACCCGAGTGAGAAGACGAGATCCAACATGTGGCTGCCCTGGTGGGTCATGGCAGAAACTTCTTGTGACAAGCCCAGAGATGACATCATCATCTGGAGGAGGTTATAACCTAGCCTAGAAGATTCATTGTTGGCCCAGACATTGCAGTATCCCAGAACTAAGCATCTGGGAGACTCCAATGTCTCACAGATGATGTAGCTGGCTACCCCTTGCAGGAATTCACCTGCCACCCCTGGGGGTCGATCGATAGATCAGGAGTATCCTGCAGCCTGTGCCCAGATCCCCACATATGGCCACACAGCCAAAGGAACCCGGTCTTCCCACTTAGTGCACAGTGAAGACAAGCTCAGATCTAAAACAGATAACCACTTCCTCTGCCCCTGCATTCCACTCTGGGGCAGTGCACCACTGAGTAACCCGGGTGGACAGTGGCCTCTATGTGGTCCCTTTCTTTACCTTGTCTTACTTTGAGCCACACTGTTCAGTGATCACTGGTACCAAGGGGACTACCCCACTGTGACATTTGCAATACCGTAACTATTGGTGAGTATCAGGTCCAACACTGCTCCACCCATTGTAGGTTCCTTTACAAGCTGCCTGAGGAATACTCTCTGTAAGGAGTCCTGGACGGCCATGCTCCTTGCTGACATTGTGGTATTATATATTGAAATAAAAAGGGTGAGTGTAGGAGAATGGGTATGTGGTGGTTTGAGGGGGTGATGGACAGGGAATGTTAGTAGTTTTAAAATAAATGGGGAAACAAAAAAAAAAACAAGTCTGAGAATTGCTGGCAAAATGCCATCTTTGTTAAATCTATATGTAATGCTTCATTTGTCACTTTGGCAACAATTTACCAGTAACATAAAACTTTGAAATATAGAAATGCTTTCTACATACAGATGGTGGTGAACTCATGGAATAAACTACCACCAGAGATCATAATCAGCAAGGACAAACAACAGCTTAAGAGAAGACTCGACTCATATGTTTTAGATGGAAACCATCTGTCCTATTATGGGTAAAGTGACAGGAGCTCAAATGGGTCAACTGCATTCTCAGCTCCTAACACCTTAGTATGCACCTTAATATGCCAGAATTGCCAGTTGTGGGCTATTCCATCATAATGGCACACAGAGATGCATTGTGAGACAGAAGACTTTTACCCCGATAGCCTTCAACATTTGAGCATGTGGTAATAACATAATACCCCACGCCCTTCCATATCTTATTGTACATCTTAAATAGGTAAGCTGAAATACTATTGAAAAAAGATAGCTTTTGAAATTAATAACAGACTTGTTTTTGTTTAAAGTATCTAGCAAAATCTCAAATAATTATCTGTTAGCCACCCATTTAGAGAATGGAATGTTTGTATATCACAGACTACAAGAATTCAAAATGCTGTAGAATTCCACTGACAGTGTGTTCACTTCTATCCACACACAACAAAAGTCCTCATATAGAGCCAGGGCATCAGATTTATTTGTGGCAGGGTAAGCAGCACAGCTTTCCACTGTAAACATATAATGATAGTGGTATTTTTCATGGTCAACAAAGGAGCTCCAAAAATAATACTGGGAGTTTCACTTCGGGATTTTAACTTATGAGTGCAAGCAGGAGACTATGAAGGAAAGACATTTGAGATATATAGTATGTTTATTTAGCTTTTGTTTACTGGGTAAGGAGCACTAGACAAACAATTATCTATTTTCAGGCATGACCTGGGAGAGTACAAACCATTAAAACAATACAATGCAAGACTATGATTTCAACAAGATTACTTAACAATCTTAGAGAACAACACTTGGCATGACAATAAATTAAACAGCAGAGGTATATGTGTATTGCATATTTAAGGGACTTCTATTTAGTCCAGCTTCTATTTTTTTTTTTTTTAACTTACTCTTTGTCTCCCCGGGCTGCCAGGTTGGCTCTCTTGTCCTGACAACCTTCTTCATCTGGGCGCTGTCCATCCATCACCCATCCTCCACTTTGGACCATCACCTTGCTACCCCTACAGCTCCCCCCCCATGGCAGGGTGGTGGGGAGCCCCCTACTCACCCACCAGGAACAGATCCAGTACAGGTGACACCCTCTGGAGAGATAGTGTATGGGTCAGATGGCCATCAAGCCTCTCGAACTGGGCAATTGTTTACTAATTTTCTTATGGCGGCAGAGTGTGTAATGCAGACAGTGGGCAAGCCACATGAGTCCACATGCAGCTTGCCTACTGTCTGCTCCACCTCTGTGCCCCACTGCACTTGGGCCAGGTGTGCCAACACCTGGCTTCCACTAGGTGTCAGGCACATGCTGGCCTTTATTCCACTCCATCCCCAGGAGAGGATAGCTGTCCTGCAGATGCTCGATCCTCTCCCACCCTGGCCGGTACCTGACAATCTGCTCACACCATGAGCACGGGTCGCCAGGATGGCATGAGGTAAGGCATCATTGCCTCCGTCCTCCGCACCACTGGGCTGGCCTTTTTTTTTTTTGCTGAGTAAAGGTGGTGGTTGTGTTTGTGATGGCAATCTGAAATTTTTCAGGGAGACAGTGCTATGTTAGTGTGCTGTGTCCTGGTTGACAGAAGTAGTCCAGAGTCATTTTTTGTTGTCCATATTCACATCAGGATGCAAGACATTCCCTACCCATTTTGTAAATCATTATGGTACTGTTCTGCCTTAAAGTCAACTGCTGAACTTAAAAAGAAACAATTAAGTCTTTACACAAAAACAGTTGATTTAAAAGTTATAGCTGTTAAATTGATGTTATATAAATATTGTACATAATGACTTCACTAACAATTCACAGTTCATCACCACTTGTGAATGAACAGGACATGTATATCATAATCTACTTGTGACTTCCCCACTCTTGATTTATGGTCCTGTACCCTCACTTATGATGATAAATTGTTTATTTTGTGTTAGGCCACTATGACATCCATACATCTATACATACAGTACTTAAATAACTGAAAATACAAATAAAAAACAGCTCAGATTGTCATTTTTGTGTCTGGTTAGACTGGATAATATAAGCCATTACTGAGAAAAATTCCCATGCTCTTATATATAATCATTTTTTTATCTATGTCATTAAATGCCACTGTAACAATGCCTGTGCATAATTTACATATTTTATGCTAAACATCAATACTTTTTAATGGTTAGAGCATTGAGAGTAAGCTGTTATCTTGGCACATCAGCATCTATTCTGATATATTTAGTAATGATAAATATAAGCAACCCTACATAATGCCTTCATATAGATCAAAGATAAACTGTAAACTGTTCATAGTTCACTTTCTAAATGATTTTTCAGCAAACTAAGTTTTCTTCCTAAAATAAGTAATATTTAAAGGAGTTACCTCTACTGCCTAGTCTCATGTTAATGACGCCCCACGTGATACTAACTATCAAAAAATGTATTCCATTATAGCAAGCAATTAGTACCTGATGTACTATTTTCAGCTGCTAAAATGGTGATAATTGGTTGCTGGGAACACTCAGTACAGTTGTGACTTATAAATGATGAAAATCCTATCCTACACAGTCAGTATAGTGACTGCAACTGTATAGGGAAGGAGGTGGTGGTTAAAGATGTTGTGAACTAAAACTTCACTGGCAAAGTTGGTACAACATCCAGAATGTATCCTACATGTAGTGAAGTTTCTGATTTTCCATCCATAGTGATACTTTGCACTTTTAGTGATGTGCCACTAGGTTTTGACTTTGTCAGGCAAAAGATGGTCCTTCACCAGGTGAAGTAGGTCCTTCACCAGGTGAAGAAAGATGCAAAGTGGCACTTTACATTATGTGAAGTCAAGAAACTTTGTTGAGATGTTTGGGAAGCAAAGTTTCCCAAGAAGTCCTATTAGGCTATTTTTAAAGCAAGCTTACTCTCACACTAGAAACTCTACAGACATACAGGCAGGAAATAAAGGACATAGACATGCAGGGCAAGACACTGAATAAGCAGGGAAACAGGTTAGTGGGCCAAAAAATTTACCCTTATTTCTTGTCAGGGATCTCTGGACAAAACTAGATAAGGTGCTATCGGATTTTATATGGGATGGTAATCCTTCCTGCTTTAGTCATATAATTCTTTGGGCATCTGGGATATTTGGGGGGTTGGAATATGCCATGCTTGTGTGCATATCAACTTAGTTTTGGGCTAAAGCACACACTGCACTGGACAGTTCTCCAGTTCTGGGCCTCTCCTTTGGATTGAGATTGAGCAGGCTTTGTTAGGTATGACCCCATTGGTTACTTTATTGAAAGTTCACTGCGGAGCTCCCAAGTTAGAAACCATGCCAATGAGTTTTTTTTTCAACAGATGTGGGGAGAGATATTTTAAGACACTCGGGTGGAATGCTACCTCATTGGGGTTTTTTGAGCCATTGTGGTATAACCCCGATATTTTAGTAGGACGGAGTCACATTTATTGGAAATCCTTGCCAGAGAAAGGGGTGCAGTACTTGGGTGACTTTGCAGAGAGGGAAACCAGTTTAGTGGTATCTTTTCTGGACCTACAAGTGAAAGACAATCTTTTATCAGTCGATAGGTGGAGGTACTTTTTAACTAAGGCTTGCTCTGCAGGGACAATTCTTTTAATGATTTTGGCTCATTGAGACTAAGTTTTCGCAGATTCTTTTAAAATGAGTGAACTTATCTTTGGGGCATATCAGTCTGCTGTACAAGGAGTTGATGAAGGTGTTTCTCCCAAACTGGGACTCTCATAGATTGAAATGGGGGAAGAAATGCAAGTTAATTTGGATCCAGAGGACTGGCATCACTGTTGGTACATGGCACACAAGACCTATCCCTATCTCTGAAATCAAATAAAGAGGCAGAAGACACTGCAGAGCAGGACACTGCGGCACAGGAGCTAGCACAACAAAACTCACCCAAATCAGGAACCAAAACAAAACAAGCACAAAGGAAATCCAAAAAACTTCTGATCATAGGAGACTCCATGATTTGGGGAGTTGATACCCATCTCCAGCCAGGGGTGATGGTCAGATGTCTCCCAGGTACATCAGCATGGAGAGACACTGACCGCATTGCTAAAATTGTTCACAAAGCAGGAGAAAACATTGATGTCCTAGTACACATAGGACTAATGATCTCGCCAGCCGGTCAGTTGTGAGACCAAGGAACACCTGACTAGGCTGGGTGACAAACTATCATCTATTTCATCCAGCATCTCCTTCTCTGAGATCCTGCCAGTCTGGGAGGGGAGCAGATGGACGGAAGGTCAGAGAAGGGAGATGGGAGCTAAACACGTGGCTCAAGGGCTGGTGCCAGGAAAAGGATACAGATTTGTAGGAACTGGCAACAGTTCTGGGAGCAAAGTTCTTTAAATTTGATGGACTGCATCTGACTAAAGAGAGTCAGTGCATTGGGGCAGAAGTTTGATGTCTTTGCAGAATATTTAAACTAGCAATGGGGAGAGGTGCAGCACCCCATACGTCGAATGGAAGAACACCCCTCCCCCTCAGCTAGTGGTCAAACAGGAATTCAGCATGTTTGCCATTCATTTGCATCACCAGGTAAGAAAAAGGTTTGTCTTCCCATATGATGCACAGGGTAATGCCAAACTTCACCCAACAACTAACACACAAAATCTGGCCAATGGAAAATCATGTACACAATGCTCACAGCCTGGGAAATAAGATCCCAGACCTGCAGGCAATAATGTCAGAGCTAAACTGGACATAGTAGCAATTAGTGAGATGTGGTTTACCAGTAACCACACTTGGGAGACTTCAGTACCTGGCTATGTATTGTCTAGAAGAGACCAGGGTGCAAAAAGGGGTGAGGAGTGGCCTCTGTATGTTAATGAAAATATCAAAGCTACAGAAATTCAGAATACATATAAGGAGCCAGAAGAACTGTGGGTCACCCTGGAAACAGGAAATGGGACAACATAAGAACTGGGGTTGTCTACAGGCCCCAGACCAGAGGGAGGACATAGACACATTACTGTTAGAAGATATACAAAACATGACAGCTAAAGGGAGGTTCTGATAATGGGAGACTTCAACATGCGGATACAGATTGGTCAATACCAGCAGGAACATCTGCCAGAACTAGACTCATAGTGGATTCCTGCAGGGGAGGGCCTCAAACAACTGGTACAGCAACCCACAAGAGACAGGGCTATCCTAGATCTAGTACTGACTAACAAAGAAGGGATCACAGATCTCAGGTAGAAGGTCACCTGGGGGCCAGTGACCATCACATGGTATGGTTCAATTTGGCTACTACATCTAAATCATCCCATTCCAAGGCAAAATATGGGACTTCAGAGAGCTGACTTTGATAAGATGGCCAACAGAGTTAAGCTAGCCCTGGCAAAAAAGAAACACAGGTGAGGGGTACAGGCAAAGTGGGCAAGCATTAAGGATGCAATACTTGAAGCAACATCCCATTGTGTTAGACAGAAAAGGAAGTGCAAAAAGAAGAACGACTTTGGTTCTCAAATACAGTAGCAGAAAAGGTCAGAGCCAAAGGCTGGCCTTCAGGAAATATAAAGGAACACAGGGGATGAAGATAGGGAGGCATACCAAACTGCCCTAAGGGAAGCAGGTAAGGCAGTAAGGCAGGCAAAGTCCCAAACTGAGGAAACACTAGCACGAACAGTAAAAGAAGGTGACAAGACTTTCTATAGATACATTAGTGAAAGGAGAAAGTCCAGAGGGGGTATTGCTAAACTTAATGGAGAAAATGGAGCATGTGAGGAGGAGGACCCTGTAAAGGCATCTATCCTAAATAGATACTTTTGCTCAGTATTTACTGAAGAGAAGGTAGGGCAGGGCCCACAGCTCAGCATCATGGACACAGGGGGGAGGGAGGTGAGCACTACTCCCTTCACAAAAGAAAGGGTCCTACAAGAGCTTGCTAAGCTCAGGGTGGATAAGGCAATGGTACCTGATGGCATACATCCCAGGGTACTTAAGGAGCTAAAGGAGGAACTAGCAGAGCCATTAGCAGAATTGTTTAGTGAGTCTCTGAGCACAGGAGAGGTCCCAGAAGACTGGAGAAGGGCTCATGTGATCCCGCTCCACAAGAGTGGTAGCAGGAGGAGGTGGGGAACTACAGACCGGTCAGTCTTACCTCAGTAGTGGGCAAGATTATGGAAGCACTCCTTAAGGAAAGGATAGTGCAACACCTGGAATCCATAGGGCACAGGATCCAAGAAGCATGGGTTTACAAAAGGAAGGTCTGTCAAACTAATCTCATAGATTTCTTTGACTGGGTAACCAGAGTGGTGGACCAAGGGGAGCAGTTGATGTCGCCTACCTTGACTTCAGCAAAGCTTTTGACACTGTTCCACATAGAAGATTGATAAATAAGCTGGGTAGGCTCGGGTAGGTCTGAAGTTGGTCAACTGGGTGGCAAACTGGTTGACGGGCAGAAAACAGAGAGTGGTGGTAAATGGTATACAGTCAGAAGAGATGCAAGTCACAAGTGGGGTACCTCAGAGATCAGTCCTGGGGCCAGTCCTCTTCAACATCTTCATTAGTGACCTTGCAGATGGACTAGAGGGTAAGGCTTGTCTGTTTGCAGATGACACCAAGATCTGCAACAGAGTAGATGATCCAGATGGGGTGGGAAGAATGAGAAGAGATCTGGATAAACTAGCAGAATGGTCAGAAGAGTGGCAACTGGGATTTAATGCAAAGAGTGCAAAATCATGCACATAGGGAAGAAAACCCTGAAGCCACCTATAGGCTGGGAGGGTTGCTAGCAGTCACAAAGGAAGAAAGAGACTTGGGCATCATCATCACTGATGACCTAAAATCATCAAGCAGACCTCTAAAGCAGTAGGTAAGGCTAGGGGGTGTTAGGGTGTATTAGTAGGGGTATCACAAGTCGTAAGAGGGAGGTAATAATCCCTCTGTACAAGACACTGGTTAGGCCCCATCTGGAGTCCTGCATGCAGTATTGGAGGCCACACCTTCACAAGGACATTAACCAAATTGAGGCAGTCCAGAGAAGGGCAACCAAAATGGTGCAGGGACTGCATCAGAAGACATATGAGGACAGATTAACGGAGCTCAATATGTATACCCTTGAGCAAAGGAGGAGAGAGTGATATGATCGAGGCATTCAAACACCTTAAGGGCATAAACAAGGTGAAAGAATCTAACATGTTTAAATATAAGAAAAATAGCAGGACAAGAGGACACAGCATGAGATTAGAGGGAGGCCAATTAAGGAGGAAAGTGAGGAAATTCTTTTTCACAGAAAGGGTGGTGGATGCATGGAATGGCTTACCACAAGAAGTGGTGGTTATGAATACAGTGCGGGGCTTCAAACAGGCATGGGATAGGCATAAGGGAGCAATACAAATGACTATGAATAGATAGGCCACTGACAGAGCAAAGGCTGATGGCACATTTATAAGGTAGAAAAAGAATTGGTCAGACTGGATGGACCTTGCGGTCCTCATCTGCCGTCAACTTCTATGTTTCTATGTTTCTATGTATCCTGATCCTAGGTTGCAGCTTTTTCAGAAAAAAGGTTTTAAGCCGGTGGTATACGACACTGGTATATTTGGTTAAGAGGGGTATGTTAAGTTCAAATTTGTGTTGGAGGTGTAAAAATGGGGTGTGAGCACTTTTTCATATTTTATTGGACTGTCATATTTTAAAGGATTAGTGGGCAGCTATTATTAAGTATATGGAAGGGGTTCTACAACTTTCCATTACAAAATTCCCACATTTCTGGATCCTGGGTGATCTGGGGTTGTTGGATGTAAATGTTCAGGTTTATCAAAGGGTTCTTTATGTAGTGACCTTGGAGGCAAAGTGACTTCAGAATTGGAGATCTACTATGTTAACCTCCTTTACGAAATGGCAACAGGTGGTTTCTAAAGATGCGGCTCATTACTGGGTGCTTTTTGAGAGAAAAAAAACACCCTTCCTCATTTCCAGAGGATGTGGGATAAATGGATTACCTCAGTGGGATTTTGCTATGGGGATTTGGTAAGGATTGCTTTAGTTTAATAACATTTTGTACATAGTATTTTACTGGGTTTTCATAGGTGGGTGATTTTGGAGGTGGGGATCCAGCACTCTGGGGGTGTGGGGGTTTGTTTAAACATTTTCCGGGTCAGATGTGTTGGGGATAAGGGTTTTGGCTGGTGTTGTTTGTTAGTTGTATTAATGTATCATTCCTGTGCTTTTGTCTGTTCTTCCTACATGTTTGTACACTTTATATTTATTTATATATTAATTTATTTATTTATTCTTGTCTCAGATTACAACCTTTGAGCTAAGAACTTATTTCCAAAGGTCACATGTTGAACATACAATAGAGCAATACATAAGATACAAGAAGTAGCATATATTGGATACATACATACATACATTGGATAACAAGCAAGTTACAGTACCTAAAGTTACAACAGGTTACATGAAATTAACATGAAACAAGGTGGAGGAAAACAGCTGTGTCAGTAAGTGAATGCACTAATGTAATGAGAGATTACAAATTAATGAACGATATTCAGGAGGAATTCCAGAGAATGATAGGAGGAGATAGATGGGGAGAAGCTGGGAACATGCCAAGCCAGATCCCACTGTTGAGATGAGGAGGCAGGGGTAGGTTGCTATAAGGGAAAAGCACCCTGGAGGATTGAGAATGGGGAAAGAAGTTAGGTGGAAGGGAGTGGGAAGGGATTAGGGATGAAAATAGGGTGGAAGTGGAATGATCATGGGGTGAACAGAGGAAAGCGGAAACAGTTGGAGGGTTGTTTAAGCCTATCTGGGCAGCCATAAATGATTTTTTGTTAGATGGATGTAATGTGCATATACTATGAAAAGGTTTATATACAAAAAAATGTTAGTGGGTCAAAATATAATGTGTGAGAAAGTGAGGGGGACTTTCCAGTAGTGCCACTAATGAACACTGGATCACAACGACAAATGAAAGTTCAGGTTAGGGGAACATAGTGATACTGCTTTATTGGAACAGAATGACTGGAGCACAGTAACTAGGAGACCTAGGAAGAGAAGAAGTGAATTAAATTTACAACTGGAAATGTTTAATAGATATGAAATTCTTGGTACTGACAAAGTGTCCAACACACCAGATAAAATCCAGGGTAATATTGAATCAGAAAGTAACACTTATAGAACAGGGCCAATAGTTCAAGAGAATAGAGGAGCAGAGAAGAATTCAAATAGGTAAATGAGTAGACCTCATATAGCCCTACAAGATAGCCAAAAGCATAGAGAAAAATATACAGTATAGGCATGACTTTGACTGCCTAAAGGGGGGACAGTGCAAACTCACACATAAATAACGAGACAACTGCACAAAGTTCTACAATTAATGGGATAACAACTGACATAGAAAACCAGCAGCCGAATACAAATGAAAGGGTAACAGAAGGGCCATGGACGAGTTGACCTAAGAGAGATGTAGTGGTTATAGGTGACTCAATTATAAAGTTTACTTACAGAATAGTATGTAAAGGTAGATAAGAGAATGTGGCAGTGTCATGTTTACCTGATACAGGGTTTCTTGACTTTAAAAGATTACTCGCAGGTTTCCTAGAAAATTCTAATGAGCCAGTGGTTATTGTGCACATCGGAAAAAATGATGTGGGGAAAATATCAACTACAATGATACAAAAACATTTGAGGACCTAGGTGAGGAAGAGGAACTAAGAAAAAGAGATGTAGACTAGCCATCTCCGAAATTCTCCCCATCTCAAGAGCAGGAAAACAGAAAATAGTTGAAGTCAAAAGAATTAATGGATTTCTTTGCAAATGGTGCATTAGAAAAAATCTTACTTTTATGGAGCATTGCAGAGATTTGACCATGTACATAATTTATATTCTGTTGATAGATTACATCTAAATAGAATTGGTTCCTGGGTGCTGGCAGAAAGGATAAATGGCGTGATCAAAAACTATTTAAACTGAATGAGCGGGGTCAGGGGGGAGGAAATTTGATACAGCCTATCCCTACTAAATCAGAACATACATTTAGTAAGTGGAAACCATTTCTAATTAATGCAAGAAGTTTGAATAAGAAAAAGGAAGAACTTGAGTGTATTCTTAAAAATGAAGGTATTGCACTACGTGCAGTTACAGAGACATGGATGCGTAATGAGGGATGGGGGCATGATATAAGTGGTTACCAACTATTCCACAGAGATAGAGTGGACAAGAAAGGAGGGGGAGTTGCACTTGATATTAGGAATGAGAAAAAAGCAATTGAGTTAGAGTCACATCATGATCAAGAAATAGAACAGCTGTGGGTTCAAGTAATATCCCCTAAAGAAGCTAAAATAACATTGAGGTATGCTGTAGACCCCCTTCCCTCCCAACCAACAAAACAGTTGAGTTTATGGAAAAACTTAGGGAACTCAATCCAGGTAATAGATTATTGATACTAGGAGGCTTTAATTATCCAGTTATAAATTGGTGTACAAGAGTCACCTCTAACGCCCCAAAGCTGAATTCCTACATATATATTCAATGCTCTTAGTGTTGACAATTACATATTGGAAAATACTAGAGAACACCGTTGTCTGGATCTTGTTATAAGTAACATGGGTGATCAGCTAAGGAATTATAAAACTAGATAACCATTAATGGGAAGTGATCATAGAATGGTAGAGTTCGGCATTATATTTAATAGTAATAAACAACAGAGAGGTAGTACTGAAATCAAACGCTATGACCTAGCTGACTTTACTAAATTAAGCCCAATGGAACTGGAAAAGTGAATTTGTCGGCTTAAATGTCAAGCAAATGTGTGACTCATTGAAATTCTGGTTATGGGAACTAGAAGATAAGTTCATACCCACCAAAACCAAATACAGTAACAAGGGAAACATCCCATTGTGGCTAAATAATAGGATAAGGAAATTAATTAAAGCACAAAATAGGGCCTACAGGAGAACTAGAGAGGAAGGGTCTAATAATTCTAGGAACAAATACAAAGTTAAATTGAGGGCGCTAAAGAATGTTATTAGATAAGCCAAACAAAATTTGGAAACAAAACTAGCTACTAGTGTTAAGGACAAAAAAAAAAAAGCTTTTTACAACTATGTGAGCAGCCGAAGGGTAATAATAACACCACTGGGCGAATCCAGTAGGGAAACACTATGGTTAATGACTGCCAGCAGATGCCAGAATCTTTCAATGTGTATTTTGAAAGTGTTTACCATAAGAGAGACAAGATAAAATCAGAGAGATCTGATATCCTGGATTGTAAGGTGAAAATCTGTACAGAAAAGATGAAAAAATTGCTTCTCGAACTGGGTGACAATAAATCTCTGGGCCCTGACAACCTCCATCTTAGGCTGTTGAAAGAGCTGGCAAACATTATAAGTGCACCCATCCAGACTATAGCCCAATCATCGATAAAGAAAGGAGTGGTCCTACATGACTGGACCTCTGCCCACATAGTACCAATCCATAAAAAAGGCCCCAAATCTCTTTGTAGCAATTATAGACCTATTAGCCTCACCTCTATTGCGGGTAAGATAGTAGATTCTGTACTTAAGGATGAAATAGAAGAACATCTAAAAGAAAAAAGCTATGCTTTTATTTTATTTTATTTATCAAGTCTAGGATTACAAATACCTTTGAGCCATGGCTCTTTTACAAAGGTTCCACGTCAGAGAAATACAAATTATGGGGAACATCAAGACAGGCATTACAACAATGTGAACATTGCAAACAGAGTACAGATTAATACAGTTCAAGGGTAGCATTGTAACAAGGCAGCCAGTGGCATTTGTCAGAGAAGATAGACAACAGATAAGAAGTGCCAGAGTCATAGGGAGAGGAAGAGAGGTGGAGGGGAGAAGGAATGTAGGAAGGGTGGCAAGAGGGTGAAAAGTGCAGCATTGGATATACCAGGATGTGAGGGTAGAATCCAGTGGGGGGGGGGGGGACAACTAGAGCAGAAAGGGAAGTGGAAGTGCTGATATATTTCAACAAGGTTTTCGAAAGGGAAGATCATGTCTTACAAATCTTCTACACTTTTTTGACCCAGTCAGTTCAGTGTTAGATAAAAACATTGTAGTTGACGTATTACACGTTGACTTCCAAAAGGCTTTTGACAGTATCTCATACTCTGAGCTTATAAATAGTATAATAATAAATAATAATGATAACTTTATTTATCCAGTACCTTTCAAAGTTATCAAGGTGCTTTAACGTATAAATAGATAAAACAAGATGAAGTTTAAACACAGTATAAATACAGATAAACAATAAAACTTCAGTAAATGCAATAAAATCAATCAGAGTAGGCTTAGTGCCAGAGATCAGTTTTCAGGGCCTGCTTGAAACCACCCATGGTTGCGCACTCTCATAGCTGATGGAGTAGAGAATTCCAAAGGGCTGGAGCCACATACATAAATGCATGGGCCCCCGATGATTTTAAGGATACCCTTGGAATCTCTAGCAGCCCCTCATCAGCCCAGCAAAGCGATCGCCCGGGGCAGTAGGGGGACAGGAGCTCTTTCAGGTAGTCTGGGCCCAGTCCGTGTAGGGCTCTGTAAGTCAAGAGTCTGACTTTGAAGGTGATCCACCACTGAATTGGCAGCTAGTGCAGTTTGTGCAGCACCAGTGTGATGTGACACATCTGAGGGGTCCCCCTCAAAAAGCAGGCTGCTGCATTCTGCACCAGCTGTAAGCAGTGGATATCAATCCCCGGTAGCCCTAGGTAGAGGGAGTTGCAATAATCGAGGTCATGAAGGCATGGACCAGCGTGGGAAGAGCACCGGATGTAACTAGGTGCTTGACCCTGGCAATGTTCCTCAGATGGTAAAAGACTTGATGACTGCTGACACCTGAGATTGCAGTGTCAGCCCATCATCAAGAATCAGCCCCAGGTCCTGCATCCATTCAGAGGCAAGAAGCTGGGAACCCCCCAGGAAGAGCCCTGTAGACTAACCAGTCCCTGACCCCTCTGTCTGGTGACCTGGATCCATGACCATCAACTCAGTCTTTCCCGAGTTCAACTTCAGCCTGCTGGAATTCATCCAGTCCTGGATTTCAGTGACGCAGTTATTAAATACCGAAAGTGCTCTATCCTGGTCGGGTACAAAAGAAAGGTAGAACTGGGTATCATCAGCATAGCAGTGAAACCTCAGCCTATACATTCTTACAATGCCTCTGAGGAGCAGCATGTGCACCGCAAACAACATGGGGGACAATACTGAACCCTGAGGGACTCCACATGACAGAGAGAAGGGGTCATCGGAATAAATTTCCGACACCACCCTCTGAGTTCTGCCAGTGAGGAAGGACTTAAACCACCTGAGGACTGTACCAAACAGGCCACAGATGAACCTCAGGTATTCAAGCAGTATCCCATGGTCCACAGTGTCAAACGCTGAGAAGAGATCAAGAAGAACAAGATGGAGCAGCTTTTCTGATCTCTCACCATCAGGAGATCATTGAGCACCCGAATCAGTGCAGTCTTGGTACTATGCCTCTTTTGAAAATCAGACTGGAGAGGTTCATAGATGTCATGGATGGTCAAATGGTTCTCCAGTTGTAAATCCACTAACTTCTCAATCACCTTCCCCACAAAGAGGAGGTTAGAGATAGGTCTGTAATTAGCAAGGCAGTCTGGGTCCAGAGAAGCTTTCTTTAGGAGGGGTGTCACCACCACCTTTTTCAGGGAACTAGGGAACTCACCTTACTCAAGGAAGCATAAAACTATCTGTGCCCAGACTGGCCAATGATGTCACAACAACCCATAATCAGGGAGGCTGGGCCCAGGTCCAAACTACAGCATGTAGGGTGCATACCCTGGACAATCCACATGACATGCATGAACTCCAGCCGGTTAAAGGTACTCCAGGAAAAGTGAGGGAAGGTGACCGAGCACCAATCAATAGCATCTGCCATAGAGTGTGATGATTGAATCTCCAGCCTGATGCCTTCCACCTCATCTGCAAAGAACCGAGTGAGCTCATCACACTCCAATTGTGAAAAAGCTCTTTGAAACTGAAAACAGGCTGGGTTGCACTGTCCACAGTTCAAAAGAGTTGAGCCAGTCGGTTCTGAGCAGCAGCGATCTCCTTGGACAGGAGCTCTGCCTTCTTACGGAAGATTGTTGATTGATAGACTTGATAATGTTCCATCAATCTAAGATGGTCAGCCTCCAGGGCAGATTTCCACCAGCAACGCTCTAACCTTCATCCTAGTCGCCGCATCTCCGTCAAGGTCCCATCAAATCAAGGGTACCAAAGGCGAAGGGAGAGACTACGAATGTGGACAAGAGCGATAAAGTCCAGGGCTGTAGTAATGACCTTATTATAGGCCAGAACCAAGGCCTCTGTGCTCTCCCTTACCTCAGGAAGCAGCAGTAGGTCAAGTATAACCACCAGGCCATCAGGCTCACATCCCATAATGGGCAGTATCTGACCATCTCCACAGTGGTAGGCCTACGAAGGGGGTGGCACAAAAACTAAACCCCATGGTGTAGTGATCGGACCATATGACAGGTTCCACCCCCAAATCAGAGGCTTCAATAATGAGGAGGAAGACCAGGTCAAGAGAGTGACCGTGTTTATGAGTAGCAGAGGTAACAATCTGTGTAAGATCCAGTGATGTCATCAATTGAAGGAACTGTTGTCCAAAATGTGAGAGCTCATCATCGACCCAGATGTTAAAGTCACCCAGGACCATCAGCCTGGGTGAGTCAAACACCATGTCAGTCATGAAGTCCGCTACTTCCTGAAGGAATCACTTTCATCCCCAGGCGGATGGTAGATGAGAGTGATCCTACAGCCTACACCTGCTACTACAGTACACTTAAATGACTCAGCCTCCTCAACTGGTACATGTGTGAAACCCAGTTAGGTCTTGAAACAGACCACGACCCCCCCCGCAGTCCAATCTCAAGCGGTGTTTCAATGAGTACCTGGCCAGAAATGCAGTCTCCATCATGGGGCCAGCATTCTCATTCAGCCAGGTCTTGGTGGTGCAAGCCAGATCAGCTGTCCTAACAAGATCTGCAATAATTGCAGTCTTGTTTTTGATAGAGCTGGCATTGCATAACACCACTCAAGTTGGACTGGTTTCCAGGGCTGCTCGGGCTACCTGCCCACCAGTAATGGTGATGCTCTTGGGTATGGAAACCAGACATGTAGGACCACCTTCCAGGATCCATTTCATCCCATGGTGTCTTCTGTACCTAACTACCCCAATGTGAGCACCGCGCTTATTCATCCTCTGCCATTTGCACCCCCCAGCCCATCCCCCCGACGGCAATACCCAACACTCTACAGTGCTGATAGGTAGAAAACTGTAAAGGAGAGACAAAAAGTCAGAGGGCACAAAGGGCAGAAGACAAAGAGCATGCAACCAGGGGCCGGGGGGCAGGCCTCCAACACATAATACTATCCCAAATTAAAGAAAGGAAAAAAAACAACTAAATAAACTCAAAGCAAAAACTCAAAATAAATAAAGCCGTTCAATACTCCCACCACTGTCACTTGAGGGAGGAGCAAAATAAAAGCACAAAGCAATTAAACAAACTACCAAAGAAAAATTTAATTAAACCCCCTTTTAGAAACCTCCTTCACTCTCTCTTACCAAGAAGATAGAGTTTCAGATAATTATACTAAATCAAACATCCAATAAAATGACTCTATACACCCCCCACACACATACAATAAACTAAAATAATTTTAAAAATTATAAGCGGCAACTCAAGAAATTTGGGCTGACAAGCCAGTCACCAGAGTCCCAGACAATGATGGATATGCTTGTGGAGTTCAAATCACAGAAACAATAAACAGAATGTCTTTGTGGACTGTAACTAAAACCAGAATGAAAAAAGTTACATATGCACCTCCTCTCACTAAGGTGCAGGGATTGAATAATGCAAAAAACAGTAGATGTCTTAGGACCCCCAGGCCCTCTCACTACCTTGGGGTCTAAAAGAAAGAGGCACTCTCACTGCCTGATAACCAAAAAGACAAAGTGCAAGTTACTAAAATAAGTAAAATTTTAAGGTCTGACCATTTTTGCAGGCAGGTGTCGTATTGAAGGAATCCTCTTAATGATATTCAGAGTCCATTAGATAAGGTGCAAATGGGGGCCCAAAAACCCCATCCAAAGGGACCATGGCTGGACATGATCAGTACTGCAACCTCAGTTCTTCAGCGATGCCAGCCCACCAGCTGACCCCCTGGAGGGCCTGGATGAATTATAGGCCTGTTAGTCAGCTACAGGGCCAATTTACAGCCCAGTCCCCTGCGCAGCAACAAACTCCAGCCACAAGCCCCAGAACGATATCGGGTCCACCCACTGCACTAGTGCTAATCCAATTTCCAAAGCCCACTGGAAACTCCATCGCAGGTTCAACCAGGAAATGGCAACCTGGTCACTCAGGTTGCACAATACCTGAGACAAATCCTACTGGGCTCCACACCAGCACCACAGATCACTCTCATCCTGGCAATCCACTTTGTCTCTTCATCTCTTCGACTTCTTTTCCCCACAACTTCTTCACCCCACCTACGGCCAAATCAGGATAACAGCAGAAAAACAACAACAGTTCTGGTTGAAACACAGACTACACAAGGTAAAAATTAGGGCTAAGTCCCTTTTCAATGAGGACAGTAACAGGACTGATCAAGCTGCCCCAGTGCACACTATGAGGATGTTTGAAATGTCCCAGAATCACTCTAATTACATACCTCACTAAAACTGCCCTTACTAACTGACATAAAACTGTAGGATTAAGCATGCAGGAAATAACAAAAAAGAAAGTAAACAGAATAGACCGAAATAAACTAAAGAAGCCACAGTCTAGCTAAAGATTGTAGCAACTTCCAGCATGTCTAGTCCGGTGGCCATCTTGTAATTCACTGAAGAAAACATAAGAGAAACAGAACTTGATGAGATATCCATTTGATGGATTTCAGCATGGCTGAGTAAAGGAAAGCAGAAAGTGACTATTAAGGGGCATTACACAACTTGGAGGGAGGTGACTAGTGGTGTTCTGCAAGGCTTAGTATTGGGGCTGGTTTTGTTCAACAGATTGATAGCATCCCTCTCATGTATCAGCACAGCTTGGATGACAAGTTTGTGGATGACATAAAGATGGGAGCACTAGTTACCAATGAAAATTATGCAAAAATGTTCCAAGAAAACATAGATCAGTTAGCAGAAGGGGCAAGAAAGAAAAAATTAAGATTTATCCTGGATAAGTGTAAAATCATGCACCTGGGGAAAAACAATCTGGGGTTCAAATACTACACAGAGGGTACTGAACTTCAAAGAACTCCCTCAGAAAGGGATCTGGGAGTCCCTGTCAACAATAAATTGAACTCATCACATCACTGTTTTATTATTATTAGGAAATGCTATGGTATTCTGGTATCTATTAAAAAGAATATCAAAAGTAGGTCTAAGGAGGTGGTGATCCTGCTGTATACATCTTTGGTGCATCCCCACTTAGAGTATTGCTCCCAGATCTGGGCACCTCACCAAAAGATATTTGTGAGGAGGATCGAGGGGGAAGAATGTTGAGTGTCTAAGCCAGTGGAAACTATTAGTATGCTCTCATATGAGAAGAAATTGAAGAATTTGGGGTTTTATTCATTGCAGTATAGAAGGCACAGGGGAGACATGTGCCTTGTATACAGGGCTCTCAGAGATCAGGACCTATGGGAGGGCACAGGATTTAAACTAAGACCGGATACCACACTAATTAGAGGTCATCATAGAATGTTAAGGGGAGATCACTATAGGATGAACCTAAGAGGGTTGTGGTTTTCACACACAGTGGTGTCAAGCTGGAATTCCTTTCCACCTGAATCAGTATCTAGTAAAACAATGAACCAAGGTAAGACGGCATTAGATAGTTATTTCTTGTCCAGCTGCCATTCATTTACCATCTAGTAAGTGCAGGTCTAAAAAGGCTCATGCCATTGACCTCTTATGAATCCTATAATGCAGCTGTTGTTTAATAACAGAGTCAAATCCCTCTAAATGAGAATACAGAAAACCAAAGAGTCCCCTGTACATTCAAACTTCACCACCCCCACAAATTCAAAGCCTTCCATTTCATGTCACTCATGATCAAATTACACATGACCACATCCTCTCCAATCACAGCCCTAAACCTCCCTACTTCCAACTGGGCAGTACCCAGCAAACACAGAAATAGACACATCTGGGTGGCAACACACACACACACACACACACTGACACACGCACACACACACGCACACAAACACACACGTCTCCCTCCATTTACTTCCTCTTTCCACTCCAACTCCCTTGTTATTTATGGGGGAGTACAAGGGGTATAATGCATGTCTTTAGCACTCCTTATGCCACCAGCACTGTGATGTGACCATGAGAATGGCAAGCAAGTGCAGATACGGCCTGAGGGATGAGTATTCTATTTTCAAGCAGCTATCATTAGTAATAAAGACATGGGGTAAGACAAATACAGAGAACCCTATATATGAAACAATAGCAGAATTTTGGGCACTCAAATTTATGTATGTATTTATTTAAAATGTTAAATTAAACTTATCACCACAAGTGCTATTTTACAAAGGTTCCATGCCAGTGACAAAAACAGAGTTTTCAAGGCAATGTAACAAATACAATAAGCAAGTTTACAGTCGAATGGAGCAGAACAAGTACAATATAGTCAAACAAGTACAAATGAATAGACTAGATCAATTATTCTTAAAGATTTAATTTATAAATATTTATCTCCTAGTTTATTTATCCTTGCTATTACAAAAACACAGAATTTGATTGCAGACAAGGACCACTTGTCCCACTGAGTCTACTCATTTTTCCTACCTGCATTATTACCACAGACCATACTTGATGTGCAGCTCTTTCTCCTCCCTTCCTTTCCACTATGATTACCTTGCACCTATCCCATGTATTCTTGATCCCCACCACTGTTTTAACTTCCAGCACATCTGCTAGAAGGTTTCTTCCAGAAATCCACCACTATTTCTGTGAATTACTTCCTCATATCTCTCCTGAATCTACCCCGTCAACTTCATTGCATGCCTCTGTGTTCTTGAGCACCTTTTCTTCTGACAAATACTTCCATCCTGTACCTTATTTACCCATGTGAGGTATTTAAAGGTCTCTATCATATTCCCCTGTCCCTTCTTTCTTCATGGGTGTATATGTTGAGGTCCTTTAGTCTCTCCTCATAGAGCTTTTGATGCAGAACTTTCACCATTTTAATTTCCCTCCTCTGGACTGCTTCCACTCCGTCTATGTCTTTCCAGAGATGTGGTCTCCATAACTTGGAATGGTACTCTAGGTGGGGTCTTATCACTGATCTATACAATGGAGACACCACCTCCCTCTTTCTGCTGGTAATACCCCTCCCTATGCACCATAACATCTCACTAGCCCTCCCACCTGCCTCATTGCAATGTTTGGCCACTGTTAGGTCAAGAGATATAATTACCCCCAAGTCTCTTTCCTGCTTGGGAGTCATCAATACTATCCCACCCATTTTGTATTCCACCCCTGGGTTTCTGTTCCCTAAGAGCATTATTTTGCACTTTATATTGCATATTCAATCAGTTTTACTTTGCTATGGCAGGCACCTTGAGCCTCAAGATAGAACACTGATAAATAACATTTGCTGTGCCTCGTCTACATTTTTTTAAATGTTCTGAAAGTTGTCACACACTCTTTAATTCTTTGTGTAAATAAAGCAAAATAAAAATACTGTAAGAAATATTTGATAGAAAAATAAATGTTGGTCGACTGTAGTAGGAAAAGGGCAAATTACATGAAATTATTTGTTCATACTATGTGAAGACATTTCAAATTCCAGGATTCGACTATTTATTACCTAGTAAAAACTGTGAATCCACGTTCTTGCTAATTAAGGATGCTACAGACTAAATCTAACTGTTTATATGCTCTAAAGTAGTCAAAGAAATGATGACATAAAACACCATACATAAGATGTCTACAGCCCCCTAACACCCTTACTTACACTTATCTCTTTTATTTTAAAGCTGTTAGTTTGGACCCAGATGAGATGCCGAGTGATACTGAAGGTGACATGGTGATACTATATTAATAGGGTTGCATAATTAAAATAGAGGGCTTATGTACAGTGGTACTCTAGTGTCATCAAGTCTACCTTTGTTGTTAACTCTGTACCTATATGAGGTAACAACATTCCCCACAGAAAGTTGCGCTTGTTATCCAGCCAGAACCCTAGGTATTTAAAGGTATCAAGTACTTCAAGGGGTTCATCTAAGAGTGTTCAGATCTGTGTGATATGTGGACATCCGAAAGTAGACTTTGGTGAGAGAATCATTGCTTTAGTCTTTTTGGCTTTGAGGAGGAGCTAATGAGTGAGAAGGTTGTATTGGAGGGTGACAAAGTCTTTCAGTAAGTACTCATGGGTCAGATCCCAAGGATGAATTTATGGTATAGAGTACAGTATCATCTGTGAATAAGTGCACATTTGCTGTGCCCAGCTGTGAGTCCAGATTATTGATGTATATTGCAAAGAGGATAGGGCCCAGGATGGAGCCTTGTGGGACTCCTCGTAACAAGGATTTTTGTGGGGACAGATCTTCTATGGCTTTGACTTGTTGTAAGCTATTGGTTAGGTAGCTGGTGAACCATTTAATGGCAGAACTATCAAGTCCAATGTTACTCAGTGCAGTAAGCATGATGGTATGATCCACAGTATCGAAGGCCTTACTTAGATCAAGGAAGAGGCCAAAAACATGCTTCTTAGAGTCCAAGGCCATTTTCCAGTCTGTAGTTACATTGGCAAGAGCCGATACTGTACTGTGTTTGGCTCTGAAGCCGGACTGAGCCGGGTTTAGCAACTTTTGTGAATCCAAATGTTCTGTAAGTTGGATGTTGACAATTTTTTCAAGTAATTTAGAGAGGACGAATAGTATAGAAATAGGCTGGTAATTGTTCAGATCACTCAGATCCCCAGTCTTGAATAATGGTAGGATGTGGGCAGTTTTCCACAAGACAGGTAGCTCACCTTGAATCAGAGAGGTGTTGGATAAGTGTGTAATGGGGCGGTCAGATAGGTATGGCCAAGTTTTAGGAAGTAAGGTTCAATATTATCTGCACCTGCACTCTTTTTTGTATCCAGAGAAAGGAGGAGATCCTCCATTTGCTTGAACATAATTGTGAGGAAGCTGAAGGGGGTTGGGATGTGGTTGGTTATGGTTGTGATTATCAGTGAAGCCAGCAGTGTAGTCTCTTGCCGGGCTAAGTTTGCTGATAGGTGAGGTGTCAAAGGCAAACCCTTCAGTGGTAAAGTGATCATTAAGCTTCTCTAGTATATCAGCTTTGTCCGTATAGGTGGTACCATCAAACACAATTTTGTTTGGAAGGGGTGTTGCATTGGACTGACCTTCGACTTCTTTGAGGATGTTCCAAAATTTGGCAGAGTTGTTTTTATTGTCTTCTAGTTCTTTTTGGAAGTGCCCAGCTTTTTCTGACCTAATTAGCTTAGTACAAGCATTCCTAGTGGTACGGAAAGCTAACCAATCAGCCTCCAGGTGGGATTTCCTCACTTTTTTCCACCAGTAGTCCCTATCCATAAGTGCTTTCTTCAGGATGGGAGAGAACCAGCCAGGAGTTTTATTTTTTGATTTGATCAGTCTTAGTGGGGCGTGTTTGTCTATTAGCCCCAGTAAGAGGCTGTGAAAGATGTTAAATGCCTTGTTAAAGGTGGGAGCTAGATAGAAATACTGCCAACGAATGTTGCTTAGATCTTTCAGGAAAGTGTACTGGCAGAACTTTTTCAGGCATCTTTTCAGTTTGAATTTGGAGGCCATTTTTATTTAGGAAGGATCTCTGATGCAGGCAGTAGTGCAATGGTCGCTTATATCATTGAAGAATACTCCAGTATGCAAGATAGTGTGAGGTTTGTTTACTAGCATAAGGTCCAGGAGGGCGCTGCGCTCAGGGTTTTTTTCTGTTAGGTCTGGTTATAGCAGTCGCCATTTGTAACAGACCATTAACATTGCATAGATCCTTCAATTTCTTAGAGCTGTCATCATTCCAATTTAGATTGAAATCCCCCATTAGAATACATTCAGTATTAGCAGAATCAAGAAGGTTTTGAAGGTGTGGCAGAAGTGCTCAGCCCCCAGACGGGCTAAACAGGAAACTCCATCAAATTGTAGGTATTTTTGTTCTAAACTGATAGTGGGGGCACAACTGGGCTTAGTAAGGATTAGGGCTGTATAAGGGCTGTAAAAATAATACAAATGCAGCATTTGGGCAAATGAGAAAGTGTGACCCCTGAGCAGCCCTTCCTGGCCATATGGTATAAACAAAGTTGCCTAGTGAGCATCAGCCAGCATGGGCAGAGGTGGACATGGCACAGGTAAGCCTGAGAGGGTGAGCACTGCTGCTGTATAAGACAAGGTGCATCTGACTAATTTGTCTGATTTGGCTTCTGTTTTTAACTTTTAAAATGTATGATAAGTGCAGGTAATCTCAGGAGGAAGTTGGAGACAAGGGATGCTGGGAGCTGTAATTCTGTGGGGGGGGGGGGCATGAACTACTACAGCCCAGTACCACCTGGGGCAGACTAAACAGGAGAATCAATCAAACTGCAAGTATTTTTGTTCTAAACTAACAGTGTGGACACAATTAGGCTTAATAAAGACTAATAAGGACTATGAAAATATGAATTCAGCATTTGGGAAAATGGGAGAGCGTGACCCTGGAAAAGCACTTCCTGATCATACAGTATAAACAAAGGAGCCTAGTGAGCCTAGGTGAGCAGAGGCAAAGGCGGACATGTCAGAGGCAAGTGTCTGCTGTGTCTCACGTAAATGCTAGAAAAATATCATGAAGTTTGGATCTCACAGGTAGTTTGGAACTTGCAAGTAGTTATTGTAACTCAGTATTAAGTACAAACCAAGACAGGTATACAATGTCTGAGGATGTGGTCACTGAGAACATTAGTACAAACATTGGCAAGATTGATACAGATGAATGTGTTGTAGAGTTTATTAAGTGCAAGATGTATATGTGGGGCAATGGGAGTGAAGGTAGGGGAGGACAATATCTACAAAAGTGTAGTTATAGAGAGGCTGTGGAGGAGGAAATTAAGAGACTAAAACAAACATCCTCTGGGAGTGAAAGTATTCAAGATCTTGAATCCTTTATAGACAACGGGTGGGATATTCAAAGAGTTGCATATGGCGCAACAGGGTTGCATCATGCGCAGCCCACGAATGTGCCCCAGCGCAATATTCAAACAGGCGGGTTGTGCTGCACAACCCCAAATGCGCCAGGGTGCACCTGCAATGTATGCGGATCAAGTATGGGGGGTGTGCCCATGCATATGCAGCACATCCTGATATTCAGCCAGGATGTGCAGCGCATATGCAGGCACAACCCCATGTTGCACCACTCAGGGGGGCACAATGTTGTGCCCGTTCAAACAGGGAACAGGTCGGGGACACCCACAGGTGGGCTGCCATATTGCTGGGTGCAACACAGGAGCTGCCTGCTGTGGGTGCCCCAAAACACTGCCCCATGCCCCCTGCCCAGGGAGCCTTGTGCCCCCTGCCCCTTCACCCAATTGTGGGCATCAGTAATGGACTTCCCTGATGGTCCAGTGGACCAATCCCTGTCGCCTGATCACAGGCATGTATTAAAAATATCCCTGGTAGTCCAGTGGCCTGCTATCCTGTGCCTGATCATGGGCATGTATGAAAAATATCCCTGGTGGTCCAGTGGGCTGCTATCCCCTGCCTGATCATGGGCATGCAATGAAATAATCCCTGGTGGTCCAGTGGACTGATCACCTTCGCCCAATCACGGGTGTTTGTCAAACTCCCTGGTGGTCCAGTGGTACCCCCCTCTCCACCCGCCCACTTAGTCCCACGCCACCCTACACCCCTCTCAGTCAGTGGCAGGAGGCAGCTCTCCACCTACAAGCTGCCTGGTCACCTGCCAACTGACAGCATACAGTAGGGTTGTATGCCTACTGATCCACTGTGTGGGCCAATAGGCATGCAGACCATAGTGTACTACACAGTCCCGATATGTGAATGAGTGCTCATTCGCATTTCAGGACTGTGTAGTGCATAAAAAAATAATTTGGACTTAGGCCAGGTTATTCAAAACTGGACTGATGTGCAACACAATTAGATGAATCACCCAAATAGATGGGCCAGCACAAAAAAATGATATATTCAAACAAGATGCACAATCCCAACAGATCCCGCATCCTGTTTGAATACAGCACCATGGGTGGGCTGTGCAAAGGGGGGTGGATGCCAATGCACTGACACATCATGGGGGATGGGCTGAATACCGCCAATGGGGAATGCGCTGGCACATCCCAGATGCACTGTGCACCCAAAGGCAATTTTCAGCTGAGACATGCAAATGAGCCCATTAGGCACGCAAGGAGGAAATGGGCCATATGACTGCCCATTATGGGCTCATTTGTATGCTAGCACCTGGCAGGAAGCACCGGGCCAGGTGGGCCCCAACACCCAATCCCTGTCCCTGTACAGGACTGTGCCCAGCACCGAACGTGATCACAGTGTACATCACAAACACACATGTTCCCGATCCTTGGTAGTATAGTGGAATCTCCCTCTCATCCCTGAACCCCAATTGCAGGTGTCATAATAAAATAAATCTATCCTCATGCCCTGGATGTCCAGTGGAATCCAACCTCCCATTTCCAAACCCCGATTATGGTAGCAGTGCCCAAGGGACCTCTTTTCCAGAGTTTAGTAGCCCCCCACCCAGCCACCCACTCAGACACCTATATCCAACCCTGCTCCCCCATCCCAGCATGGTCAGTCAGCTGATGAGCAGCACAGCCCTCTGTACACCTCCACAACTGCCCACCAACTGAACTGTTAATGATAGCATACAGTGTAGACTGCACTCCCATTAGATGACAGTTCAACCAATGGGCATGTAATCTGTACTGTACACTATCATTGACAGTTCAGTCAGTGGGCAGCCGTGGAGGTGTCTGAAGGGCTGTGCTGCTCATCAGCTGACTGGCCATGCTGGGATGGGGTAGTGGGGTGGGATGTGGGTGCCTGAGTGGGTGGCTGGGTGGGGGCACCACTACACTATGGAAAAGGGTTTGGGGATATTATTAACATTGATCGGGGACAGGTGGGGGGTAGCACTACACCACAGGAAAGGATTTGGAGGTATATTTACCAGCAATCTGGGATTGGGGTAGAGTGGGGGGTAGCACTATACTATGGAAAAGTTATTTTTACCATTGTTCAGGGAACGGGGATGGGAGAGGATTGTGACTAGCCTACTAGGACAGACAGGCTGCCATGCACATGTCTGCACTTCCGCAGTCTGCCTGTAGGTGTCTGGCAGATTTAGATCTGCTTTGTCCAGCCTATTGTTGCACGGCACAGGGCTGGGCCTTGAGGGGTGCATTCCTGATAAATATGCCCCTGTGTGGCACATTCATTTGAACACCCTCATCTTGTACTGTATACACTATCAGTGGGCCATGGCCCATTCTCCTTTGCACAGCACATCACCGCCCTTTGAATATCATGATGCAGTGCATTGTATGGGATGTGTGGCACATCTCCATTTTCTGCCGGGATGCGCAACACATCCCCTTTGAATATGGGGGCTCTCATGTTTTTTTTTCACATTCTTGTTTCTTATGAAGCAATCCTCATTCATGAGAACAACTTAATCTCATAAAAGAGGATTAGTTTATATGACACAAGATATTGGACTTAGTTTTCTTTTTCTTCACATTTGAACTTTAACAAGCCATAACTCTGTCAATATTCGGAGTTAAGGGACAATCTATATATCAAAAGAAAGGTTTTACTGAATATTATAAAACTAACATAATACATGCCAGAAAAGTTCAGGGCTGCATAAAAACATACACATTTTAAAACTAAAATTTCCATTGGATAACATAGCAACTTTAACAATCTATTACTCCATCAGTCTGTGGGGTTAAGGGACAATCTATGTATCAAAAAAAGAAAATGATCTCAATGAGTACTACAGCACTAACACATAAAACCCCTCCAAAAAATGTAAGGATCATATAAAAACCATAAAAATAAAACAAAAGTGAAAATTCCCTTAGGATAACATTGCAAGTTTAATAAGCTGCAACTCTGTCAATCTTTTGAATTAAAGAAGAATATATCAGAAAGGTCTCAATGAGTACTACAAGACTGCATCCCTAAGGATTACCATCTGAAAATACACATATAAGAAACATAAAAAGTAAACAATGAAAATTCCCATGGGATAATATTGCTACCTTAAAAAGCTATAATTCACCCCTCCCCAAACATTCCTGGAGTACGCACTGCAGCCCAAAATTACCTCTAGTCTTCACTATGTTGCCAAATCCATATTAAAAGTCCAATATTCATCAAAACTGCACTGTAGGTGTGTCTCATCTTTCATTACAAACATAGCAAGTTTCCAAGAAAACCGACAAAACTTTACTGACTTATGGGTAAAAATATTGCAGAACATATTTTTTCCAATATACAGTCAACTGCTGGCAGTTAAGGGGGTCTATTAATATATTTTTTTTCTTTGAAGTGAGCCCCATAAAATACAATTGCAATCAAGCATGTAAATTGCTTTTCTGGAGGCATGGATACACAGGGCCCAGAGAGCCAAATGGATGTGTGCATCTATGGAGGGATGGAAGCACAGGGCACTCTAGGCATATGGCCCTAACCAGATGGATGTGTCACGCATGTACCAAAGGGATCTGCATGAATGAGGATACTAAGTACAGAAATTTCTTTGCAAAAAGCCTGCATTAATGCATCAGTTATGGTTCCAATTAAAGTAACAAAAATAGGTAAATTTTGCATTAAGGTTTTTGACCCTAATACCCCACCCCCAATCCCCAAGCAAGAAAAGGAAACAACATTATGGTTTTCACTGTTCTGACTCTTGAAGAATTAGGGATTGGGTCTTTCTTGGGGTTCTCTACTCTAATGCTCAACACATTCCTAGACCAAATAAGGTGAAATGTGATATAGTTTCCTTAGGCAGGGCCTATAGATTGTTTGCAGTATGTGGGGAGAAACAGTTCTGTATGCTTGAAGACTATATCACAATGGGGTGATTGTTAGGCTGGTGAAGCCCAAGGAAGACCCCACCCCTGATTAATCAAGAGACGGGACAGTGAAAACTGCATTGTTTTTTTCCTTTTCCTGCTTGGGGTGGGAGTGGGGAGTTATGGTTCCAAATCCTAATGCCACATTTACCTACTTTTGTTACTTTAATCTGAACTCTAACTGGTGCATTAACACAGTTTTTTTGCAAAGAATATCATAATAATTATTGAGCATTCAAGGCATTAGTGCAGCATGACCATGGACTGGGGTGATAATAGACTGTCCAAAAAGCCCTGAGAGCAACAGCGCTTGAAGATGTTGTTAATGAGACAGAAAGTCCATGAGATATTCATAATTTCCGTAAGTGAAGTACATATTGGGTCTGTCTAGAAGGTATCAACTGGGTGACAAGGGTTGTCGACGAAGGAGGAGCATTGAATGTGGCCTGCCTTGATTTTAGCAAGGCCTTTGACTCCATCTCACACAGGAGGCTCTTAAATAAACTCAGTAATGCCGGGGTAGGGATCAAAGTTGTTAGATGGTTGGGAAATTGGCTACATGGAATGACACAGAGAGTAATGGTGAATGGAAGCCTCTCCAGCAAGGGCAAAGTGACCAGTAGTGTGCCGCAAGGATTGGTACGAGGTCCAGCCCTCTTCAATTTGATCATAGGTGACATTGCAGAGGGCTTAAATGGCAAGGTGCACCTGTTTGTGGATGATACTAAAATCTGTAACCTGACTGACATCCCTGATGGGGTAACCAAAATGGCAACAGACCTGAAGTTGCTTGAAAAATAAGCAGAGACCTGGCAACTGAGGTTCAATGCAAAAAAATTTAAAACCATGCCCCTAGGAAAAAGTAAACCCAAGGAGCAGTACTTCATGGTTGGAGAAAAACTAATCACCTCTAACCAGGAACATGACCTTGGAGTCATCATAACTGATGACCTAAAGGCAATGAAACAATGCAAAGAGGCAACACTGAAAGCAAATAGCATGCTCAGATGCATCCGGAGGGGCATAACTAGTAGGAAGAAGGAGGTGGTTATGCCACTTTAAAGATCCTTGGTGAGGTCCCACCTGGAGTCCTGTGTACAGTTCTGGAGGACCCACCTCAGGAAGGACAGAGACAGAATGAAGATGGTCCAGAGAAGAACAACTAAGATGGTGAGTGGAATACACCAGAAGCCTTACGAGGAGAGATTGAGAGAGTTGAATATGTACATGCTGGAGCAGAGAAGAGATGGGGGGGACACAATCAAGATCTTCAATGTCTTAAAGGTATAAATAGGGTGGAAATAACTGACCTGTTTCAGATACACTGTTAAGTAAAACAGGGGGCCACGAGATAAGATTGAAGGGTGGCAAACTCAGAGAAAACACACAGAACTTTTTCTTCACCGAGAGAGTTGTGGACCCATGGAACCGGCTTCTGAAAGAGGTGGTGGAGTCGAAAACAATAAATGAGTTTAAGATCGCTTGGGACAGACACAAAAGAAACCTGGTACATGGTAGTATAAAATAAATGGGGGGGGGTTAGATTAAAATACAAACAAGAGGCAGACTACATGGAAAAGAGGGCCCACTTCTGCTGACACATTCTATGTTTCTGTATATTTACTGGTGAATAATAATCATTGTCCAAACATCTATAAAACATACATGCTACAGTATACGCATGCTATAAAATCAATCATTACTTTATTTACACAAAACGTGGATACCCCATGCTTAACAAAAATCAACAACTAATAAAAGCAAAAGAGGTTACAGTAATTGTCTTCCTTTATCTGTAACAATAAAGTATACTGTGACATGCACTGGTAAATTCAAGCAGAGACATTTATATGGTGTAAAGTAGGTATCTCTACCTGAAAAATGCAACAGCATTTGAATGGCACTGTCATCTTACATGACCTCTGCTGCATGAGAAATATAGGGGTCTGAGTATGCATTTAACATACCATGCCCCAATGCAACTCCACATGGTGGTGAACATCTATTAGTAGAAGTTCCCAGCCGACCTCATGACAAAACCTTTAAATCTTGGAGCCAAGCACTAAAATAAAGAAATTTGTGGAGCCCCTTGTCCCTCATCCTTACTCTCTATATCCCAAACACTATTACTGGCACACATTTATTGTAAGTATAAGATAGCAACAAAATGGGATAGAGAACACAGACATAAAACATTCCTGTAAATAGCAATATAGACATCATTGAAGCAAGAACAATATAGATAGTATACTCAGTCCTCCCCTTCTGCTTCAGAGGCCAGATTATTTCAAGCAAAGTTGAACTTTGTGCTCTCAAGACATTTTCCAGTTTCAGCTGGGTCTGTGAAGAGATATACTTCAGTGGCATACTGAATGCAAACTGTGGTCAGGAAAGAGACCACATGTGAAACTCTAAGCACTCTCAGTCCAGCTCAGATTTCCTTAAAGCTTTTGCAGTGCTGTTGTGTTGTAAAGCTTAGATTGGCAAAACAATATAGTGGAGTGCCATACTCCAGGTGCAATTGTCCTTTTAATTTTCCTGCCAATAGACTAAAGTCTTTCATGTGTGCCCCACATGAACTAATAAACAAAGTCATGGGCTGGTCTGCAGTGAATTATTGTTTACTGGGAGTCGCTCTATAAAATGTATGTATTTGCTTGGTCACATCCAACTCTTGAAGTTTCAAGATCAAGTCCAGTACAAAACACATCAGATCAGCAATCTGAAGCTCTCCAGGGAGCCTGAGCATTTGAACATTTGACAATAAGGTCCCATTCTCCAAATGCTTCAGTTGCACACACAGAAGATTGCTTTTGGCCGGAACACCAGACACAGGCACTGCCAATTTACTCCTTTAATTGGTAGCCATTCAGGCCTCTGCTGATACAATCTCCTCCTACGTGTCCATCAGGCTCAGATGGTTGGATAAATTGTTGACTTTTTATCAAAGTCCCTTACTGTTTGAAGGAAAGTGTCATTCATTGGTTCCTACCCCCCCCCGCTCACTTCACTGAGTGTGTCACTTGGCCTTGGCTGCTCCAGCACCTTCATCTGTTCCCCTCCCGGTATCCTGTGAGGGTGTTTGCTGCTGCTGCTTTTCCATATTCAAAACTGTACTAGCTTACAACTGTAATTAGAATTGAGGATACTCTCTCATACTAAGCTAACACATTTGGATTTTTAAAACAAGAATGTAGCTCAAATATAGATTTAAGCCACTTTTACATTACACTGAACTGGACCACTGCTGACTTGAATTGGCTTGCTCCTTTCTGCTTGCACAGCCTCCATTTTCTTTTACTCACTGCAGCTGTGCAGCATTCACAATGCCCTTCAGGTGTTTTGGAGGCATTTTCAGTGGAGGGGGTTAGTGAATAGGAGCGCTGATGAAGCAGTGTTTTTAAATGCTTGAAAAACTGCTCCACATACCCGACAAACCAGGGAATGTGTTTTGCCACAACAGTGCAGCTTGCAATGTTCTAGCATCTCTTTACACTGTTGGATCTGCAGTACTACAACTGAGCTGCACCACTGGCACTGGAGTAGATTCTGTAATGTAAAAGCCCCTACACATTCCTTTCACTGGAGCGCCTCTTTAGAGTGTTTGTTACAGTCAGCTGCTGGTTTCACTCCCCCCTCCCCATTCCTAGTATTGTGCAAGATCAATGAGTTTTTGATTTTCACACTGGTAAGAAGGAATTTTTTAAACTGCAGTGAAGTAGTTTATATCCCTGCTAAGCTTTTCCATTGTTGTATCATTGCATTAGTGTTCTACTATAAAATTCCGTAGTTTAAAAGGGAACAGTCACCACAAATTGTTACACACTCATCTGTGGGTCTGGTCCCAATGTGCACTTTGTGTGCAAAAACATTTGGGTTTACTTACTGTATACTGTAGTATAGGAGATTGTATCACACTAATTTTGTTTAATTCTAGGCTGCATCTTCCATCTTCTGGGATCTTGCTACAAATCCCAGAACCCCTGCAGCTGACATCAGAACAGAAGGCAGCAGTGGGCAATTCAATAGCCTGCAACACATGACTGCTGCTCCCGCTCTCTTCTCTGAGCTAAGTACAAACACAGAGGACTGTACCCAGCTCCTGGAGAAAAGCAGAACTGGAAGACTTCTGATCAGAGATTATAAAAGCTCTAACATGCATTGCAGGTTATTGAATCTCCCATTGCTGCCTACTGCTCTAATGTCAGATCCAGGGGATTCTGGTATTTGTAGTAATAGAACATGCCAATCTAGAAGTAAGCACAATTAATGTTATATAATCTATTATAATACAGTAAACAGTATGTAAACCAAAATGTTTTTGCACACAAAGTGCACATTTGGACCAGCCCCATATTTGAGTGTGGGTCCCTCATTGGTGACCATTTCCCTTTGAAGAGACATAATGCATTTCTTAAATGTCCCTTACCACCTGGGTGTCAATTATATATACTCACTGAATTATCTCAAACATAGAACGACAACACAACTGGAATCAGTATTTAATAAAACAGTGTCTACAGGGGAAAATGACTTACAGGTTGAGTGCTGTTCTTCGTTAAACAAATGCATTACTGCTGTCAACACAAATGGTATAATTACATGGTTTATTAAGGTAATATGTTCAGCAGCTGTGCACTATTGAAAGAAATGTAATTATTTTCTTGCATTAGTTTAATTGTTAAATAATAACAGGGAATCATAACTAATCGAAGTCCCTTTTAATGGAAAATGTATGGTAAAGCTAATTAAACTAGTGTGGTTTGTATCACAATTTGGTATAATTCTTCAGAGTGCTTTACTGGCTACGCTGTGGTATACTGCAGAGAACAGTACTCCTTTTAATGCAGAACACACATGAAAGAGAAAAGTCACTGTCACTTAGGCTAAAGATGGATGGATGGATAGAGAGCTACCTGTTCCATTCACTCCACTTAAAATATGTCTAATCAGACAGTAGCCATATGATAAAATATCTTCTTTACATCAACTCCATTTCATAAAGTCATATTGTATAAAATACTGCAACATACTGTAGAAGAATTATTACAGTAAACAATGCAATTTCAAAGCAGCTAATCCCTTTTGCCATGCAATGTCACAGGGTACTGCAGTACTTCCTGGTTGGTTCCACTGTAGTTGCTATACTTGTTATCAAATGGGTATATTGTTGGGAAATTCTGATAGGCTAAGTATCCAGAGTACTTTCTTCAGACTGAAAAATACTATAGTAATATTTGAAGGCCCCATGTTGAAATTATATGTTCATCTGGTTCTACACTGAAGTGAGAAGTGCTGAAATTGTTTTGCACTTTTATTTCTTTCAAGGTAACAACATGTTCTTCTGCTTCAAATAAATCATATGTTCAAGTATACAGAGACACCATTTAACAGTAATGCAGACATTATGACATCATAATTTGATAATTTGGGAGTGTGTACTGTATGTTCGGCTCCAACCTCAGATGGATCCAGTAGGTGGATCCCTCAGCGCCAACCTCAGATAGTTGTATCCAGTGGTTGGATCCATCAGATACAGGTTAGATCCATGGATACCTTGTATACTTACAGTGCACCCTAGGAGGTTGGATCCTTGGTCGGATGTCTATGCCATCCGAGGCTATTCAATGTCCTACCAAAATGATGGTATCCAACCTTGTAGGATACTATCCAAGCTACACTATAAAGGTTGCATTTGAACTGTTTAGTACTGCAGGAACACTACAATATGGGCTGCAAATGCAGCAGTACAAAGCCAACTCATTGGTATGATAGTCTAGTATGAATTGCCTTGAACTGATACTATACTAAAGGTTTCTGACCTTCACCCTACACCCACGCAATTAGATTAAGTAAACTTTAAGATAATGACTGACTTTGGTAACAGTTGGCATAAGTAACAGATGTTTTCTAGGTTGTGTGAACAATTACTTGACAAGAACTCATGAGGATTCTTTGTATTCTCAGCTTTGTGTACCTCAGTGTGAATGTTTTGTTAAAAAGTTAAGGAGAAAGAACAAGGTGGCTGGAACAAATTGCAAACATTTATATTAATTATATATGAATATTAAGTATTCATATTTTGATATTCAATGTATTGACAGTTTCTACTTGTGAGTTGTGGTGGGCAAAGTCTGTAAACTTTGCTGCATCAAAAACAATACAAAGTTTCTTAACTTCATATTATGTGAAGTGCCACTTAGCATAGTCCTTAGCTCAGTGAAATGCCACTGTGAGTAGTTAAAAAAAAAACACAGAAGGCTGAAATAGCCCAACTCCACCCCGCCATCTTTGCAGTCCTCCCCACCCTCCTCCTCTCACACTGAGTATTTAAAAAATATCTCACTATTGTAGCACCCAGCCCATCCTCCCATCCCAGCTGTGCTGAAGTAGAGCATACCATGGTTTAGCATATATAGAAAAATTAACAATTTCATGGGAGTCAATTTTAAATTGTTTTCTTATTCTTTGTTAGGCTATGGCTTGATGGGTGGGATTGAAAAATTCTACGTGGGAGGAGGCAGGGTTTTAGCAAACTGGAAAATGCATATTTTTACTTTGCCATTAACAGTAGTGTCAGCCAGAACACAATGCTCTGATGGGCATATCACACTTTACTGCATGACCATCTGAAGGAACTGCCATAGGATTACACTGTGTTCCTGCAGTATTCTGTAGCATGTCACTGGCAGAAATTGTGATGAGAATATTGCATCCTGGGTGACATCACTCTAGGATGAACTATTTTATTTAATTTTCATTTTGCTATTTATCCTGGAAGGCATATTGAATAACAAGGCCCATTTTCAAATGCACCCAGCACATAAAACATAAAATGAGAAGATAAAAAAATACAGGTTGACAATTAAGAACAATTGCAATAAGTGTATTATGCTTTTCTTCAATACTATTGGATGGAGTAGGGTGAGTTGGGCACTACAAGATTGGGGGATAGGGTATTCGAAAGCTCAGGGAGCTAAAGGTGAGAAAGACTGCATTGAGAGTGGTGAGGGTTTTAGGTTGTTTTAGGCTTTCTTCAAAAAACAGAACTTCACTGCAAAAAGTTGGGTGAAGCCAGGAAAACTTTGTCGCATTTCAAGATTTGTGAAGTTCTTTACTTTGTACCAACTTTACCGATGAGGTGAGGTTTTAAATCACAACCTCTTTACTTGGGAGCTCTTCCCAGAAATAAAAGAATAAATAAATAAATAGACGTTATCCTACAGGTTGTGGCAGTCAGTTCAGCAAGTTAGCTCCACAGATTTTCTGGACACGCCCAGAGGGAAAACAATCCCTGAGACTATCAGTGCTGCAGGAAATCTCATGAAACCCTCATTTGAGTTCTCCAGAAGTTTTGGAAAATAACTAAAGTACGTATTGTTTTCCAATGGTCACCAAGTAAGGGGACCATATTTAATTATTGCACAATACTGTAACCTATGTTTAAATGCAATATAGTAAAAAAAAAAAAAAAGATGCCTACTTTGAAAAGGGTGACTGTGTGACAATAGCATATCATATAAGACTTTCAAGACGTAGCTATGGTTGAACATTTAGTACGTTGACCATCCTCAACTTAATGCAAGTTTTAGGCTAAGAAAAACTGATGACAAGGTTTGTTTAGAAAGATATAATTTGTTACTGTGAATCTATGTGGCTTATATTTGTTTCTACTAATTTCAGGAATTGCTTTCCTTCTGCTGGTACTGGACATTAAACTCCTTTTATTTTATTTTAAAATAATAGAGGCAGGTGTTGACATGTTACAGTTGAAGATAATACAATATGTATCATAAGATAAACATGCAAGAAACAGGTTATATAAACATCGATAATCTTACATAACAATAAATTCACAGATAGTATAGTGACCATATAGAAGACATACTGTATATGCATTACAGAAATTACTTACATTCCAGCCTATTATACTCTACAGATGATGGCAGGTAATAGTGCATCATCATACATAGCTTAGAAAGCCACCTAAACAAGAAGATCTGTTACAAAAACACCCAATGCATGTAATGTAATTTAATATAAAGTGCAGTGATAGATACCTACAGGTCATATCAATGCTTCAATTTGTTTTTTGATTACAGTATCTTCTTGCATAATATCACATTTCTTTATTGCCCACTGTATGAAAACTGGGGTTGTCTACTGGCCCCCAGACCAGGAGGAGGACATAGACACATTACTGTTGGAAGATACACAGAACATGACAACTAAAGGGGAGGTTCTGATAATGGGAGACTTCAACAGGCGGGATACAGATTGGTCAATACCAGCAGGAACATCTGCCAGAACTAGACACATGGTGGATTCCCTGAAGGGGGAGGGCCTCAAACAACTGGTACAACAACCCACAAGAGACAGGGCTATCCTAGATCTAGTACTGACTAACAGGGAAGGGATCACAGATCTCCAGGTAGAAAGCCACCTGGGGGCCAATGACGATCACATGGTATGGTTCAATTTGGCCACTACATCTAAATCATCCCATTCCAAGGCAAAAATATGGGACTTCAGAGGAGCTGACTTTAATAAGATGGCCAACACAGTTAAGCTAGCCCTGGCAAAAAGAAGCACAGGTGAGAGGATACAGGCAAAGTGGGCAAGCATTAAGGATGCAATACTTGAAGCAACATCCCACTGTGTTAGACAGAAAAGGAAGTGCAAAGAAGAAGGAAACCACTTGGTTCTCAAATACAGTAGCAGAAAAGGCCAGAGCCAAAAGGCTGGTCTTCAGGAAATATAAGGGAACACAGTGGATGAAGATAGGGATGCATACCAAACTTCCCTAAGGGAAGCAGGGAAGGCAGTAAGGCAGGCAAAGTCCCAAACTGAGGAAACATTAGCACGAACAGTGAAAGAAGGTGACAAGACTTTCTATAGATACATTAGTGAAAGGAGAAAGTCTAGAGGAGGCATTGCTAAGCTCAAAGGAGAAAAGGGGGCATGTGAGGAGGAGGAGGACCCTGTAAAAGCATCTATCCTAAATAGATACTTTTGCTCAGTATTTACTGAAGAGAAGGTAGGGCAGGGCCCACAGATCAGCACCATGGACACAGGGGGAAGGGAGGTGAACACTATTCCCTTCACAAAAGAAAGGGTCCTACAAGAGCTCGCTAAGCTCAGGGTGGACATGGCAATGGGACCTGATAGCATACATCCCAGGGTACTTAAGGAGCTAAGGGTGGAACTAGCAGAGCCATTAGCAGAACTGTTTAGGGAGTCTCTGAGCACAGGAGAGATCCCAGAAGACTGGAGAGGGCTCATGTGATCCCGCTTCACAAGAGTGGTAGCAGGGAGGAGGCAGGGAACTTCAGACCAGTCAGTCTTACCTTAGTAGTGGGCAAGATTATGGAGGCACTCCTTTAGGAAAGGATAGTGCAACACCTGGAATCCATAGGGGCACAGGATCCAAGACAGCATGGATTTACAAAAGGAAGGTCCTATCAAACTTATCTTATAGATTTCTTTGACTGGGTAACCAGAGTGGTGGCCCAAGGGGGAGCAGTTGATGTCGCCTATCTTGACTTCAGCAAGTCTTTCAACACTGTTCCGCATAGAAGATTGATAAATAAGCTGGGTAGGCTCAGTGTGGGTCAGAAGTTGGTCAGTTGGGTGGCAAACTGGCTGACGGGCAGAAAACAGAGAGTGCTGGTAAATGGTATACAGTCAGAAGAGATGCAAGTCACAAGTGGGGTACCTCTGGGATCAGTCCTGGGGCCAGTCCTCTTCAATATCTTCATTAGTGACATTGCAGATGGACTAGAGGGTAAGGCTTGTCTGTTTGCAGATGACACCAAGATATGCAACAGAGTAGATGATCCAGATGGGGTGGGCAGAATGAGAAGAGATCTGGATAAACTAACAAAATGGTCAGAAGAGTGGCAACTGGGATTTAATGCAAAGAAGTGCAAGATCATGCACATAGGGAAGAGAAACCCTGAAGCCACCTATAGTCTGGGAGGGGAGTTGCTGGCAGTCACAAAGGAAGAAAGAGACTTGGGCATCATCATCACCAATGACTTGAAATCATCCAAGCAGACCTCTAAAGCACTAGATAAGGCTAGGGGGATGTTAGGGTGTATTAGTAGGGGTATCACAAGTCGTAACAGGGAGGTAATAATCCCTCTTTACAAGACACTGGTTAGGCCCCATCTGGAGCACTGCGTGCAGTACTGGAGGCCACACCTTCACAAGGACATTAACCAAATTGAGGCAGTCCAGAGAAGAGCAACCAAAATGGTGCAGGGACTGCATCAGAAGACATATGAGGACAGATTAATGGAGCTCAATATGTATACCCCAGAGCAAAGGAGGGAGAGAGGTGATATGATCGAAACGTTCAAACACCTTAAGGGCATTAACAAGGTGAAAGAGCCTAACATGTTTAAATATAAGAAAAATAGCAGGACAAGAGGACGCAGCATGAGATTAGAGGGAGGCTGATTAAGGGGGAATGTGAGGAAATTCTTTTTCACAGAAAGAGTGGTGGATGCATGGAATGGCCTACCTCAGGAAGTGGTGGCTATGAATACAGTGCAGGGCTTCAAACAGGCATGGGATAGGCATAAGGGAGCAATACAGATGAGTATGAATAGATAGGCCACTGACAGAGCAAAGGCCGATGGCACATTTATATGGTAGAAAAAGAAATGGGCAGACTGGATGGGCCTTGCGATCCTTATCTGCCATCAACCTCTGTGTTTCTATGTTTCTAAACTGCTCAATTATGTTTATTGTTCAGGACCATCTATATCTGTTTCTCAAAGAGTACTAGGCTTCTGTTCTATGTGGCAAGAGATTATACAGCTTACATGCAGGATCAATCATGTTTTTCCAAAATAAATCCTTACACAGTGCTATCTTCTCTCCTCAATATTTCTATTCCTTTGTCTTCTGTTACAGTACATCTTGGGTGCAACATTAGTACCTAAAATTACTGTAATGGCCTTTATTTTGCTTTTTCTAAGTTACTCTATCTCTCTCCTTCTTTGATAATGAAATATACCATTGTTGGCATGCATAACTGTACTGTCTGCACCCGCCACTGCTCCCTCTACCCCTACCCAACCCTTTCAATCTCCCTTCTACCCCTTACTCACCAGTACCATTGCACCACATTCATTGCCAAATACTGATTTGGTTGTCTTCCCTCCTACCTATCTTCTATCCTGTCCCTTCCCCCCATTCCTACTTTCTACACTCTAGGGACCCCCACACCTTCTCTCTGCCTCATCCCCACTCATGCTCTGGCCAAGATTCCTTTTCCTACTGGCTCCCCTCCCTATGAAACCTGCTTCCCTTTTCTTTTCACCTTTCCCCCTCTCTCTACAAACTAAAATACCTTCTAAGGCTCTCCCTTCCCCCTCCCTGTTCCTGTCACCCATATTCCTGATTCCTTGTTTCCCTTTTTTCACCACAGCCTCCTAACTCTCTTTGATCTTAGGCTCCTACTATTGGTGTCCCCCTATCACATGCACTGTCCTCTATCTTGAATATGTAAAATCTCACCCAGCCCTATCTACATGCTGGTGTAGTTATACATATTAATGCATGCCTCTCAGTTTGTATCCCTTGTAATCTGATGCTCTTCATTGTAGCCAAATGAATTCTGCACTTTGATGTTTGTTTGTTTTTTGCCATAATTGCTCTTCTGATGTTTGTAGTTGCCTGTAGGCCTAATCCTTCTCCCCTTCCCTTGGGTTGTACCTAGAAATGAGCCTCGGCTCAGTGTACCTTTCCTGGTTATCAAACATTTAAATAAATATACAAATATTCCAAAGCAGATCTGACATTTGCTTTCAAAATTTCTTATGAATCATTGTTAGTGACTCTTACACTTTTTATTTTCACTTTGTAGCATAACCTCGAGTTTGTTACCAGGTCATTGATTTGTGGGCCCATTTAAAATCCCTCATGATCTTCACACCCAAAGAAATTATCATTTGTTCTTTCATAGTGACTCCATTAACATCAAGCTGGCCCAAGGTTCCAGACTCATTCTTTCCAGAGATATATACTACTGTCGTTTTTAATCAGAATCAATCTTAAAACATTTACAAAAACTGATACCAGCACATTTCAGTTCAAAAATATCACTTTGGTGTCATTCACTTGCTGCTGCTGCCACAATACAACATATTCTTATTTTCTATCTTAATTAAATAATAGTTCCATGCTTGCTACTTTACGCTAACAGTTACATGTTTGTAAAATAGTGACACGTTGATATTTTTTCATAGCAGTAAATTACTTGAATCAAGGATACAGTGGAATTATTTAAAAGGGTTGATGCAACACAGAGTAGTCACAGCAGCAGGAGACATTATTGGCTCTGTGTTACAACAGCTGCAGTTAATGACCTATTGTACCTGTTGGGTTTTAGAAAGGGGAACCTACTAGCTTGGAGTTAAAAATGATCAGCACAATAGTCACTAAGGTAGACAGTGACAGCCTGGAGAGAAGAACATGGAGCTTGCTTTCTGAAGATTAAACTTTTGTGTCAAAGAAATTTATCACAATCCCTTGGTAAAGGTTTTATTTTGCCAGCTGATCTATTAGGTTTGCTCTCATGAAATTGAATAATGTTCTGTTTTTATGTTAAATTTATTTAGTCCAGATGAGGCACAATGTCTCATTTTCAACAACATCGTACCCTTACCCATTTTACAGCTTGATTAGCTGAAGCAATGGGAGGGTAATTTAAAATGCCAGCATAGTTGGAATACAGCATATTATAATTATAATTCTGGTCATATATATCTAAGTCCATTGTATGGCAAAGTAACTTACTCAAGGAAACACAATAACCACATTGCTATTCTAGGACTAGAACTTGTATCTCCTCGGTCAAGGTTTTAGGGGTTTGACAACCAGGCTTTGCTTTCTGCAGTAAACTTCAGTTAGTTCCATTTTGCTAACGTTTTTGACCTTGGCTCACTTTTATTATCTACGGGTCCAGCCATTAGCAATGCCTTGGCTAATACGTACTATATGACTAAATCATGAGGGAATAGACAGAGTATTTACTGAACTACTAAAAATACAGTTTTCACAATGGACAGAAATTCTGGGGTTTAAAATCTGAATACCCTGAAATTAAATTTGACTTTGCCTGTCCCTACAAGAAGATCAAAGCATCATGAGGTATTGGAAATGTGTTGCAGATTTTTTTAGAAATTCCAGGATACCAAAGCATCAAATACAGCAAATCAATTTACAGATGCAACTCTCCAGATTGGTAGAGGTTTTTAATGCTGACAACAGTATGTCATCATTTCATAAAGCAGATTAGAGTGGATTACACCACTAGATTAAGGGAAGCTAAAACAAAGAAAAATATTGTAAAATATTAATTGTCAATGCATCAGCAGCCAATAGAAAACTAAAGTTCATTAGAAATAGAGAAAAAGCCAAAAGTCAATCCTTTAAACTGTCAATAATGTTTCAGTGCAAGTCTAAACAACTAGTTTCCTGATTATTTAGGAACAAAAAATCTTGAGAGATTAATTTAATTACAAAAATCAATTTACAGATGCAACTCTCCAGATTGGTAAGGTTTTTAATGCTGACAACAGTATGTCATCATTTCATAAAGCAGATTAGAGTGGATTTGCAAAATCAGAAATTCAGTTTAAT